>NC_069432.1:40869794-40896130 GCF_026875155.1 Cherax quadricarinatus
TGGGGCTAGGGCGGGGAGGATGGGAAAAAGACAGGTAAACATGCCCAACGGGGAAACAGTCACAGAAACCAAAGGGAAAAATGGAACCCAAAGCCTGTGCACATACTATGCTCTTGGAATCTGCAGATATGGGAAATCTGGAAAAAAAGACAGGATGTGCAACTATGACCACCCTAGAAAATGCCATGCCATATGACAACAGGAAAATGCAAATTCCCTTCCTGTAGCTTTTTAACCCTGAAATGTGTACCTCTTCAGTACAGGAAACACTGTGCTATAACTTAAATTGCCAGGCGGACAGGGGACAAAAAGGGGACAAAACATCCAGCCCATGGGAAAACCTAGGTAGCCACAGCCACTCAAGAGGGAGAGAGTTTTTAGTGCCAGGAAGGAAAAAAAACTTGCAGGAAATGGCAGAAATTGTACACCAAATCAGTCATTCCTGGAGTGGGACCACAGTTGATGGCCTCCACTCCAAACCAACAGATACAGATACTAATGCCGGAAAAAAAATCCCTCCCCCCCAGTACCAACAATACCACCAAGTCTGATGACATTCTTCTTTGCAAATATACAGGGTCTAAAGCCAGCAACAAACAACAAAATACCTTTCATCCGTGGACTGCTTGCAGTGGCAAAGGCAGTGCTCACGGCTTTCACTGAGACCCACATAAAGGATCACTTGGACAACGAAAATATGGATCCCAGGTTACAACCTATACAGATGTGACAGAGTGAACAGGCAAAAGGGGGTGGGGGGGTTGGCCTGTTCATTGCAGAGTCACTTGTTTGCACAGAACTGCTTAATGCCTCAAATGATGTAGTGGAAGTTTTAGCAGTAAAGATCGAGAACCAAAACCTAGTCTTGTGGTAGTCTTCAAGCCTCGGATGAAATCATCCTAGCAATTCCAGGAACAGCTTTTTAAAAATTGACCACTGTCTGGAAAATCATCCAGCTCCTGCATCCAACATCTTGTACTGGGGGATTTTCAACTTAAGGCACCCAAAATGGAGGAAAATAGCAAATAATATTGTTGCAGTAATAACACCAGGAGGCAGCTGTGTGATTTTAAATCTCTGCACAAAATTCAATTTAAACCAGCAAATAATAGAGCCTACTAGAATAGAGAATACACTAGACCTCATCTTCACTAACAATGATGATCTGATAAGAAATGTCACCTATCGAAAACAATATACTCAGATCACAACATAATTGAGGTTCAGGCATGTATGCATGGAGCCCCAGACCGACAAAATGAGATTAGTCACGAGGGAGCATTCACCAAATTCAACTTCAATAACAAAAACATAAAGTGGGACCAAGTAAACCAAGTCCTAACCGATAAAAGCTGGGAAGATATATGAGCAACACAGACCCCAACTTATGCCTAGAACAGATGAACTTGGTGGCACTCGATGTATGCACAAAATTTATTCCTTAAAGAAAAAGGAGGCAAATGAGTTTGTAAAAAGGGGGAGCACACTTCATTTTCAAAACAAAAAAATAAAGGGGCCCAAAAAAAAAAGTCCAAACGAAAGCGGGGAGAACTGGCAAAAAACCCCAAACTTAATTAAGAAAAGAGAATTTTTGGGGATCAGGAATCCCTTTATTTTGGGAAGAGCTAAAAGAAAGAACGGAAAAAACCAAAATTTTTTTCCCCGTTTAAAAAAGGGGTCAGCAAGGCCCCCAGGGAAGGGAGCCCATATTTAAAAATTAAAAAAGGGGCCCTTAAAAAGGAGCAAATGGGGGGGAAACAAAACATTTAACCCCCCCAAAAAAACTTTTAAAAGGGTTTCTTCTTCTTCCCAAAAAAATTGGAAAACCAGGGACAAAGGGCCTTAATAAAAAAAAAAGTTTGCAAATTAAAAAAACCCAACTTTCAAAACCCAAAAGTGTAACCAGGGGTTTTAAATGGGTGCCTTGGCTGCTAAAGGTTTAACGGGGGAAAAGGGTCAGGGGACTAAAAAAAAAAAAAACCAGAGAATATATCAACGAAAAAGCCGGAAGGGCCAGGGTAAAAAGGCCGGGGTTCCAAAAAAAACAAAAAATGGGCCCCCATTCTTTTCCCTCATCCCAAAGATTGTAGAAACCCCCCCCCCCCCCCCCCCCCCCCCCCCCCCCCCCCCCCCCCCCAAAGGCACCTTGCTTCTTCCTTTAGAGGACACTCGAATCTGAGGGTAGTGTTTTCCCATTGCAAAACATGCAAGGCTCCAGGCGGACACCCAACCCAAAAAATTTTTTCCGGGGGCCTTGCAGAAAAAAATTATGAAGTTCAACGATGGGAAATTTCAATTACTCAGTTTATGGAAAAAACAAAAAGGAAAATTTAAAATCTTATCAGAGTAAAAAAAATTCTGGCCCAAAAAAATAGAGCGAAACCCCCCAATGTCAAAGCCCGGGGAGGATCAGTGGAGGACTCACCTTAAAGGGAAACAAAAAACATTGTATCAATTGCATCTGTTTAAAAAAAATGTTTGGGTGGAAAATTTGAGAATTCAAAACAAGGGATCCCAAGCCATGATGAAAATTTTAAAGGTACTTGTTTATTAGGCGGGGAATTTTTGCTGCTCACTAACAGCCCCTTTCAAGGCAGGTGAAATTGCTGAATGGAAAATGAAACAGAGAACCTTACGGGCCCCTAACGGAGTTTAAAACCCCTAAAATTATGGGAGGCTTGAGGTTTCCCTAAAACCTTTTTATTCCTGGAACGGGGGGCCTGGAGAGATACATTTTTATATTCACCGGGAAAAACCCTAGAGGGAAAAAAGTCCCAAAAACTTGCCCCCACAAAAAAATTACTCATTTCAAAAGGGAAAAGATTGGCAGCCCGATGAAAAACACCCCCCAATGAAAATCGGGGTGTCACTACACTTTTAAGAGAAATACAATAAGTGTCAGGGGGCCCGAGACTGTTCAACTCCCCTTCAGCATACATAATGTTGATTCCCAACAGCCCCTGGCAGTTTCATGCTGGCCTGGTCAAGCACCAAAATTTGGGTTTCCCTGATCACCCGGGGTGGGTATACTTTTGTTTGCGTGAAAGCCGGCGTAACACCCGGGGTTGGGCCCCCGGCCTTGACCCCACTAGGAGGCCTGGTCACAAAACCGGGCCGCGGGGGGCATTGCCCCTCGGAAACTCTTCCGGGAAAAAAAACTCCAGGTAAACATAGTAAATGTACTTTTAACCCCCGGGGTTTAAAAACCAAAATTTTTCATACATATTAACATGTACTTTAAACCCACCGGGAGTAACAAAAAAATTTTTTAAAAATCATAGAAACATGTACTTTAAACCCACAGAGAAACCAAATTAACTCATACGTCATCCCGAAAATAACACCAGGGAAGCTCTGACGAGAACTCACACTCGCCGAGTTTTTAAAAATCTCTCCCACAAAATTAAATTTAAAACCCAGCAAAAAATAGACCCTTATAGCTGGGAATCCCTTTGGGGACTCATCTTCAAAACCAATGATGATCTGATAAAAAAAATGTCCCCATTTAAAAAACCAATATACTCGGGATCAACAACATTTTCGGGGTTTCAGACTTGTATGTGGGGAAACCCGGGCCGACAAAATGAGATTTTTCACGAGGGACCCTTCCCCAAATTCAACTTAAAAACAAAGGGCAAAAAGGGGGACCAAGTAAAAAAGGTCCAAAACCGATATAAGGGGGGAAAAGAAAAACTAAGAAACCCACAGACCCCAACTTATCCCTTGAAAGATTAACTCAGGGGCCACTGTGTATGCACAAAGCTTATTCCCCCAAGAAAAGGAGGGAAGTAGATTTTAAAATGGGAAAGGGAAAAATTTTGCGTCCCCTTTAAAAGGGCCCGACGGAAAAAAATAACAAAGCGATTTTAAAAGAGGCAATATATCGGGAAATTTTTGTAGGGAAAGTCACGGTCAAAAAAAGAAAAAAATAAAAACTACAAAACTTAAGTAAAGGAATCTTTTTGGGGTCAGGGAAATCGCGGGAAAAGAAAAAAAAGCCCATAAATAAAATTTCAAAAAAAGGAAAACCAAAAAGTATTTTTTTTCCTTTCCCAAAAATCAAATTTCCGGAAAAAAACAATGTCCAGTATTGGGCCCCCCCCTTTAAAAACAAGATGGGTCTTACACAGATGAAAAGCAAGGAAATGAGTAAGCTTCCCAAAAGGGTCCCAATATGACTCATTTTTTAGCAAGCCACTAAAAAAAAAAAAAAACCAAAAAAAAGACAAAAAGTTTAAAAAATTAAAATTTTTTATAAAGAGGGGGCCAGAGAAATTTGGTTTTAACCCCAACCCTATTGGGGTTATCCTGACCCCCAAAAATAATACTTCAAAAACAGGGGAAAATTAAATTTTTTTTGACTTTCCCCCATGAAAACCCCTCCCCAGGGCCCCAAAAAAACCTCATGGAACCCCTTGTGTTCATCAAGAATGCAAGAAGCCCCCTATTTCCCGAGCTTTTAAACAACCCTTAAGGGAAAGAGGGGGGCCCCCCAGGGGACATGGGGGTGTCCCAAAAGTTTTACAAAAATATTTAGACTTTAGCCCCACCCCAAAAACCCAAAAAGGGGGAAATTTGAAAAACAGAAAGGGAAAAATTTCCCGCCCCGATAGCATAAACCCCCTTTCAAAAAAATTTTTGAAAAAGGGCCAAGGGAAAAAAAAAAGATCACCCCTATCTGGGAAGCACATGTTACAAAACCCGGGGCCCCAACCCAAGGTTTTAAAACCCGGGGTCGGCCCCTGCCCTTTTCTAAAATTTTTCCCCCCAAATCATACGAAAAAGGCCCTAAAATGCAAAAAAGAAGACAAAAAAAAATGCAGATTTAATATTTTACAGACTTTGAAAAAAAGCCTTGGGCCCAAGTGTAAAATAGGGAATAATTGCGCCAAAATGCTTGCTAAAAAAAAATAAAAAGGAAAAGTTGGTGGGATGGTTCTATAATTTCCTAACAAAAAAAAACAAAGAGTAATAGAAAACAGATTTAAAGTCAAAGGGCCCAGCTACGGGGTGGGAAAAGCTCTGTTCCACAAGAAACAGTTCTCGATCCATTTGTTTTTCCCCCCTCATATCTGACATAGAAAAAGGATTTTCAGCCACAGCACTGTGTCTTCCTTGCAGAAAATGCAAGGGCCCCCAGGCGGAAATAAACCCAAATCTTTCGTGGGCTGCAGAAAACAATTTTTAAAGGGTTAAACAAATGTAAAAAAATTTCAATTACTCAAATGGGGTTTAAACACGAGGAAATTAAAATTTCATCAGAGTCCCAAAAAAAAATTCTGGCCCAAAAAAAATTTGGAGCAAAACCCCAATGTAAAAGGGACCGGGGAAAGTGTTCATGTAGGGGGATCCCCCTTTTAAAGGATCAAAAACATTGTATAAAATCGTTTTCTGTTAAAAAAAATGACGGGAAATGGATAATGAGAACCTTAAAAAACGAGGGATGCCAAGCCCATGAGGGACACTTTCAGGCCCACTTTTTCCCTATCAAAGGCGGGGAATTTTGCTGCACACAAAACAGCCCCTTTTTAAAAGGCAGGTAAAAATTGGGCCCTTTGAAAATGTACAGAGAAACCTTCACGGTGTGCTTTAACGGAGTTTAAAAACCCAATTACTGGGAGCGCTTGGGGTTTTCCTAAAACCTGTTTTCCCAGGGAATGAGGTGGGAGAGATACATGATTATATTCCCCTGGAAAACCCTAGGAAGACTAGTCCCAAAACTTGCACACAAAAACCTTTTAAACTATGAAAGCCGGGAGGATTTGGGCAAGGAAGCAACATCCCCCCCAATAAAAAAAGAAATGGGGTTTTTTCACTAGCACTTTTTAAGGGAGCCCCCGTACAAAAAACTGTCAGTGGTCGGGGACGGTTTCAGCTGCCCCCCAGCTTTCCAAAAGGGAGGATTCCCAACGGGCCCCCTGGAAAGTCTTCAAGCTGGCATGGACAAGCACTTGGGTCGGGTCCCTTGACCAGCCGGGCTATGGCTGTACATTGGTTTGTTTTGGAAAGCCCAGCGGGAAAAACCCCCCTGGTTGATCGGCCCTCTACCAAAAGGAAACCCCTTTGGTCTCGGGCCCGGGGTTTGCGGGGGCTTTGGGCCCCCCGGAACTTTTCCCCAGGTAAACCCCAGGTAAAATAGTAACATGAACATTAACCACCAGGGGTAAAAAAAAATTTTTCATACATAGTAACATAAACTTTAAACCCCCAAAGGTAACCCCAAAAATTATCATACATATTTTAAATAAAACATTAAAACCCCCGAGTAAAAAAAAAAATTATAAAATTTTGAAAAATTGAAACATTAACCCCCAAGGGGAAAAAACCAAAAAATATACATAGTAACATGTAAATTAAAAACCGGAAACCCAAAAAAAAATTACCCATACTTAGTAACTTTTAAAATTAAAAACCACCAGAGAACCCCAGGTCCTTCAGAATTTTTCCTCAGGGTTTTCCCCCAAAAATTTAAAAAAAAAAAAAAAAATTTTATGAAAAAAATGTTTTTTTTTTTTCTAAAAATTATAGGCTAAAAAAAAAATTTTTGCTATCAGTACTTACTGAGTTTGGGGAAAATTGGAAAACATTCCCGGAGTTCTGTCACCCAGTATTATTTTTTTTTTGTTTTTTATTTTTATTTTTTATTTTTATTTTAATTTTTTTTGAAATAACTTTTTTTGGCCTGTGGACCAATATTAGCACTATTTTTTAAGTTTTTCTCTTTTTTTACTACACAAAAAATCCACAAACACTGTTGTCCTTATTTTGTTTATTTTTGTTGTTTTCACAAAAACAAATGAAAAATCTTTTGTTTTTAAATATTTTTTTTTTCAAAAAATAAGTCACAGGGGGAAGTTTTAGTGTTCTGCAACCTGTGGAAGTTTTGAAACAGGTGTCATGGGAAAAGTTTGGGGGGGTTTTTTATCCTCACAATAAAAAATGGTGTCATACACAGTGGTGTTTTTTACTCCTCAAATAAAACATGGGTCATGCCACAGTGGTGTTTTATACTCCTCAACATTTTAAAAAATGGTGTCATGCCAGTGGGGTTTTATATCCCCACACATAAAAACATGGTTTATGCCCCAAAATGGTGTTTTAAACTCCCCACACAAAAAAAATTTGGGGTATGCACAAATTTGGTGTTTTTTTTACTCCTCACACCTTAAAAAAATGGGGTCTTTTCACAGTGGGTGTTTTTTTAAATCCCCCACACAAAAACATGGTGTCATGAAAAGTGGTGTTTTTAAAAATCCCCACAATAAAAAATGGTTTTCATGGGACATGGTGTTTTATTTTCTCCTACCATAAAAATGGTGTCTGCACAGTTTTGGTTTTTTTTATACTCCCCCCACAATTAAAAAATGGGGTTCCCCACAGTGGGGTTTTTTATCCCACAATAAAAAATTTGGGGTCATGCCCCAGTGGTGTTTTATAATCTCACAATTAAAAATGGGTCATGGGACAGTGGGGGTTTTTATTTCTTCAACATAAAACATTGGGGTCATGCACAGTGGGGTTTTTTACTTTCCCCACACCCTAAAACCCTGGTGTCATGCCAGTGGTGTTTTTTTACTCCCCACACATAAAAAAATGGTTTTCATGCACAGTGGGTTTTTTTTTAATCCTCCAAAACATTTAAACATTTGGGGTCATGACAGTGGTGTTTTTTTACTCCTCACACCAAAAAAAATTTGGGGTCTTTCAAAAGTGGGGTTTTTTAATCCTCCCAATTAAAAATGGGGTATTTCCCCAGTGGGTTTTATACTCCTCACACATTAAAAAAAGGGTTTTAAAGCCAAGGGGGTGTTTTTACCTTTACACATTAAAAAAATTTGGGGTCATGCCCAAAAGTGGTGGTTTTTTAATCTTTACACATAAAAACCAATTTGGGGTCATGCACAGTGGTGTTTTTTTACTTCACCCCCAAAAAAACATGGTGTATGCACGTGGTGTTTTTTATCCTCACACATAAAACTTTGGTTTTCTGCACTTGGTGTTTTATACTCCTACACCATAAAAAAATGGGTCATGCCGTGGTGTTTTATAAATCCTCACAAAATTTAAAAAATTTGGGTCATCCCCCAGTGGTGTTTTATATCCTCACACTAAAACATGGGGTCATTTCACAGTGGTTTTTTTATACTCCTCAACCCTAAAAAAAATGGTGTCTGCCAGTGGTGTTTTATATCCTCACACATAAAAACCCCTGGTGGGCATGCACAGGGTTTTTTTTATACTCCCCCACATAAAACTGGTGTCATGGGAAGTGGTGTTTTTTTCTCCTCACACAAAAAATGGTGTCATTGCCAGTGGGTGTTTTTTTATCCTCACACATAAAAAATGGGGGGTCATGCACAGGGGGTGTTTTTTTACTCCTACACAATTTAAAAAATTTGGGGTCATGACAGTGGTTTTTTTATATCCCAAAAAATAAAAACATGGTGTCTAAAGCACTTTTTGGGGTTTTATACTTTCCCCACACAAAAAAAACGGGGTGTCTTGATTGTTGTGGGGCGTTTTTTTTTTTCATGTGCACAGACTTTAAAACCCCTTCGAGTTTTTTTTTTGAAAAGCAGGAGCAGGCAAAATTTTTTAGGAAATGAAACACCCTGCTTCAAATAGGAGGTAGTTGTTGATTTAAATTTTTGGGTGGGCTATTGCAGGTGTTGTTCCTTGATTTCTTGGGAAAATGTTTTTTTGGGTGACAAACGAATTCACCATATGGTGGTTTGTTTTTTGGTCCCACTTATACATATTATAAGCATTGGCATGGGGGAAAAGCCCCGAAAATTTGGAAAAAGAGTTTTTTTTGTACCACTTATAAAAACCCTTTCAAACACAACGCAAATCAATCTGATGTAAAATTTGTTCCCCTGAGGGAAAAAGAGGTTGTCATTTCATTTTGGGTGAACTGATGACAACAGTAAAGACATTTCGTTTGTCAGCCAACCAAATGCCATGATGTCATTGGGCCGCCAAAAAGTCAGGAAACCCCACCCTTTTACGAGTTTCCAGCGTAAAACCGGGCCCTATTTTACGATTTTCATGCACTGTGCCCCCAAAATCTGTCATGTTTACTCGGGAAAAAAGTCAATGAGGGGTTTTTGTACCCAGTTTTCAGAATATAAAATTTTTGCCCCCTTTCCCCAAAGGGATGGTTCTATCATTGTTGTAACCACTCACCAGAGATGCCCAAAAAACTTCCTGGTATTTTGCCCGTGTATAACTTCCAGTGTTTCACAAATAATATCCAATACAAAATCCCCTGTAACAATACAAAGCACAAAAAAACTTTATACCAAAACATTTTTCTTGCTTGGTGTGGGATGCCCTTTAAAAAGAGTCTTCCCCTTTTAACAAAAATCAAAGACTCGTTTTAAATTTCAAGCTTCCTGAATGGATAAAAAATACATATCGAATTTTCTTTTTAGTACACCAAACCTTTTCCCAAATTTTTATAACCTGTCGTTTTGTCAGGGTTGGTTTTGTTTAGAAATGAAGCATACGTTTTAAAATGCCCCAAAACGTTCAATGGCATTTTATCATGAAACCTTTTGGGGCTGCAATCGGCGGGCGTTGACCCGTATGATTTCACCCCTGGTTATACACAGGGGGCATAAGGGTTTTTTTTTGGCAAAGAAAAATTTCATTCAGCCACAGTTGCCTTCTTCCCCCTGTGTAGCCATGAGCTTTGGTGGGAAAATATTGTGTTTGCCCTCATGTCTGTATTTTCTGTTGCTTTCCCTGAAAATAATTTCCATCAGGGGGGTTTTTCAAAGAAAATTTCTCCCAAAATTCCGTTCAGTGGGATTGGGTTTTCCCCCTGTACATCATGGCGTTTTTCCACTTTGGTTTTCGCAAATGGTGGGGATTTTGGGACCCAAAAATTTACAGCTTCCCGCCAATCCCCGGTGCGGTTTTGCTTGTGGGTTTCTGGACAATGGGCAGGTGGTTGTGGTTGTGGGAGGTTGTGTTTGGGGGGGCTGGTGTGGGTTTGGGGGGGGGTGGGGGATGGTTGGGTTTGTTGTAGGGTCAGCTGAGGCAGCGGCAGGGGTTTGGGAGCATGGCCCCCCCGTGGCGCCCCCACTGCCGGCACCCCAAAAACCCCCACCATTTACAAATTTTTCCCTCCCAAAAATTTCAACACTATTCCATCCCGGGGTTTTTATTTTCATGTCTGTTCCTGTTTTTACAGCCACGGGATGTACCCTTTAGATGTACTCTCCCCCCTTTGGGTAGCTTTGGACATACCAGAGCGCCCTTTTATCGGCCCTTATAAAGTGGCCCCCCCAATTAAACGTCCTTAAACCGTTCCCGGAAGGGGGGTATTATCGAAATTTGGGGGGGATTTTCGAATAAAAATTTTCCCCCCCCCCTAAGAAATAATTTTAAAAACCAATTAATTTCCCTTCCAACCAGAAGTATCAAAAAAAAATTTTTTTTTTTTCCCAAATGATTTGATTTACATGCACAAAAGAATTTTAAAATTCAAATTTACAGTTAGTTTTTTTTGAAGGCTGTTGTTGATTAATGGAAGACAGGGAGGGGGAGAGGGGAAGAGAGGTTATTGGGGAAGGGGGAAACCCCCTCAAAAAGGGGCTCTTTGGGCACTAAAAAAATGTTTTAAAAGAAAATTGGTTTAAAAGAGGTTGTTTGGTGAGTGGAACGGTTGGCCCGTTTGGGTTTATCGAAACTAAAAATTGGGTAGTTTCAAATTTTTTTTTGGATTAAAAAAACACGAAATGAAAAGGGGTTGGATTTGGGTTCGGGGCTTGCACCCGAGTTATTGCTTGGGTAGCATTTTTTTTTTAGTGGGTTGGATTTTGAAGGACCGCCTAGTATGGGCAGAGGCCTGTTCCCAAAAATTTCCTTTTCTTTCTTAATTCTTTTTTTAACATCAACTTACCCCGTAGGGTGATTTGAGGTGGGACCTTGGGTAGCTTTTTAAAAAGAGATTGGGGCAAAAAATTTCGAGTTGGAGGAAGGGTGAGTTTGAAATTTTTGTCATTTTGGGGAGGGGGTAAAATTTTTGGGGAGCTTTGGGTGGAAAGGGCATTTTGTTTTGGACCCCGCCTTGTATGGGCCAGTTAAACCCGCGTGTTCTTCCATTGTTATGTTCTTATTGGTATTTGTTTGTGTGGGGGGAGGGGGTGGCAATTTTATTGTTGGGGAATTTGGGCACTAATATCAACTCTATGGCTTATTTATCTATCCCCAATTCAAAATAATATTTACATAAAAAACATTTAAAAAACATTTGAAACTTTTTGGGAAAATTTCTCTAGGGGAAAGAATAAAGTAAGTCATTTGTATGTCACGAGAGGTGTTGTATTGTGTTTTTGTTGGGTATTTAAGGGCCACTGGTGGAAGCCGTTTCCCTAATGGTGGTGAAGCCCGCCCCGCTGGTCGGCGGGGGTTTTTTTTAGCCCTATTTAACCCAAAACATTGGAGGGGTTGGAAAAAAATCCCCTGAATCCTAAAGAAGGAAACCCCCTACCACCATCCCCTTCGCCTTTTACCTTTTTAAAAATGTTACCCCCATCATACTACCTTTTTAAACCCCCATTTACTACCACCAAAGAAAGCTTTAGTGCTAGCCCTTTGGGGAAAGAATGTGAGGAAAAACATAATTTATGAAAAAGTTTGTAGAAAAAAAACCAAAAAATGGTGGTGGTAGAGTGGAAGCAGTTTTTGATTGTTGGGTTTATGAAAAATAAGAAAGGGGATCACTGCAAAAAGGCCCGTTGGCCCTGCTCGGCAGGTCCCTTTTCAATTAAACCCACTAAAGAAACATTTTTCCCCAAAACCCGTCCTCAATGTACCAAAAAATAAGCTTGATAACCTATCCGTTTATTTGGGGACTTGCAAAAAAGAGTGGGTAGGTTATCAGAGCTTTTTTTCCTTTTGGGGAGCCCTTGAGGACTGGGTTGGGGGAAAATGTTTGGGTTTTTTTGGGATGAATTGGGAAAGGAAAATGCGAACATGGGGCCCAAAAGGCCTGCTGCAGTGATCCTTTCCCTTTTTTATGGTTTATCAAACCAAATTTTCACAACTGCTTTCCACTTACCACCCCCCATCTTTGAAATTTTTTTAAAACCCTTTTTTATAAATTATTTTTTTCACATTTTTTACCAAAAAGGTGGCCTAGAAGTTTTTTTGGAGCCCCTGGTACCCTTTTTTAGCACTTGCAAGACTTTAAAAACAATGGAATATTATGAAAATTTTTTTTGGAGCATGCGAGGGGGGCCCTCACCATGGTAAAAAAATGGCCCCACTTTGGGTGGGGGGGGAAAAAGGCCCAAAGGGGGCTCAGAGCGTGAGTACGTGTCCCGGGGCGAAGGATTTAGGACTAAATTTTCGAGGGTTTCTGGACCCTTTGCGAGCCCAAATTTTTTACAAAAAAAAAAGGATACATATTTCCCAAATGGTACGAATTTAGGCGGGACGAAATTGAGGGACCATGAATGGCACTTCCTGGGAATATTGCATTCAAATATCACTACTGGAATGGTTTCAAGAGCTTTTTTTGTTTTATATTCCTAAACACATCATTCCCAAAGCTCACATCTGAAATCCAGGGTGTGGGAAAAAAGGAGTTTTTCTTTGATTCTGTTAAAAATGAATTTTGAAAAAAAAGGGCCCCCGCAGCAGAGGTGGGGAAGGGCTGAGGGTGTCTGGGTTTTCCCCCAACCCGTTACCCCATTTTTTTTATGGTTTATTAGTTTTTGGGCAAAAAACCCCAAAAAAAAATTGAAAATCATCTTCAGGCCTTCCCTCTGTTTTAGAACTGTCACTGGGAAACAAAAAAATGTCCCGTTTGCCCAGGAGTGAGGAGTTCTTACCCAAGGGCATGGCGAGCAACCTCTACTAAAATGGCATTCCCACAATGTGCCACTGGGTCCCAGATTTTTGTTTTACCATGCACACTGACCACACACACCCATTCTGTCACACCTAGGTCTACTAGCCTTTTCCCACGAGATTTGAAGGCTCTAGAATTTATGCATACTAGTACGTCAAGGACTTTGGCGCTTAAGCCGTACTAGTACGACCGAAACCCTGAAAGGGTTAATTGTGTTTCTTGTAATATCTTATTATTTTAACCTTAAAACAACTGAGTAACTCAATAAACTAAGATATATTGGTAATAAGGGAGACCCATGGCCCGGCAAGGGTGGAAACTTTAAGGTTGTTTCCTTAGAGCAGGTGTCCCATTCACCTAGCAAGTAGGTACTTGGGTGTTAGTGAACTGGTGTGGGTGGCATCCTGGGGGACAAGATTGAGGATCACTATGGAAATAAGACAGACAGTCCCTCGATGAACCACTGACTCTTCCTGGGTTATCTTGGGAGGTATCCTCTGGAATTTAAAAATATGAACAAACATCTTTACCCTAAAGGTAAACCGCGATTATTTACATTAAATATTTTAGAGAGGATCAACGTAATGTAATTAGGTGGACTATAATTTACGTAGTCTCATAGGATACATTTGATTCATTTTTAATTGTTAACAGTGAAATTCGTTTATGATATATTAGGTTACATATTATCAATATGGTACCATATTGATTCCATATTAACAATATAAGAATAATTTTCTCAGCAGTTCCCCGTGGCCCTGGTAGCAAAAGCTCTCTTACACAGTGCGGGTCCGGGTTCGATTCCCAGCTAAGGCGTTGAAACATTGGACATGTTTTGTACCCAGTCTGTCTACGTTCACCATCAGAAAAATGGGTATTGGGTGTTAGTCGATGGTGTTGGGTCGGATCTGGGACAAAACTGACCTAATTTCACTGAATGTTCCTGCATATCAAGCTGCCTTTATATAGTAGTATGTTACTGATGTCAGCTAGGATGTTACCTTCTACATTGTCTTGTAGTAATAAAGATAATCTATTATTATTTTTATTATATAATTATTATTATTATTAAATTTTTTATTATATTTGTTTACTCTTTTTACCATTTTGCACAAAAATACGTTATTTTACTCAAAAAACTTGTTAATTGTACATTTGTTAATATTTTACACTTTTTAGTTAATAAACCAATGTACCTATGGAACAAGTAATGATTTACTGTGCATCTTGTAATTTTGGAATCCGTAAGAGAAGTGAGAACACTTATTTCAGGTTAAGTTACATAATATCCAAGAGTTATCTAACTTAGCCTAGTAAACTAACTTAATTTAGCCAGTTAACTAAACCTATCCTAATTAGCTAGTCTAGGTTTCCTAAAGTAAACAGTGCCGGTTATCTTTATCTTTGATATACCTTTGAGAGTTTTTGAGTTTCACTACTCTTGGAGCCCAGCCATGGGCCAGGATCATTTGGTGTTTTGCCTGGGACAACAGGCTTTGTGCTGGAGGACTCGCCTAGCCAATATCCTCACAGCCTGAGCTTGATCTGAAATCTGGTGAGGATACTTGTCCAGTTTCCTCTTGAAGGTTTACACTTGTTTCCAGCCATGTTTCTTGATTATTTTGGAAAGTTGTTGATAAGTATGGAACCCGGATATTGGATATCAGTGTTCCCTTATTGTCAACTGCACCCCTGCTCCTACCTGGGTTATCTTACTCTTTTTTTCATATCTCTCACTCCAGTTGTTGGTAGGAACCATACCACACCAAACTAGCCAACATTATTTTATTGGAAAACACATCGCAAAATAAAAATATATACTTGTTTAATTATTCCATGATGTCATAGGTTGTATGTATTGAAAGAGGAAAAAGATTAGAGTACAGCATTCTCACTTTAGCGACTTGCTCATTTACCGAAATCGTGTGAACTTATGATGGAGACTCTGACAGTGTGCAATTCCTAAATGTATATTAGAGATGATTTCCTTTATTCTGTGGAATGCAATATACAATTACTACTGTATAAATCAATTTAAATAATATAATAGAACTGTTATAAATGGTGGATGATGAATTTAAAAACAATGTCAAAGATGGTTGTCATAAACTTACTACATTATAGTTTGCTCCTTATTTAGAGATGAATTGTTTTCTGACTAAATTAACTTTTTGTAATTCAATGCATAATAATGGCCAAGATCAGTCCTAGTAGCTGTTCATTATAAAACTATAATCTTAATTTATATGCTAAACCTGACTTCTGCATGAGCAAGCAATTTCAAAGTACTTCTTTATCTCTGTGTAATAAAGGTGGTTGGAGGCTGGCCACCAGCTGTTTATTCCACATTCCCCTAGTAAAATTTGTAAAAATTGTCACTCTAAATTTGACAAAATTTGTAGCTAAGGTATTATGGGACAGTACTTGTGAGGATTTATAAATGGGTTAGTTTGAGTGCTTTACTTTATATGCCACATTAATCATTTCAGTTGTAATTGATCTTCACCTACATGTTAACTAATATCTGGTCAAGTTGAATCACTCATCTTGTTTTTAGGATTTTTTTAGTAATTTTTCAGTTTTTTTTAGAACACACTATCATGGAGAAAGATTAATCTATATATTAACCTAATATAACAGGCACTGCCACTAAAAGGATCTTTGACTTGCCATTTGCAATTTAATATAGAGTGCTGCAACACACAATTTGAGGTATGTTGCAAAAACATTGAAAATATAGAAGTTAAAAAGTACAATTTACCCAGCGATTATTAACTCAGCCTCATCTCATCCTTTGCGACATACTAGTTTTACCGATGCCTCAGACTTTTGGAAGGCTCTCTGGACCCGGTTTATACCTATAATAATTATATTATAGCCTGATTTCTCTTATTCTGTTTATTTCTGTATGCAGTACACTTACTGTATATACCTTGAAAAATTATTCCAGAAATGTTATAAATGGTAGAATAGGTGACATAAACCAAGATCAAAGATGGCTTGACAAAACTCACTACATTATAGAATGCTCCTCACTTAGCGACAAATTTCATTTAATGATGTTGGTCTTAGGAATGGAACTCCGTCGTTAATTGAGGAGAGGCTTGTATAATAATAAGGTCCATGTATTGAGGTCATTATATGGAAGGTTTACTGAACATCTTCACTTGACATGCACAGAATCAAAAGGCCATTGATCAGTACAGTATATCCCTGAAGGTAATGGTACAGCGTTGGTTCCATACTGTACCAACTCGACCAATTTGTAAATGTAATTATTGTAAGTGTTTTGTAAGTTTATGTTTTTGTGGGTATGAACAAACTAATCTAAATTACATTTTCCTTTTGGGGATAAAATTTGTTCGATAATGGCACTTGACCGCCTTCTGGAATGAAGCAAGTTCAAAACTAGGGTACACTGTTAACTTAGAAAAGGGAAACTGTCTACTCAGTAGTGCTCCACTTTATGGTGTTTCACTAATACGGAAATAAATTTTTAAGACAAATCACTATATGGTCCACTTCTAACCAAATGTGGGTCAACTCATGCCAACCTAGCTTTTTGTACGTTCTCCAGTGATCTCCCACATCTCTCCATTATGTCTGTAAACTTTCCCAAAATTTAATGTGTTTTAAATTTATTGTGTATTTTATAGTACACCTCCATCTGACTTACGACTTGCTTGGACATTACAAAACACTTGATTAAACAACATGTTTTGTATGCCAAATTTCTGGGAAATAAACAAATGTTTTGTTGTTGTACACAGTGTTTATCCCTAAATCTTACAGTATAAATTACTGTACTAACAGCTTAAAAGTAGTTAACGTAAAGAAAATTAATTACCAAGATAAAACACTAATATAATTGTTACAAAAATGTGATATGGAATTCAAGTAGTATGGTTTGACTTATGTTCATTTTTGAACTTACGACCGCTTGGTCGGAACCATTGCTTGGTCGTGACGATAGATGGTACCTGTACTCTAATACGTGACCCTCAGTTAACAAAACGGGTCATGGAATATAAAGCTAAAAATTCAGATAATGACATACAAAAAAACCCGCACATCAAAGAGAGAAGCTTACGACGGACGTTTCGGTCCGAATGTGGACCATTGGCAAATGCAAAGTTGTGACTTTGTCTTTGCCGTCCATGTCAGCCCGAAACCGTCGCTGTAAGCTTCTCTCTTTTATAAGCAGGTTATTTGTGTTTTGTTCCAGTCACGGGATTGTGCCTTTTTTTGTTATTCAGTTAATGATATGTTTTTACATCAAAGTATTGGCTCAGTTAATGACAAAGACCTCGGTTTTAAAAATCATTGTCCCCGAATGTGTCCGTGCAACCTGAGCGGCCCTGCTCCTCATGTTACAGCCAATGCTAGCCATTGTTTTCATTCCACTGAGGACAATTCCCGCATACATGCGATACATTTTTATTATTCCATTGTTTTTAGTGCTTATAACTCCTAAAATAAGCAACCTAGGCGCCAAAGAAAGCTTCTAGCGCCCAGCAACTGTGGCAGAGGGTGAGAATACTATTTGAATTTAAGAAAGAGATCATCGCAAAATACGAAAGTGGAGTTCGTATCTCTGAGTGGCAGGTTGTATAAAAACCCATTAAACTATCGCTACTGTCTTGGCAACAAAAGGCAATCAAGGAAGGTGTTGTTGCTAAAGATGCAAATGTGCTTACAAAACAGATTTGAAGTATCGAAGATGTGGAGAGGACATTGTGGTGTGGATCAATGAGAAACACAATTTCAGCGGAGATTAGTGTTTATTACTACCCAGGATTTCCAAAATCTGGCCTGCTATCCCGGGTGTAATGGGAGCAAAATAAAACAGCAGAAAAAGTTAAGACTTATATTATCCTTCACATTTAGAACAGCAAATGTACACAAATGTACAGTGTATAAGTATAGTGCATCCATGGTTCACAAGGAGAAATAGAAGCCACATGATAGCAGACGAGCTTCAACCAGCCTTCTAGATTGAAATGACAAGGGCAGCAGACAGGAGAGGGTACCAATAACCTCTGCGATTGCCAAAACCTTCTTTCTATTGGCTAGAACTGGTCACTAGTTGATCGATTGGTCCCCATCATCTCAACCCTTAAGAACCTGGTTCGTTGGTTGGGGAGGATAGCCTGTAAATGAGGGTATGTTTACATGCGCAGGAATAAAAGGTTACATTCTCTTTGCATGTCCACACCCACCTCCGAGAAGGCTCAGGATTAGGCGGCCACCTCCAGTGGTAACGCTCAATTACAATGTGCCATAGCACAAAATAATGGGACGCCTTTCCTCTCCACCATCCAATTTAGATAGAGGCTTAGCTTTTATCATGACCATAAGCAAAACCCTAAACTTAGAGTGAGACAGCTGTAAGACAGGCTTGCATAGGTCCAGATAAAGGCGGAGGGTATGCCCGCATCCTCCTAAAAAAAAACCCCACCCACAACAGGGGATAAAAAAAATGAGCTTGAAAAAGGGGTACACAAATAACATCCTAAACTAAATAAATATTAAATATTAGACTCTAGATAATGAGTCTGCAAAACCTTATTTTCTTTGCCGGCAATATATTTAAGGAAATATTATAGGGCTGCAGCCTTAGCGTCCAGCGCATAAGCCTTGTGTTGTGGTTCTTCCTGGCTTGAGATTTTACTAAAGGATTGTGATCGCTATCGACTGTGACCACCTGCGATGTTGGCCCACATAAAAATCGAAATGCTCCAAAGCCAGTACCAGCGTGCGGGGGCTTCTTTTTTATTGGTGGAGTAAGGGCCCTCTGATGTCGGCTGGACTTGGCTGAAAAAAGTATGCTAAACCCCCAGGACTGCCAAATACTTGTTCCCGATTTTGTAATAGTAATGCCCCTACTCCCCAGACTCGCAAAGCATCAACCTGTAATGAAAAAGGTTTGGAGAAGGTTGGAGACAGTGAATGCGGTTTTTTGCCCAGTTTTTTTTTTTACCCCCCAACAATAATCTTTTTTGCTTTATTAAAAGCAGTGTTACCGTCCTGAGATCAAATAAAGAGGAACTTTGTGCGGTAGCGAGGTTAAGAGGGGGGCTACAATACCTGAGAAATTCTTACAGATTTCTGTAAAAGTCCTATCAAGCCTTGGAATGACGTTGAAAGAGATTTCTATCATGAGGAACTGGAAAATCTTTAATAGCAAGAACTTTAGCAAGTTTAGGTTGGCAACTTTTCCACTACCCTACTTTCATGGGGCCTAGAAAAGTGACAGTGCCTGGCCAAAGGAAGATTAGGATAAATTAACTGTTAAATAAGAACTCTTAAAGGTCTCAAAAAGAGCTTAAGCCTAAGTAGGTGTTGATCCTAAAGTATAAGACACCACAACAATATCATCTTACTTATTCGAGGTATGTCTGCCCGTGCCTTAAGTCCGTTAATAGCCTGATGATAGTTTCTGGATGAAGAGGGGGAATTTTTCATTCCAAAGTGGGTATCTGTGTATTGATAAGACCTCCATGGAATACGACAGGCAGAGATTTCATTCGCCTTATCGTTCAAAGGTACCTGATTGTAGCTTTAAGGAGATCTAACTTGGAACAAAGTAGCCTTACCACAAAGTCAATTACGTCATCCAGCGATGGATAGAGGGTATCGATCTGTAATTGTGACCTCATTCACCATGACGGTAGCTGTACACATGCGAAACCCTCCTCAGCTTTGTTCACAAGGGATGCACGGGTGAAGGCCCATGACTAGACTCCTCATCCACTAAACCATGCTTTAACAAAAATTCTAATCTGCTGAAGTAGCTTTGCTTTTCAGATTAGCTCTGTAGGGGAGAGTTTAATTGGTTATAGAGTTTCCCCATACTCATGATAACTAACGTACTTTTTTTCCGGCACATCCGAAAAAATATTAGGATATGATGTAGAAGCTCCGTTTAAATTTGTTGCTTGCGTTTCAGATAATCCCTCAAATTAAAGGGCTAGATCTTGAGGAGGACAGAATTTGAAAGTTTAATATTAATTTCAGAGACAAGAGTGCAAAGAGTCAGAGTTGTCCTAGAGGTAGAGGACAGAGTCATTTACTGGGGACTTATCTGGTGTTTGAAAAGATTTTAATTGATTAATGTGGTAAGTTTTAGTTTTTGAGGGTCTTATCCAATGGGAGCTACCACATAATTTACATCAGATAATTACTTACAATCTGCATAGGTCCTGTAAATATAGCTTTAAAGGGTGTGGCCAGGTACTAGGGTCCTGCACCAAACCTTGTCCTCCTGGATGGAAGTAGCGGAATTTTGACTTCTGTCTACCTCTGTTTTCAATTATACTTTGATCTGTATTAGGTTAGCTTGGCTAAATGAAGTGCTCCGTGCAACTGAAGACATGTTGTTAGTGTTGAGTGTTGAGCTAACGTCTTCTCCCATCCATCCTTCTTTGAGCACCGAAAGAGGACCGCGTACTTGTCGCCAAGATCAGCTCAACAGATATACCTGTAGACTCTTTGTAGCTTCTCTCGTACTGAGAACAAAGCAACAAGGGTAGTGATTCATCAGTCTGTAGAAAGTGCATGCAAAAAAGTTCTCATCATAGTTTTTTTTAACGTCTGATGAATCTTTTCAAGGCTACCTTGGACTGCGGAATAGATAGGCAGTGGATAAGTTGTGGATTTTCCCTAGCTAGTTAATGTTCCCTAAATGCTTTTGGCAGTGAGTTAGTACCTTGATACCTTTGAAATAGTTTTACTCGAATGCCCAAAACAAGAAATTAATTTTGTTTAAAGTTTGAGAATACGTTTAGTATTAATACTACGATGGAATTGCTTCCAGGGTATATGGTTAACTTTATCCATAATCGTAAATAAAATATTGATTTCCGACTTTGACTAGGTAGTGGACCTACACAATCTATAATTGAATCTGCAATAAGGTTTCCATTCTGCATGGTATAGGTTTGGTGAGTGCCAGGTTTTTAATGGAATGTCCAGGTTTCCCTTCTTGCTGACATTTCAGGCAAACCACTAATATGATTTCTTCACATCTTTCCTTATTTGGCCAATAAATTCTTTTTGATTCTAACAAGGTTTTTGTAATTACTAGTGACATCCTAAATGACGTTATTATGAGAGCTATATTTTATATTTGAGGTTCTACCCTTTGTTGGAAAACACTAACACTGTTAAACCAATTTGCCGGCCTCTAACTCCTTACCGTCTCAGAGCAGATCAAATAATTGTTTTTAACTCTCATACTTGACCAGAAGACCAAAGAGGGATTTACCCATGGGCTGCCTGAAAAGCGAATTTTTAAGAAGGGTCTTTCGTTGTTTACTCCAGGAAGAGACAGTCCCTCGGGCATGGAAAACAGAAGGTCATCTGGCATCGTGTGTTTGCACTTGGGAAATAGGAAGGCTTGATCGGGGATCGTTCACTTGATTTATGAGGCTCCGGACGGTGTGCCTCATAAAAACATACGTGGCTATTCCGAGATTGGAGGTCCAGGATAAGGTCCCATTCTCTCCAGACAAAACCCTTGGGAGTTTGCCCCTAGTTATGGCCTAACCCGGAGAAGAATTACTATTATAGGTCAGGACACGCACTTCCAACCAAACAGTAGTAATGTTACTTACCAGTAATAAACTTGGCATCTTTCATGGGGACCTTTTTGTGAAGCTACTGTCAAGTACCCTGTGTCATATTTGCACTGTACATAAATTATGAAAAGGGACAGAAGACTATAGCTCTCGAAAAATGCTTCTCCAATAAAACAGAGGAATTTCAAGGAAGTGTTCTCTGTATAATGAGGTAATATTCCTTCTCTTATAAGTAAGCAATATGCTCCAGTGTCTCTAAAGGTTTTTACTTTCAGTTTCTTGAGTTTTCATGATAAGGGAAATAAGACTCTTTTGCATTAATAAGTGGGCCCATACTTTTTCTTACTATCTCTAGGGTACATGTTACTAGGGATCATTAGAGATTTTCCCAATGGGTTGCGGGTTTGTGGGGGCAGTCTGGGAGGATAGGACCTACTTTGTTACAAAGAAGCAGAGACTGGCTTGCCCTTTACTCCCTGCTGACGTTGCAAATGGTGTCGTTCTGGTGGTGTCTCTCCTGGATACTGTTGTCGAGATGCACCTGAGCAGTGTGCATCACGCAGTGGTGGACCTTAAGTGAGAAGCGTGGTCACCAGGTGACTTAGTTGGCTGACGTAGATGTTCTCCACTCTGCTGGCATTATTCTCCAAGGTGACAATCTTCTGCTCATGCCTGGCTGTGTAAAAAGAGTCGGGACCGATAGGACTAGGGAGCGGTAGTTCGATAGGTATCAGCCAACATGGTGCCTACCAAGGCACTGAGGTTAAGTCTCAATCTGCAGAAAAGACTCGAAACTCTGGTCCTTCACAGACTCCAGCAGTTATCAATTCAGAATACAGCGGTACCCAGTCCTCAAAGGTAGAGACCACACTAGCTTTATACCAGCTGGTAAAAGTTTGGTTTGCTGTCTCACAAAGTCACTTGGATTGACAAGCTGCGTCTGCCCAGAATTAAAAATACTTTTTGTATTTGGTGGGATACATGTATATGCTCCCAACACTGTGGTCTTCACTACTGATAATCAGAAAATTACAGCGCTCATTTAATATGAATATAATTCTGTGCCTACCATAATGCTGTAATGAACCAACGATGCCCAATTGCTGTTCTGGCCACCTCAAGGTCGGCCTGATTTTGAACTTTCGAAAATTGTTTCTGGTCTCGGCCTCATTGGGCGGGGACAAGCAGTATGCTTTTGGTAAACTAAAATATTTACAGATGACGAAAAATGCCTCTTTCTCTTTACCTATCAAATTCTTCCCTTGAGTATGGCTCTCTGCTTCCTAGGTTTGCTCAAGATTGATTTTTGCCTAGCTCAAGTGCAACGTCGCTGATTCACCTTGAGGAAACCCACGCCTGACTATACTGACCATTTTGCTCCAGTTCGGTGTTTTATTAACTGCGAGAACATAGTAGTTTTTGCCTATATCTCCTAGAGGGAGGAGGTTGATGTGCCTTACTTCTTCTATAAGTTTGTCTGCAATCAGTAATCGCAGTTGCGCAGCTGTGAGAGTGCGTTTGTATTTAATGCCATGGAAACGGCAATTTTCAACAACGCTGAGGGACAATTTAGGTAGTTATGCCAAGTATATCCGACACCAGGACGTATGACCGTTACGGTGCATAAGTATTCGCTCTTGCACAGTACGATTGCAGAAAATACCCCAACTAAACGTTAATTTGAGAACAGCTTAGCTATGCACAGTGCAATTGCAGTGATATATGATAAAGCAAAGAGACTGCAAATTCTCCACACGAACATTGCTAGTACAACTGACATGCGCAAAATTTGTTAACAAGCAAGCAGACAGCTATCATGTTTCTAGATGTTTGACCGTAGCGAAGCGAGCACACGCAAAAAGTAGTAGCCGAGCTTTGAACGATCACACAATAGCAAGGTGACCCATAACAAAATGTCAAAAATTTGTATGATAGGCAAAGCTAATGCAAATGCTCAGACAGCAAGACTGCACAATGTTCCGCTACTAGCTTCACCTAAGCTCAACGTTTCTCTAAGTTCAGTCAGCTCTTGGACAGGTACCATATTACAACCAGGATTCAAAATGGCCTGTTATCCAGGGAGTAATGGGAGCAAATAAAACACAGCAGAAAAGTTTGATCTATATTATACTTCACCAATTTGAACCGAATATTGTACACTTTGCTACCAGTGATAAGTATAGTGACTCCATGGTAAGCAAGGCAGAATAGAAGCACAAGATAGCAGACCGTGCTTCAACTGCTCTAGGATGGGAATGACAAGGGCAGACTGGAGAGTGGTACCACATAACCTCTGCGAATGCAAAACATTTTTCTTATTGGCTTGACACCTGGTCACTAGTTGACGACGGGGTGCCCCCATCATCAAATCTTAGCTACCTGGTTCGGTGGTTGGGGGAGATAGCCTATAATGTGGGTGTGTACATGCGCCGTATTAAAGGTTATGTAACTCTTTGCATGCCACAGTGTTTCACAGTATGTTATATGTAAAAAGGCAAAGGCCGTTGCCGCAAAGGTTAATTTGAGAGATTCAAAATCGTAGTGGCATACACAGTGTAAAAGCATGGGATAGAGGCTGCAGTTTGACAAAAAAAGAGATGAAAAAATATGTGCAGGACTTTAAGGGGTAATATGAGGCTGAACAATTAAAACTCAACAAGTGTCTTCAAGTGTGTTGAAACAGGCCTATTTGGAAGACAAAAATGCAAACAGGACCTACATTCACACAGGCTGGAGGAGGGATACGGCACTCCCAGGGCCACAAAGGCTATGAAAGACAGGCAAACTCTTTGATATGTCGTATTGTAATGAGGATTGAAGGTGAAGGCCTATACTTTGTTCACTCTGACAATCCTAGAGTGTTGAAGAAAAACAGTGTTGTCAAGCCCGAAATTATGTGTGATGTGGATGGGACAGACAGTAAGGCATGGGTCAATCGAGGGACATTATCCTCGATTAGTCTTATGATGTGTTTGTCTCAGTGTGAAAAAAATACTTCCTGGAAAATAAATGCCACTCCAGTGCCGCCTGTTACCCTTTCGGGTTTCTATGTATAGTATGGCTTACGCACAGGGTTATTGACGTACTAGTTCGCCCTAAATTCTAGGCCTTCAAATTAGCACAGAGAAAGTTGTAGGCTACATATGAAAGAAATGGGTGTATGTAGGTCAGTGTGAAGAACACAGTGCGTAACTGAGAAAAAAAAAACTTTGTGTGTAGTTGCGTTTAAAAATAGATTTAGCCACTGTATGTTTTGTACGGTATTTATTGTAGTATTCAAGTTTTTGATCTCTATTCTATGAATGGAAGACATATTCCAGGAATTGAGTTGATTTGATTGGTTTCACAATGAAAAGTACCTTTATATTGAATGCAAAAGTCAGCAGAAATGTTCGATTTTTGCCAAAGTTCAAAAGTAAAACAAATCATATATGCATCCAATACCGTACAATGGGTGAATCTAATATCTTTCACAAGTGCGCTGATAATTTATACCCTTTTACACTAATGCTGTAGTCTGCATAACAGTTAATCTTCTAATTTTTTGTTAGTATAAAAAATACAGAATGGGAAGCAACGGAATGTATGAGGGGACGGGGATGTGACTAAGAACAGAGGAATGTTATTTTTTAGTGCCAGGAATGTCTGTCTTGTTTATTGGACCTCTATTTTGGAAATTGGCAATCCTTGAAATTTGTCGTGAAATGGCAAATTGGTAACTTTTTGACACTTTATTGGATAGTTGAAATCGCGTAAATTGGGTGGTTTTTAGTATCTTACGATGTTCAGAGGCATAATTCCATAAGTTTTCATTCAAATTTCATACTATTTGGTGTCTTATGATCGGGAAAGAATTCTTCATCTCTTATAGAGAAACATATTTTTTTTTTCGAATTTTTTTGACTTGTGAACCAGTTTAGGTAGAGGGCCTGACCCTGAAAGGGTTAATTAAACAATGTCTCCTGGTCTCCTCCAGATTGAAAGAGCGAGTTGTGGGCGGAGTTAGTTTCATCAAAGTTATATTTTTGCCTCTAACACCACACCTCTCTCAGCCATGGACCAAGGTCATTTCAAATTTCAAAAAAAAAACTGTACACCAAAGCACTGTTTCAAAACTGCTTTTCGAAGTGAACCTCAGACACTGAATTGACCCTACAAGAGTTCTGGAAAGACCACTTCATTATCCTCAGTTGCATCGAACCATATAGGTATGGCTTGGGGGGAGGACTTCAAGGAACTTATGACTTGCCTTGGAGAAAATGTCGGCCGGAATGTTGTACAGGAGAGGATTTTGAAGGATTTGGGGCTAACCAGTTGTGGAATCAATTGTGGCATTAGGTAAAAGGTACAATGGTGTTGGAGGTTAGTGGCAAGGAGGTGGATGTGTTGGGCCAGGTGGAGGACGCTGATGAATAGCTACACTACATAGCTGCAAGATCTTGAGGTGCTACAGCAATAGACCACTCAGCTCAGGAATTTCTCATAGGAGGGGGAAGAGAGATGGAGGAAAGTTGCATTCGTCAGTGAAAATTAAGGGACATTTTGTGCAAAGTAGATGAAACATCTCCTGACAACAGGTGTTGAGCTGTGCTGGCAGCATCTCCATTAACAGCTTTGTCCCAATTATAGGGAAATCTATAGACAACCTAGAAAACAGAGCTCCTCTGAACAGATTTTTGGTGTGACAGGGGTCCAGTGACTTCCAAGGGGGTCCCAGTGGGCATTAAAAAAAAAGCAGAGGAGGTAACCCCGGAAAGGACTTGGTGTATAAAGTCTACGGAGGGGAATCATCCTTCAAACACTTTAAACTCTCATCCTCTGCCTCCTCCCATTCATCACTCATTCAAATAAGTCATCAATAAAGGTGCAATTTTATAAATTATTACGTATTT
>NC_069432.1:40896630-40921741 GCF_026875155.1 Cherax quadricarinatus
ACGGTTGGTGTTGTCGAGTCGCCTTGATTGGTGGGTGAGGGTGAGTCGGCCATGTTTGTTGTTGGTGTTGCGTCGCTCTCTGGTGTAAGGGGGGTGGATGGGGCACCACCGTCCTTCTGGGTCGTCTTATGGAATAGTCGATTTCTAGGTGCTGCCTTGCTGTTCTTAGTGCTGTTTCTTCTACGAGTTGGTCTCTGGTTGTACAGGAGTTGCTGGGGTTAGATAAAGAAACTAAAAAGTTTAGAGCTTGGAGTAGGTAGTCGTCTCGGAGCAGGGCTGTGCTTGGAATTTGTGGGCAGTCTTCACTTCAATCGGTAATTTTTCGGTTTGTAGGTATCACTGATCTTGTCTTGGGTCATGGTGGGTTCTACGTACGTTAGTTAGTTTAGTTAGTTAGTTTAATATGTTTATTATGCACTCCATACCCATCCTGTGGGCGGTAGTCAAAAGATTACAGAGGTACATAATTGGTCCAGGGACTGGACTCCAAAGTTTTGATAGCGAGCAAGTTACAGAGGTAATGAACTCACAATTTACAAAGGTAATGAACTCACAATTTACAAAGGTAAGAACTCCAGGTAGGTCTGGTCACAATCATGACAAGTTAAAAAAGGTATTTACAGATTACAGAGGTACGTAATTGGTCCAGGGACTGGGCCCCCAAAGTTTTGATAGCTGAACTAGGTACAAAGGTAATGAGCTCACAAGTTACAAAGGTAATGAATTCTGTAAGAATGGTTACTTACGTTTATACATGGCTACAATCATGAACAAATTATAGTGTAGTGAGCAATTCACACTTCCACACCCGGTCACAACTGTAACGAGTTATTGGTGCAAATATTGATTGTTGAGTCACACACACACACACACACACACACACACACACACACACACACACACACACACACACACACACACACACACACACTCACACTCACACACACACAGAGTTTAGTTTAATATCTTCATTATGCACCCCATACCCATCCTGTGGGCGGTAGTCAAAAGATTACAAAGGTACATAATTGGTCCAGTGACTGGACCCCAAAGTTATGATAGCTGAACTAGTTACAAAGGTAATGAACTCCAGGTAGATCTGGTCACAGTCATGGCAAGTTACAGAGGTAATGAATCAGCCTCACTCCTATACATGGTTACAGTCATGAGCAAATTACAAAGTAATGAACCACTGATACGTCCACACCTGGTCACAATTGTAATGAGTTATAAATACAAATATTAAGTGGATCATACACCCACACTAGCGCGCGCACACACACACACGAGGGCGCACGCACGGACATGTGCACACGAGCGTACAAATATATGCATACACACAAGGACGCACACCCACATACACCCACACACACACCCACACTCACACACCCACACCCTCACCCCCCCCCCACACACACACACATGGTAATGCATTATTTACAGCTAGCAAAGTCAGGGTATTTCTCCAGAATGGTCTGTAATATTCCACTGTGGATAAAATACTTTGCCATTTCTTGAACATTTCTGAGTGAGTTGTTTCTAAATTCATTAATTTGATCACACTCCAGTACATAATGATGCAAGGTGTGACAAAAGTTCATCTGGCAAAATTTACATTTCGTTTGGTCTACATCTGGTGGTGGTGATTTAACCTGCCATAGATACTTGTAACCCAGCCGAAGCCGGGCAGTAGTGACATCCAAGAGTCTGCTTATCTTGTTGGATGCACCATAGACATGTGGCTCCTGCATAATGGAATGATGATAGATGGACTGACTTGTGTCAATCTCCCTAAGTCTTAAGTCAATAAAGTTCATTTGAAGTTCTTTTCGTATTATTGTTCTCAAACTGCTAACTGACAACCCAAGATTGTAATCTACCCCCTCTTTGAAAGCATACAGCTTAGCCAATTTATCAGTTCTATCATGCATCTGAAGACCAATGTGAGATGGAATCCACAGCATGTGCACTCTGACTCCACTGTCCACAGTCTTACCATACCCGTGTCTGGCTTCTGACACAAGCATGCCACAATTTATACTTAATGAGTTGAGAGCATTTATGGATGACAGAGAATCAGTTACAATTAAAGTGTCAACCTTAGATACATGGACATTTGAGTGCAAGGAGTATGGCAAGCAGTTCTGTTTGAAGGGTAGAGGCCCAGTTATTGATGCGTGCTCCAATTTCTTTATGAGAGTGTTACAAAAAACGCGATTCTAAAAGCTTAGAGATCTCCAGTGAATACTAGAAAGGACTGCCCTTCTAGCATCCAGCCTGTTACTGGGTTTTCGTAACAAGTAGTCAGTATCCTTGTCCAATTATCCATTAGAAATCAGTATTATTCAATAGTGCTTCAGGATTACAACTGGTAGGCTACTAACTAGAGAAATTAAAATTTAATAAATTTATTAATCATTAAGTTGTCTAGAGGTATATCAAATTAAATTAAATTAATCACAGTAATCAAAATAATATCACATCTCTCGAGTTCAATATTATTGTGCTGAAAGCACATATCACATTTATAATTCTTAAGTACCGTCTGGTACATTAACATTTAATAAGATATTACAAATATGTACAAGTAAGTATGTATGTGTGTAAGTGCTCTAAGTAGTTCACTATGTCTCACGACTCAACTAGACTTAAACAAGTGACTGACAAATTCCACAAATAAACTAACTTCTTGACCGACTGGCAACCAGAACAGTCTGCTTGAACAACAAAAAGAATGCTAAGCCCAATAGCCATGCAACAAGCAACTGCGACACAATCACGATCAAGGAGATAATATAACGACACTAAGTAGGGACCGTCAGCAGATCCTCCACAAAAGTTACAAAACTCCCATACTACTGAATCTAAGTTCAGCATAAGAAAATCCCCGACTGTGATAATACACAGAAACCAGTACAAACTAGGTCATAAGCTATAGTTCAGGACCTGAGTTGTTTAGAGTGTCTATGCGACACACAACCTCAATACAACGTCGAAAATCACTAAGTCTATACAATGTTCTGAGAACAGAGTCTCCAGAACTAACAAGAATAATGAGACAGACAATCTGTCCAACCACCAAGCGAGTCTCGACCAGACTGAATACTTCAAGCGAGGTGAGACCACCACACCCCACCCTCGATCACGTGATAGCTCCGCGGACAGCACTGCTCAGTAAGAAAGCCAGCAGGAAACAAAGAAAGAGCGATAATTACAGTAGTTAAGACATCCAGACTTGAACTTGAGCACATAATATGTAACATCCTACTAAACAACATAACTACTCAAAATAACAATATATAAAGCAATACATTTATGATTTTTAGGCTATTATCGCAAACTTATAAGGTCAATATAAAATTATATGAAAAGATAATAAAATTATATATAGTCATAATAATCATGAACCCATTCAGGGGTTGCAACACCCCCCTCAACAACGACAACAACGACAGACGGTACGCAACTAGTGGAGTTGTAGTAATACCTTCACATTGGCGATTACTCATAGTTACATATACTAACAAAATAATATAAAAATTAATCAGTCACTCTCTTGTCCAAGCAGCTTCTACAATTTCACAGTGTCCCATCACTAGGATATGCCCCAAGTATACAGGGAAGTACACATAATCGTGTATCTCTGTCATACTCGTGGTTATGTATCATCATGAGTAGAGACAGGGCACTTTGAGGCTCGATCATAGTAGGGTGATACTGCATTCCACTCTTAAGTAGTGGTTGTGGAATGCCAGGCAGTTATGAACATCTTGAGGTAGAAACAGCTAAGGTGTGTGTGAGGGGGGGGGTCTGCGGCAGGATACAGTGTAGCCCTCACGCAGTACAACAACCCGCCCCACACATCTACTACCCGCTCAACACTCAGCTTTGTCACCTCCACATAACATAATACTGTGAATATATAAATATAATAATTAGACATGATATATATAGTTAATATGGGCCTGATGGATTAATTACCCTTAACTGAATTTTGACATAGCAAGTAACAAAAAGTATTGGGCATAAAATTACGTTAATTTAAAATGGGGAAATTGCCCAAATACTCGTCAGAATAGTGTTAAGACAACCACAAGAGCTAGACCCTCTTTCTCAATAGTGGTCATAATTTTTTCTGGTGTCGTTTGAGAGCATAAAATGAATAGTAACATATATGATGGAGAATATCCGTGGTGATATGTTTACTGTTGGAGCAGCACAGCACCCACTTGCATTACCCATACTTCGCACTATATGTAAAAAGAAGTGAATAGATTGAAATTAGGACTCCCAACACAGGAGCAGAGAGAGCAAACGTTTTCAACCTTTTAAACGAGTCTGAACAATCTTCTAGTCCAGGTGACAACTGAACTCTTTACTACTGTAAGCTCCAGTGAGTGGAGCTGCAATCTGAGAAAAGTTTGGACATAACCTGCGATACTATCCTGCCATACCCAGGAATCCTGTACCCCTTCCTATCCTGTGGCACTGGAAATCAAAATTGCACGAACCTTATAAGCCTCAATAGGAGGCAACCTCACCTTGGCTTTCGATACAAGAGCCTAGATTATGTAATCTTGGCTTAACCAAAAACTACATTTATCTATGTTAACAGGTAAGTTGGAGTGCGCCAGTCTCTCGACAATGCACTGAGACGCGTCAAGTCTGTCCCACTCGTCACTGTTAAACCACTAAGTCTCAAGGTAGGCTGTCAACTTCCTGAAGTTATGGGTCACACGTTCATTATACGCTAGGAATGAAGAAGCCCGCGTTACATAGGCCGAAGTGTGTGACGAGTAGTTAAACAATCCTCTTTGACCAGTAAAAGCAGATATTTCTTGAGCACGTTCAGTAGTCGGGACTTGATAAAAGCCTCGTAAGAATCTAAAACGTGCTTGACCCAACTGAGGGGCTCGTGACACACGGTCAATAAGGTCGTCAATGCGAGGTAGAGGATAACCATCAGGGCCAGGTGAAAAGGAAGTTACTTTCCTGTAATCAGTGCACATCCTGAAACTACCGCAGGTTTAGGCAACTACAATACAGGGATGATGCCCCTTTGGGGACTTTTACTGCGCTCAATAAGTCCTGAGATAACAGAAAAAACAACCTCTTCTCTCAATGCATTATGCTTCGTTGGACTCATTCTATATGGTGATTTGCTTAATGGGTGATGCTGCCCCTTACTCAACGTCCATGTACACCTAGAGTCACAAACGTTATGGAACATCACTGAACATTCAGGGAAATGCAAAATCATGTTTTTAATATCTCCAGCATTGTCAATCCCAAGATATTACTAAGAAAATCGTCTAGTAATTGTATCTCTCGTGGCAATCCAACCTGGGAGAAAAATTTCATCAGCGCTCTTCGACAATAGCACGGCATTAATTTTTCCTCCTCAAGTAATAGCTTCGGGATAGCCGTTTGCAGCGTCCATAATAGTAAATAAGTATTGGTTTCCTAGTTTGGTTTCTAGGCAAAGGACCAACACAATCAATAATAGAGACATGAGAATGGTTCACATGCACGGTGATAGGAATGAGAGGTGGCAAGGTTGGAGGGTGTGTACGCTGGCTTTGCCTGTCACTTGACACACGTGGCAACGTCTGCACAAGAGTAAGCTACTGTTTCCCTCATTTTATACCTGGATTCACCTGGAGAGAGTTCCGGGGGTCAACGCCCCGCGGCCCGGTCTGAGACCAGGCTCCTGGTGGATCCAGGGCGCCCCCCCCTGATCACCAGGCTTGTGCTGCTTGCTGCACGCAAACCAACATACGAGCATCAGCCCCGGCTGATCCGGAACTGGACTTTAAGGTGCTTGTCCAAGTTGCCAGCTTGAAGACTGCCAGTGGGTTGTCTGTTGGTAAATCCCCCCTTATGTGTGCTGGGAGTCAGTTGAACATCTATTCTCTGGAGCCCTGACTACTTATCGTATGGTCTCTTAACGTGCTAGTGACACCCCTGCTTTTCATTGGGGGATGGGCATCGTCTTCCAAGTCTTTGCTTTCGTGTGAGTGATTTTCGTGTGCAAGTTCGGTACTAGTCCCTCTATGATTTTCCAGGTGTATATAATCATGTATCTCTCCCTCCTGCTTTTCCAGGGAATACAGGTTAGGAACCCTCAAGCGCTCACAAAAAATTGAGGTTTTTTTATCTCCGTTATGCGCGCCGTGAAAGTTCTCCTGTAACATTTCTAGGTCGGCAATTTCACTGCCTTGAAAGGTGCTGTTAGTGTGCAGAAAATTTCCAGCCTAGATAGAACAAGTGACCTGAAGAGTGTCATCATGGGCTTGGCCTCCCTAGTTTTGAAGGTCTCATTATCCATCCTGTCATTTTTTCTAGCAGATGCGATTGATAAAAATGTTATGGTCCTTGAAGGTGAGATCCTCCGACATAAATCACTCCCAGGTCTTTGACGTTGGTGTTTCGCTCTATTTTGTGGCCAGAATTTGTTTTGTACTCTGATGAAGATTTAATTTTTCCTCATGTTTACCATATCTGAGTAATTGAAATTTCTCATCGTTGAACTTCATATTGTTTCTGCAGCCCACTGAAAGATTTGGTTGATGTCTGCTGGAGCTTTGCAGTGTCTGCAATGGAAGAAAACTGTCATGCAGTTTTCGGGTGTCATCTGCAAAGGAAGACACGGTGCTGTGGCTGAATCCTTGTCTATGTCGGTTTATAAGGATGAGGAAAAAGATGGGAGCGAGTACTGTGCCTTGTGGAACAGAGCTTTTACCGTAGTGCCTCGGACTTTACTCTGTTGACGATACTCTCTGTGTTCTGTTAGTGAGGAAATTATAGATCCATGGGACCGACTTTTCCTGTTATTCCTTTTGCACGCATTTTGTGCGCTATTACGTCATGGTCACACTTGTCGAAGGCTTTTGCAAAGTCTGTATATATTACATCTGCATTCTTTTTGTCTTCTAGTGCATTTTAGGACCTTGTCGTAGTGGTCCAATAGTTGAGACAGACGGGAGCGACCTGTTTAAACCCATGTTGCCCTGGGTTGTGTAACTGATGGGTTTCTAGATGGGTGGTGATCTTGCTTCTTAGGACCTTTCAAAGATTTTTATATATGGGATGTTAGTGCAAATTGGTCTGTAGTTCTTTGCTTTTGCTTTACTGCCCCCTTTGTGGAGTGGGGCTATGTCTGTTTTTTTTTAGTATGTGGGACGACCCCCGTGTCCATGCTCCCTCTCCATAGGATGGAAAAGGTCGTGTAGGGGCTTCTTGCAGTTCTTGATGAACACAGAGTTCCATGAGTCTGGCCCTGGGGCAGAGTGCATGGGCATGTCATTTATCGCCTGTTCGAAGTCATTTGCGTCAGGATAACATCGGATAGGCTTGTGTTAATCAAATTTTGTGGCTCTCTCATAAAAAATTCATTTTTGATCTTCGACTCTCAGTCTGGTTAGCGGCTTGCTAAAAACTGAGTCATATTGGGACTTGAGTAGCTAAACTCATTTCCTTGCTGTCATCTGTGTAGGACCCATCTTGTTTAAGTAGGGGCCCAATACTGGACTTTGTTCTCGATTTTGATTTGGCATAGGAGAAAAAATACTTTGGGTTTCTTTGGGTTTTCATTTATGGCTTTTAGTTTTTCCCCGCGATTCCTGACCCCTAAAGGATTCTTTTAGCTTAATTTCGATGCTTGCTATTTCTCTGACCAGTGTTCCCTACGCATTTCAGATTATTGACCTCTTTTAAAGCCGCTCTGTTATTCTTTTCCGTCGCCTGTAAAGGGAGCGCCTGTCTCTTTCTTTTTTAAACATCTACTCCTCCTTTTTCTTAGGGGAATAAGCCTTGTGCATACATCGAGTGCCATCAGTTAATCTGTTTAGGCATAAGTTGGGGTCTGTGTTGCTTAGTATATCTTTCCCCGCTTATATCGGTTAGGACTTGGTTTACTTGGTCCCACTTTATGTTTTTGTTATTGAAGTAAAATGTTTTGCCAGTTTACCGAGTGTCTTCTTGACACCCAAATGTTCTCCTATGGGACTATTGTGAGCAAAATCAATGGCATGTTCACGAAATGTAACTGGTAACACTACGGGGATGCTTGACTGTGGTGGAAAACACTATCAGCTGACAACTTACATGTATTTTTCCCCCATCAGTTACACATTACTTTAATAGTAAAATTATCGTAGATCCTTTGCTTCACTCTCAGTAACTGTATATCTCTCAGTCTTTCCAGTGACTGATCAGCAAACTGGTCCTTGATTAAATCATCATGAGTTGAAATTTAACGTCAATTGTGTCCTGACTAGGTTGATGACTGGGGGGAGCGTGTTAATGATCCTGGGCGCAGAGCGTCACTAAACAACATATTCAACCCCCAAAACATTGTCATCCACTAACTCAACGGAGACAAGGATGGTTGTTGTATCTTTGACATAGCTCTAGTAATTGGCTGGGAGGAAATAAAATAGGCTTCTCTCTACAAGCTTCAATGGCATAATTATCATCAGTGTTGTTATCAATCACAAGTGGTTCTTTACATATACCAGCATGAAGGATATCGTTCCCTATCAACAAGTCCACTGACCTGATGGGAAATACACCACTGGTATTACCCCCTGAAATTAACCGTATAATAGCTTGTTTGAATATAAACTTTGTGCAGAGGCACTTTTATAACAGCCCCTCCATAGGCTTCTAACAATACATCTATCTTGCAATAGGTATCATCAGTTATGGGCAGTACATGTTCTCTTAATATGTGAGATAACTGCCAGTGTCTCTGAAAGTAATTATCTCAGTTAGATGTGATTCGTCAAATTCTATTCTACCTCTTGAAAAGTAAGGACTCATGGCTGAACGAATCTTTTTGTCAGATACACTTTCTGACGCTAGTCATCTATCCTGAGTAACATTAACTAAACAGTAAGATCAGAGTGTTACTAGGATTTGGTGCCTTTGTTGCTCGGAAGAGGATACGACTTGTGTGGGGGCGCCAGCCGCACGACTGTTTCTCGTATCTCTTTCTAACTTGTAGCAATACTCTCTAGCATGTCCTTTTCTGTTGCAATAGTTACATTTAACTTTCTTCTTCTCGATATCAGATTTCTGTCCAGCCACAGAGACAGATTCAGGATTGTGAGTTTTCCTGGTAAAGGTACGAGAAGTTACAGTAGCAGGTACATCAGGCCGGCAATGAGCAGCTGATTTAGGTTGCCAACTTCTAGGACAATCTTTAGTTACCTTGTTTCTCTGTGTTTTAGTACGTATAAGTTTTTGAGAAATCTCGTAATTGTCTGCTAATGCTGCAGTTTCCAGAATATCCGAGGTAGTATGATCGATCAGATATTCTTGTATGTCAGCAGACATACAGTTGTTAAACTCTTCGTGTAGTAACAACTGAACAAGGCTGTCGTAGTTGTTACACTTGGCAGACCTACACCACCTCTCAAATGCAACTTTCATAGCACGTGCCTGGTTCTCAAACACATCAAAATAGGTGTCTAAGTCACTCTCAAAAAACTTAGGAACCATGGATGCAGCTTTCTGCACATTAAATGTGTCCTGTGATCTATCAGTCTGTTGTCTTCCCAAGACGAACATTTTCTCTCTGGAAATCTTCTTCGTTCAATTTCCTCTGAGCCTCTATTTGTGCAGTCTGCAACATAATGAGGCGTTCAAACCTCTCAAACTGTTCCTGAGAGATAGGACCAGTGGGTAATGGAGGAGTAGGGAAATTAACATGGTCTGGACGGTCCTTAGGTCGGAATTCGCCCACCCCGTCTTTTAGGTCTAGTTGGTTAGGATAAGTAGATACAGGTGTGCTACACTGTACTAGTATTAGGCTGTGTCTGAAAACGTTGGGGGAGGGGGCGAGAACTGAGCTCCACTAGGCTCAGCACTAGGTCATTTGCCTTAGTTGTCTTTCTTCTTCATCAAATAGGTCATACTTCCTAATTGTGCCCTGGCTTTCTGAATTGATTATAATAGCATTCTGTATGAGAGGAAACAAAATCTTAATTAATGCTTGACAGTTTCTGCGGTGTAATTCCTGTTATAGTCACACCCGAGATTTTTTGGCTACCCCCCCAAAAAATTAAAGTTTTAATGTATTTTAACTCAGACAAATCAGAGTACTTTAACTTTTTCATTTTGGATACATACAAAATAATTGTACTACGAGAGGTGATTATTGGAAACTAAAACCCAATGGAATTTTAGTGTTGGTTGTTTTAGATTTTAGAACTCAAAAACATTTTTCCATTCCTTTGGATCAAGAGCTCAGTCGGGTAATACATCCCCCGGTATGTTGTACAAGACTAAACTCAAATTTTTAGATTGGGAAAGTACTAAAAATTTTTGTCATAGATTTCCCGGGGCCCACTTCTAATTTAACCCGGTTTTCAAAGGCTTCAAAAATGGCGATTTTTCCCTTTCAGAACTGGGAACCATGGGGGCCCCCCGTTTGATGAAATTTGAACGTCTCGACTCTTGGTATCGGACGAGTGCAGTTTTTCCTGGGTCGAGTTGTCTATCAGTCTAAGGTTTTCTCTTTAAAACTCTTATGTTTAATTATTTGGGGCGTCTGTACGTGACTGTAATTAAAAAAGGTTTTCAAAATCTCTCGAATTGTTCAAAAGAGTGGATCTCTGGGGGGAATTTGAATGGAATTCCATTGGGAAAATCGGGATTTTTCTTCACGGGAGTTTGGGTTCTTTAAGTAGAGTGTTAGATTTCCTGGGTACTACGGTGAAGTCTGGGTTTCCAAGTGGTCGAGCTTGAGACGAAACGGTCCTGGGTCTTGGGTCTCGTTGATGTGTCCTTAGTAAACTGAGGCACTTCCTGTCTTTTAAAATTAATGTGGTAAGTGTAAAAATTAGACTTTAACTCCCAAATTAAAGAGTAAAGCGAGGCAGCACAAAAAGCTCTTTTTCCAAAGGGCACATACTCGCCCCCCTTTTGTTCCTCACCCTATATCTGAAAATAGCAAGGATGTCACCCACGCACGTGTTTCCTTTGCAGATGACACCCAAATCTGCTGACGTGTTTCTTTTGCAGACACTGAAAGGCTCAGGCGGACTCAAAAAACCTTTCGTGGGTGCAAAAACAATATGAATTTCAACAAGAGAAATTTCAATTCTCAGTTTGGGGTTAACAGAGGAGATTAAATCTTATCAGAGTTAAAACAAATTTCTGGCCAAAAATGAGCGAAAACCCAATTCCAAGGACCCATAACATTGTATCAATCTGCTGCTAGAAAAATGACGGATAAATAATGAGAACCTTCAAACTAGGGAGGCCCAAACCCCTGATGACATCTTCAGGTCACGTTCTATCTGGAGGAATATTGTGTGCACTAACAGCCCCTTTTCAAGGCAGGTGAAATTGCTGACCTAAAAAAAGTACAGGAACCTTACGGACGCAAAACGGAGATAAAACACCTAAATTACGGGGTGCTTGGGGTTCCCAAAACCCGTATTCCTGGAATGCAGGGGGGAGATAATAAATTAAAACCCTGGAAAATCCTAGAGGGACTAGTACCGAACTTGCACACAAAAAATTCACTCACTACGAAAGAAAAAAGACTTGGCAGAGATGAAACCCCCCAATGAAAGGGGGGTCATTGACTTTAAGAGAAACAATAAGTGCAGGGGCCCTGAGAGTTCCTGCCTCCCAGCATACATAATGGGGATTAAATAGACCCCAGGCAGTTTCAAGTGGCACTGGACAAGCACCTAAAGTCGGTACCTGACAGCCGGGCTGTGGTCGTACGTTGGTTTATTGCAGCCGCGAAAACACCCGGGTTTTGATCAGGCCTACCCACAGGAGCCTGACCCACGACCGGGCGGGGGGCGTTGCCCCCCCGGAAAATTTCCAGGTAAACTTCAGGTATTCCGTGGAGTCTTCTTTCTGGGGTTTGGGGAAAAGTAAAATTCCGAATGATACCCCCGTAGGGTCCCAGCGATGTGTTTGTCGTATTTTACTCCGGAGATTTTGCATTTCAAAAAGTTTGTAACTTTAACGTATTCAGTTTTTCACTGAAAGGTCTTAAAACCCTGGTGGATAATTCACCCATATTTTAAAAGTTGTGTGTATTTAAAGGGTTTCATTTCCCCCGGACTTTGGTCCCATTTAACGATTGAGTTAGAATTGAAATATATTAGCCTGAATATAGGAGATTTTTAAATATCTAAATACTCGGGAAAAACGTAATAAGGTTTTGACGTGGGTGTGAAAAGATGCTTTAAGGCTTGTTTTTAATGAAAAGAAATTTAGGTGATATTCCCCTATAGTATTTAAAATGGTCCCTTTTACTTATAAAGAAAAAACACTTAAAGGTTTATGATTATATATCGTTTAAAATTACTTTTTTCCCGACTAAATGGGTATTTACTTTGAATTGATAAAGTTAAGGGCACTAAACGCGAGGACCCAAGTTAATAATTGAAGTCTCTTTAAACCCCGATGAGGTTTTTTGGGAAAGAGTTTTACAAATAATCTACTTTAAAGGGAAATAAGAGAATAATTTATACTGCGAAAATTTAGTAAAAGGGGAAAAGTTGTCGGGACTGCCCCAAAAGGGGTCGCCTCCCTGGCAAACTTGTTGACACGAGTCGAGGTGGGTACCTCAGCCTCACAAGGGTTTAGGAAGATTTTCACAAATGATTGATGTTCAAGAACTCCCCTGCATGCCGTCAAAGGCAAAAATTATTGGGTTTTTGTTGCAGATATTCCTGATCTTAATTCCTAAGTTTACCCTTAGCCCCTTTGGATTCCCCCTCAGAACAGTGCAACCCGGAGCCTTAATTCCGCTTATTCAACTTTATTAATGCCTGACGACCTCGGGAAATTCCTATAACCAAAGGGGTGTGCACCCCCTAATAAATAGCAGACCGGCATTTGCTTCTGACTGAAAAAGAGACACTGGTATGTACGGGGACTACACTGCCAGCTGCATTAGGCCCAAGATCAATCACTCACAATTTTTCCCCAGACAGGGCCAGAAATCCTAAGAGAAAGTGGAGGTTATGTTTATGTTTGGGCCGATGGGGGAGGTCATCTACGGTACATAGAGGGGCCCCTTTCCAGATTTCCCAGGTTTAATGTGAAGACAATGGGGCGCCATTGCTGATCACGGATCTTGTCCAGGTGGTTTGGTCTAGAAGGACGCTATTTTGTCTTTGGACCCCCGCCCCGTAGTTCAAATAGGGCTGCCAGTTTTTCCTAGTAATTAACCTAGGTTTTTCCTACATTTTCGGCCTATTACTACCCATGTTAAGGTCTTAGGGCTACATTATTATCATCTACAGTTCCTCATTAAACCCAATATTGTGTATAACAGTTTAAAATATTACTTCTTCCTGAAGGGTAAATCTAAAATTAAAAAGTGCTTTCCATCCACGCCCCTTGGGGGGGAAGCTTTTTTTGGGTGGGTTTTTTAAAGGGCCCCACTCGCCATTCCCTTACGGCCTGCGGGGGCCCCCTTTTTATCCGTTCGTCTGTGGAATTTTGTGACCCAAAAAAATTTCCCCATCCCCCCGCCGAAGGGAGGCGCTAAATTAGATCAAGTTCACCTTCTGCGACCCCACGGCGGACCTGGACACGAGTGCCGTTGGGCACTTCGTCGAGCAGACTCGGTCTAACCTCAACCGTCCGTTTCCCCCGTGTGGCCTTGGGGGTGTAAAAATTTTTGGTTCCAGTGGTCTTTGCACCTTTCCCTTACTTTAAAAATCTTTGTATGTCTTTCCCTTTACTGAGTGGCTCCGTACTTTCCCACCCAGTGGCCCAATGCCCCCGGGGCCTTTCCTCCATGATACGGGTTCCCCGGATTTAATGGCAATCTTCTCCCTCTTTACACCCCGTAAAAGTGTTTTCCCCAAGGTGGCCGGGTGTTATCACTCCCCACCGGTTCGTTCTCTGGCGGTTCATCTGAATATGGATTTATTATCAATACTCCCCAGCTATCTGGGGACAGCTTTTCCTTTCTGGCATGGCAGGGAATTCAGGGGGAATCTGCTGCCCTTTATTTTCCCCACTGGGATCTGTATAAACCAATTCCCTTTCCCTTAAAGAAATCGTGTTAAAAGGAAGTCATTATTGATGGTCCACCGGATCCTACATTTCTGACTGTGTATTGGTAATTTCCCGGTCTGCCCGCCACGTCAAGGTTTTTCAATTTCTTTGTGCTGCAGCAAGACTCTCACTGTATTGCCGTGGGAATGTCTTACCACCAAGGCTGTAATGTTCTGCGTTTTCACCCAATTTGACTGTGACATCCCCAATCTAAGTTTGGGGGGGGCTGACTTATAGCCCCCCCCAACATCATACTAATTTCTTGTGGCCCTTTAAATTTAATTTAGCCCCCCCAACTTCTTTGTTACAAGGATATTGTGCTCCCCCAAAGAATAATCGGGTTGTTTTGGACCCGTGCCTTCAAAAACCTTTGCCCTGACGTGGTAGGGCAGCACCCGTGATTCTCTTGGATTAGGATTCATCCCCCTAATACGCTGGGGTACCTTTCATGCTCGGACCACTTTCTATCTCACCCGAGAGATATCCCTCTGCCTGGGGTTCCCCTTAAATTATTTGGGCATAGGCGTAGGTGCTTACCCTTTGCAACAGACCGGGCACTCACTGGCTGGGTGCCCCAGCTCTGCAAAGGTTCCCAAACACTTGAAGCAGAGTCTCAACTCCTTAATCTCTGTTGCCTACTGTCGGGTTATATATCGAGAAAACCCTGTAGTGTGCGCCCTTCGCGAAAACGATTTTGGGATGGTGCCTTGAGGTTTGCTTAGGGTTTTTCCCTTTGACACTTCTTTACTAGTACACTTCAACGTTAGTCGTACGGCTTTTGATGATCTCTCGGACTTTGAGTAATTTTTGGGTTTTATGTGGCGATGGGGGTGACTCTTCTTCACACCTTACTCAATGAGAAAGAGATCTCCCAACCCCCCAACAATCTGTTGTATCGTGAACCCCTCGTTCCCATATTTTTAAATGTAACTCTGACTGTAGTGCCAGCCAAATTTCCCCTGAAAACACCTGATGATGAAACCTTCCGACTTACCCAATTTATGTAAATCTTTTGACTATTCGTCAAAAATCAAACTTTGATTCGGAATTCTCTAGGCTTGACGATCTGGCGACGGCCCCTAGATCCAACAGGTAAAGTATGTCCTTTATCTCCTCAGTGTTGCCAACGTGTTTTAAGGTCTTTTGGGATGTTTGGGAATTTGGTTTTCGGTGGGGTTTTGGGAAAGCGGGGCAAGTCCAAAGCTTTACCCTTGAGCTATGAACGTAAAAATTTTTAATTTGACGGCTTGACAAAATTTTCTCGTCATCTATTGGTTTTTAAACTGATCCAGAAAACAATGTACTCTGTTAGGTTCCCTCGAACGTTGGTAAATCAAAGGGACAATCGGGCAACATTAAAAAGGCGTGTGTTGTTCGTGTTCCTTGAAACTTTTCTTTCCCTGCTGTACGGGCCCTTTAAAGTCTTTTTTAACTGCCTGCAGAGTTCATTCTGCTTTACACTCTGCCTTGTTCGTATAGGGCCGTGTCTACTTTGACGTATATTCGACTCCCTGTAGTTAGGCCCCCTGTCTCATAAAGGATAAAAGATCTCTAAAGGCCCAAGCCTTTGCTCCAAAAGGGGTATTTTTAAAACAGGGAATTTGTAAAAGAGTGATAAACCTTAGAGGCAGGTCCAGAAGTCCCAGAATTACCCCAAAGGGCAGCTGTTTTTTAAAAATCTTCCCGGCTTGCCCGTGTCTCGCATATAAACTAGTGATCAGTGTTGCAGATCAGTGTTGTAGTAGCAAATAACAGTATTTTTATGGTCTTAGTGGAGTGGGTGACTTTATTAGTTTCTTTTTCTTTAATACGAGCGTTATGTGAAATTCTTAAAAATGTAGTTACCCGCGTCGAAATAACAAAAACAGAAGCAATTATTACTACGAAAAAAGGGCCTTTCCCCCAAAAAATTTGCACGTCAACTATAGTGATATTGCATTTATTGTGGTGGAGACGGAAAAAAAAAAAAAAAAAAAAAAAAAAAAAAAAAAAAAAAAAAAAAAGGAAAAAAGCCAGTACAGCGATTGATAAACAAGGAGGTGACCGTTGTCATTTGGGAGCTGCCAGATATACCGGCTCTTCAACCCCAAAAGTTATACTTTTTGTATCAGCAATCACATTTTATGGGGTAGTAATTTTCCATTTAGATCCTTCATGTGTTAGCTCAAATCACCCCCAGTAGTTTTAAAAAAATTGACCCACTGATCAGAGCGATCGTCCGGGCCCAAACCCCCCTTGTGGCCGAACCTTGGGGCGGCCCAAACCCCGGGACGGGTTTCAAACAGTTTTTTGGACAAAAAAGCAGACTGTAAAGGGATGGGGTTGTAGGGCCTATAAACACAAACATTAAAAATCAGGAACGTGGAGGGAAAAGCTTCCAAATAAAAAAAAAAGAGTTAGAAACAAAAAATACAAATAGCAGAGCTTCATTTAAGGTTTATTAATAGAATTTTCAAGAGGTTGCTAGAAAATTGCAGTAAATAAAACCATTTCAATCATTATGAACCCCCGTGTAGCTGTGGTAGTCAAACAAACGGGTTCCACTGGTAAATTTTTCATTTTTGTGGAATTGTGCCCCCCTTGTCAGATACCCAGAACTAGTAAAACGTTTAAAACGGAAGTGTTTTTGGGTACTAAAAATGAGGAAAAACTGTGGACAAAAATCACAAGGGTATTAAAAGAGGACAACATCAAAGCTGCTTTCATAAAAAACCTGGAACTTTCTACAACAGATGGGAAATAAAATGTCGGGCTGAATGGTACTGGCCCTTTGATACGGGCCCATGTGTCATAAACTTAAGGTGGAGGTGATGTTGGTAGTCAGTAAATTTTGGGGCTATAGTGCGTCCTGGGAGACAGTAATGGGAAGCTGGAGGTGCTGCCCGGGGGAGACAGTAATGGTGAAGCTGGGGGTGCTGTCCCTGGGAGCAGAAGGTGAAGCTGGAGGTGCTGTCCGGGGAGACGTAATGGTGAAGCTGGAGGTTGCTGTCCTGGAGACAGAAATGGTTTTAAGCGGAGTACGTCCTGGGAGACAGAAATGGTGAAGCTGGAGGTGGCCGGGGAGACAGAAATGGGAAGCTGGGATACTGCCCTGGGGACAGAATGGTGAAGCGGGAGGTGCTGCCCCTGGGAGACAGAAATGGTAAAGCGGGAGATATGTCCTGGGAGACAGAAATGGTAAAAGAGGGATATTGTCCAGGGAGTCGGGAATTTAGCAGGAAGGAAACTAAAAGCCCTCTAGGGACGGAGCCTTTATGGGGGAAACAAGTGTAGTAAAAGATAAGAAAAAAACCAATATTGCAAATAGAAACCCAAAAAATAGCAAAAAGAGGACCCCAAATAAAATAGTGGGGATAAATTCCCAAAAAACAATGGTGGGGCCCCATTTTTGGGTGCTAGGGAGGTAGAAAAAAGACAGGGAAACATGCCCCAACGGGGAAATACAGTCACAAAAACCCAAGGCAAGCGGAAACCAAGACTGTGCACTTCTATGACTTGGTATCGTGGCATGGGAAATCTGGAAAAAAAAGATGGGAATGAACTATGACCACCCAAAAAGCCGCCTATAAAAAACGGGAAAATGCAAACTCCCTTCTGAAAGTTTTTTTCACCTGAAATGTGTACCTCTTCAGTACAGGAAAGACTGTGCTAAAAACTTAAATTGCCAGGCAACCATTAAAGGGGACAAAAAATTTAAAAAAAAACTTCCACCAGGGGGAAAACCTGGGTACCCACAGCCACTAAAGGGGGAGAGGTTTTTGTGCCAGGAAAAAAAAAATGGCAGGAAAGGGCAGAAATGTACCCAAATCCAGTCTTCCCGGGTGGAACCACAGTCGATGCCCCCCCACTCCAAACCAACAATACAGATACTAATGCCAAAAAAAAAATCCCCCCCCAGTACCAACAATCCCACCAGTCCGATAAATTTTTCTTTGAAATATACAGGGTCAAAAGCCCTAAAAACAACAAAATACCTTTCACCGTGGACGCTTGCAAGGCAAAGGCAATGTTCGCGGCTTTCCTGAGACCCACAAAAGGATCATTTGGGACAACAAAGTAGGGAAACCCAGGTTACAACCTATACAGATGTACAGAGTGAACAGGAAAAAGGGGGGGGGTTGCCGTAATTTGCGAAGTACTTTTTTGCAAAAACTGCTTAATGCCCAAATGACGTAGGGGAAGTTTTAGCAGTAAAGGTCGAGAACCAAAACCAGTCATTGTGGTAGTCTACAACCTCCGGATGCAACACCACAACCCGGAAAAACTGTTAAAAATTGACCACGTCTGGAAAATCTTTTCCCCTCCTGCACCCACAACTTGCTCCTGGGGGGGTTTCATTAAGGGACCCAAATGGAGGAATATAGCAAATAATAATGTTGCAGGAAAAAAACACCAGGAGGCGCTCGATGAAAATCCACTCCACGAGCTTTTAAATCTCTGCACAAATTCAATTTAAACCGCAAAAAAAGAGCCTAAAGACTGGGGAATACACGACCTCATCTTTACTAAAAAATGTATCTGATAAGAAAAGTCACCAATAAAAACTATACTCAGATCACAACATAATTGAGGTTCAGACTGTATGCATGGAGCCCCGCCCCCCCAAAATGGAAGTCTGAGGGAGATTCACAAAATTTAATTCAATAACAAAAAAAATAAAGGGACCAAGTAAACCAAGTCCTAACGTAAAAGCTGGGAAGTTTATAAGCAACACAGACCCATTTTGCCTGAACAGTTTAAATGGGGCACTGATTATGCACAAAGGGTTATTCCTTAAGAAAAAGGAGGGGTAGTGTAAAATAGAAAAAGGCAGGCGCTCCTTTACAGGGGACGGAAAAAAAATAACAAAGGGGGCTAAAAGAGGTAATATATCTGAAATGCGCAGGGAGGGCACTGTCAAGAAATAGCAAGCATCGAAAATTTAAACAAAGAACCTTTAGGGGTCAGGAATCGCGGGGAAGAACTAAAAGCCCTAAATGAAAAACGAAAAAAACCCCAAAATATTTTTTCTCCCCTAGCCCAAAACAAAAACGGAACAACGTCCAGTATTGGGCCCCCTACTTAAACAAGTGGGTCTACCAATGACAGCAGGGGAAAAGAGTGAGCTATCAACCCCCAAAATGACTCAGTTTTTAGCAAGCCGCCCCAACCAGACTGAAGTCGAAGACCAAAAAGAATTTTTTTTGAGGAGAGCCACAAAAATTTTACTAACAAAGCCTATCGATGTTATCCTGACGCCAAATACTTCGAACGGCGATAAATGACATCCCAGCACTTGCCCCAGGGCCAACTCATGGGAAATCGTGTTCACAAGAACTCAAGAAGCCCCTATCCGAGCCCTTTTTTATCCTTGGAGAGGGGCATGGACACGGGGTCGTCCCTCAGTTACTAAAAAAAAACGCATGCCCAAATCCCCCAAAGGGGGCATAAAGCAAAGCAAAGAATACGCCAATAGCACTAACCCCCCCCATTCATAAAAATCTTTGAAAGGGTCCCTAAGAAGCAAGATACCCCCCCTCTAGAAACCCATCAGTTACACAACCCCCGGGCAAAGGGTTTTGAACAGGTCGCTCCGCTGTCTCAATACGGATACTACGACAAGGGCCTAAATGCACTAGAAGACAAAAAAAAATGCAGATGTAATATATACAGACTTTTTCAAAAGCTTTGAAAAGTTTGACATGGGGTAATGCGCACCCAAAATGCGCGCAAAAGGGAATAACAGGGAAAAATCGTCGAGGTCTATAAATTTTCCCTCACTAAAAGCACGAAGTGTCGTCAACCGAGTAAAAATCCGAGGGAGCTACGGTGAAAAGCTCTGTCCCCAAGGCACAGTACTACTCCCCTCTTGTTCCCATCCTCAATCCCACATAACAAGGATGTCAGCCACAGCACCGTGTCTTCCCTTTTCAGATGGGAAACCCGAATCTGCATGGGCGTGTTTCCTTTCAGACACTGCAAGGGTCCGGCGGGCTCAAACCAAATCTTTCATGGGCTGCAAAAACAATATGAAAATTCAACGATGAGAAATTTCAATTTCTAGATATGGGGAAAAATGAGGGAAATTAAAATCTTCACAGAGTACAAAAAAAATTTGGGGCCCCAAAATAGAGCGAAACACCCCAAAGTCAAAAAACCTAGGGGATTATGCGGAGGATCCACCTTCAAAGGGCCATACTTTTTACAATCGCATCTGCTAGAAAAATACAGATGGATAATGGAACCCTTTAAAATAGGGAGGCCCAAACCCTGATGCACTCTTCAGGTCACTGTTCTATTAGGCTGGGAAATTGCTGCACTTAACAGCCCCTTTTAAGGCAGGTGAAATTCCACCTAGAAAATGCAGAGAACTTTCACGGCGCGCATAACGGAGATAAAAAAACCTCAATTTTTGGGACGCTTTGGGGTTTCTAAACCCTTTTTTCCTGGAAAAACAGGGGGGGAGAGATACATGATTATATACACCTGGAAAATCCTAGAGGGACTAGTACCAAACTTGCACACAAAAACACTCATCGAAAACAAAAGATTGGCAGACATGCACCACCCCCCCAAAAAAAGCAGGGGGGTCACTAGACGTTTAAAAACCATACAAAAGTGTCAGGGGCCCCAGAGTTAACTCCTCCCCGCACACATAAGGGGGATTCCAAAGACCCCTGGCAGTCTTCAAGCTGGGACTGGACAAGCACCTAAAAAAACAGTTTCCCGATCAGCCGGGTTTTGGGGCCCCGTTTTTTGGGGTTTTTCGTGCCCCCAGCAGAAAAACACCTGGTTGATCAGGCGTGATCCCCAGGAGGCCTGGTCACAGGGGGGGCCCGGGGGGCCCTTGCCCCCCCCGAAACTTCTCCAGGTAAATCCGGGTCTCCAGTTTTTTTCTTTCCTGACTTGCCTGACCATACGACACCCCTCACATGTTTTTGCCGGGCGTCCCTTAAAAGGCCCCCAAAAGGGACCGCTTTTAAAATTGACTTAAAGCGGGGGACAGTGGAAACTTGATCTTCACCTCCCATAGTTGAGGTTTAGTTAAGATCAGGGGGCCCTTTAATTTGTACTTAAATTTTAGCCCCCCCCACAGCACGAACGGTATTGGCAAAAGGGAACGATTCTAAAAAGGCTTTCAACAAGTTTGACAACCCCTTTTATAATACTGACTCTATCTAAAACAAAAATTTACACTGTTGCTCTAAAACCCCCAATTTCAAAATGTGTATCGATTTTGAAAGGCTTAACCTAAAAATTTTCCTGTAAAAAAGGGTCAGCAAAAAATTTTACAGGATTTAAAACCTATTCTCGGGTAAAATTCACAAATCCCCCATTAAAATGATCAAAGACAATAAAAAATCACACAAAAAAAAATGCAGTATAAAAATTTAAAAATCATTTGGGTTTTTAACAAAAATAAATTAAAACAATTCAACTTTTTTGAAACAGTAAATGAAAAAATTTTATATAGACATTTTGGGCCCCTAACTGCACAGTTTACTCAGCCCTAGTGGGGAGGGTTTGGATAAGGTAAATCCTAACCAAACTAGTGTATTTTAAATTTAAAAACCTGGCTTTTAAACTCCCTGTAAATAAAAAACTAGGTTAAAAAATCTGTCCTACTACAAAACCCTGTTGTATAAAATTCCCAAAAGGCCTATCCTAACTGGGGCTCCCTTTGCAAATCCACTGTAAGTAATTAACCAAGTCTCTTTCTTGATTATTTGAAAATCCTGTAAAAAAATTTAAAATTTTCACAAGCCTCCCTAGCCTACCGGGGCCTCCCCTTTAAAAATTACTGAAAATAATAACTTCTGTTGTATAGTCAGCTTGACCTAGCCTCTGTGAAACTCTGGGCCGGGTGTGCTAATTTAAACCCTAACTCGCAAAAACGGGTTTTCCAAAACGGGGCCAAAAGCTTTGTTAAAAATAACCTAGCTTTTTCCACATCAGGGTTTTTTCGAAGGCCCATTTTGGGTAAAAATTTGTTTGGACTGCCTCCCAAGTGAGTCGCCTACCGTGGCAAAACTCTTTTTTCCCACCAAGCTCTGGGGTTTGGAACCTCAGCCTCACAGTTTCCCTGGAATTTCCCTTTGGAGGGGGGGTTCAGGGGTAAAACGCCCCCCCCCCCGGTTCTTGACCGGGCCTCCTGGTGGACCAGACCCCTGATCAACCAGGCTGTTGCGCTGGCGCAGCAAACCAAACTTTACGACCACAGCCGGGCGATCAGGAACTGACTTTAGGTGTTTTCCCAGTGCCAGTTTTGAAGGGGCCGTGGGGCCCAAAATCTCAAACCCTCCTTTGTTTACTGTCCGATTTTCCCGGGTTTTGGTACAAAAAGCGTTTCACTTTCTTAAAAATATTTTTTCAAAAATATACCTCAAACAACAACAAAAAATGACTGATTTACTGAAAATTTCCATTAAATGAGAAACTTTTTCTCTAATGGGACTACGTAAGGATGTTTTAAAACTTTGGGGGGCCCAGGAAACAAAGCTTAAATTTTTTTTTCTGTGTTTCTTTTCTTTAAAAAGAACGTTTCTTTATTTTTACAAAAAAAAAAAAAGTTTTTTAGTTTCCTGGAATATTGCAAAAAAAATCTGCCCTTTACTCCCACATAAAATCCCAAAAATAATTTTAATATTTCCAAAAATTTTGGTTTACCAGAAAAAAAGAGAAATCATTTTTCTAAAAACTTTTGTGAGTATTAAAATTTTCCCTTTAATTCAGTTTTTAAAGGGGAAAAAAGTTTAAACAAAATTTTTAATAAAAATTACTTCCGAGTATCGGCCGGGAGGGGCCGGCCCGGCCCCCCCTCTCAAAAAAAAAAAAATATTTTTGGGGGGAAAAAACGCGTTTGTTTGGGTGTATTTTTTAGTAACTGATGGGTTTTGTGCAGTTAGCCTCTTCAAAACCGTTTTCCCCCTTACTCAGGAGACGCAGGGTGACCAGTTAAACCTTTTTTATCGAAATAAATTCCCCCTTAAACTCTGGGCCAAAATTATTGGGTAAATTTTTTTCGTCTAGAGTAAATAAATGTTTTTATTTATTTACAGTGTTTAAAATTTTTCATATTAAAATCAATTCTGATGGGCAAATAACCTTTGAGTTTATATATAAAATGATATAAGCTTTAAAAATTGGGGGAAATTTCCCGCTGGCACTCTCGGGAGCGGGAAAAACTGCCGGGGCGTTTTTCCCCTCTGGGGTTTCCCCGGGTGTCCTCAGTCTGCGGAAATCCGGGGCGTTCCATCGGTTCCCCCCCGCTGGGGCTCGTCTGCGGGTAATTTCCCCAGCGTCCCGGTTTTGGTTCCCCGCTGTCGCTCAGTCTGAGGATAAGGGCCCCAAACGTTCCCATCTGGTTCCCAGCTGTCCCCTCAGTCTGAGGATAAGTCCCGAGCGTTCCCCTTTTGGTTCCCCAGCTGTCCCCTTTAGTCTGCGGGTAAGTCCCGGCGTTCCCATCTGGTTCCCAGCGTCGGCTCAGTCCCGCGGGTAAGTCCCGAGGGGTTAAAACTGGGTTTCCCCCCGCTGTCCTCAGTTTTTGCGGATAAGTCCCGCCTACTGTTTTAAGATGCCAAAAATTTGTTAAATTTTATTAGAAAGAATAATGCAAGAAAAGGGGATAAAAAACAGGAAAACAACTCCAAAATATATACGGGCCGTGAGCAGACTCGGTACCAACATCGCCGTCACCATACCTGATATAAATGACTATAATTTCTTGTAGAAACGTCGTAGAACATTCATTCAGGTACCATTGTGTTGCCAAAGAGTTGAGCTATTTTTCAGTATATATAACTCAATATCCATATTTTTTCGATTTTTCGGTGAGCGCGCGCGGAAAATTGCCCTACAGCCCCCTGAAGACTGCCAGAGGTCTGTTGGTAATCCCCCTTATGTGTGCTGGGAGGCAGTTGAACAGTCTCGGGCCCCTGACACTTATTGTATGGTATCTTAACGTGCTAGTGACACCCCTGCTTTTCATTGGGGGGATGGTGCATCGTCTGCCAAGTCTTTTGCTTTCGTAGTGAGTGATTTTCGTGTGCAAGTTCGGTACTAGTCCCTCTAGGATTTTCCAGGTGTATATAATCATGTATCTCTCCCTCCTGCGTTCCAGGGAATACAGGTTTAGGAACCTCAAGTGCTCCCAGTAATTGAGGTGTTTTATCTCCATTATGCGTGCCGTGAAAGTTCTCTGTACATTTTCTAGGTCGGCAATTTCACCTGCCTTGAAAGGTGCTGTTAGTGTGCAGCAATATTCCAGCCTAGATAGAACAAGTGACCTGAAGAGTGTCATCATGGGCTTGGCCTCCCTAGTTTTGAAGGTTCTCATTATCCATCCTGTCATTTTTCTAGCAGATGCGATTGATACAATGTTATGGTCCTTGAAGGTGAGATCCTCCGACATGATCACTCCCCAGGTCTTTGACGTTGGTGTTTCGCTCTATTTTGTGGCCAGAATTTGTTTTGTACTCAGATGAAGATTTAATTTCCTCATGTTTACCATATCTGAGTAATTGAAATTTCTCATCGTTGAACTTCATATTGTTTTCTGCAGCCCACTGAAAGATTTGGTTGATGTCCGCCTGGAGCCTTGGCTTATAGGACAGATTTTCACAAATGTTTGATGTTGCAAGAAACTCGCTTGCATGCACGTACAAAGGACTAACTTACTTGGTGTTGCAGCATATATCCTGATCTTCAACTTCCCTAAGCTTAGCCTTAGCCCCTTTGGACTTCCCCTCAGAAACCACGTGCAACCGGGAGCCTTAATTCCTGCAATATTCAATCGTTATTAGTGACCTGCCTGCAAGTCAGAAATTCCTATATGCAAGAGGGTGTATATCCCCTAGTACAACTATGCAGACATGGACACTAGCTTCTAGACTGACAAGAGACACTGGTACGTACTGGACATGCACTGCCAGCTGTATACAGGCCCACAGATCAACTCACAATTTTCCCCCAGACACTGGCCAGAAATCCTAAGAGAAAGTGGAGGTTTTGTCTTACTGTATGGGCCTGACGGAGGAGGTCATCTACAGTACATTGAGGTGCCTCTACCAGATTTCCCCAGGTCTCATAT
>NC_069432.1:40927241-40959741 GCF_026875155.1 Cherax quadricarinatus
TCTCTGCATTATATTCACACCACACATTGCTCTTCAGACATGACATCTCCACTGCCTCCAGCCTTCTCCTCGCTGCAACATTCATCACCCATGCTTCACACCCATATAAGAGCGTTGGTAAAACTATACTCTCATACATTCCCCTCTTTGCCTCCAAGGACAAAGTTCTTTGTCTCCACAGACTCCTAAGTGCACCACTCACCCTTTTCCCCTCATCAATTCTATGATTCACCTCATCTTTCATAGACCCATCCGCTGACACGTCCACTCCCAAATATCTGAATACATTCACCTCCTCCATACTCTCTCCTCCAATCTGATATCCAATCTTTCATCACCTAATTTTTTTTGTTATCCTCATAACCTTACTCTTTCCTGTATTCACTTTTAATTTTCTTCTTTTGCATACCCTACCAAATTCATCCACCAATCTCTGCAACTTCTCTTCAGAATCTCCCAAGAGCACAGTGTCATCAGCAAAGAGCAACTGTGACAACTCCCACTTTGTGTGTGATTCTTTATCTTTTAACTCCACGCTTCTTGCCAAGACCCTCGCATTTATTTCTCTTACAACCCCATCTATAAATATATTAAACAACCACGGTGACATCACACATCCTTGTCTAAGGCCTACTTTTACTGGGAAATAATTTCCCTCTTTCCTACATACTCTAACTTGAGCCTCACTTTCCTCGTAAAAACTCTTCACTGCTTTCAGTAACCTACCTTCTACACCATACACCTGCAACATCTGCCACATTGCCCCCCTATCTACCCTGTCATATGCCTTTTCCAAATCCATAAATGCCACAAAGACCTCTTTAGCCTTATCCAAATACTGTTCACTCATATGTTTCACTGTAAACACCTGGTCCACACACCCTCTACCTTTCCTAAAGCCTCCTTGTTCATCTGCTATCCTATTCTCCGTCTTACTCTTAATTCTTTCAATAATAACTCTACCATACACTTTACCAGGTATACTCAACAGACTTATCCCCCTATAATTTTTGCACTCTCCTTTGTCCCCTTTGCCTTTATACAAAGGAACTGTGCATGCTCTCTGCCAATCCCTAGGTACCTTACCCTCTTCCATACATTTTATTAAATAATTGCACCAACCACTCCAAAAACTATATCCCCCCCCTGCTTTTAACATTTTTATCTTTATCCATCAATCCCGCTGCCTTACCCCCGTTCATTTTACCTACTGCCTCACGAACTTCCCCCACACTCACAACTGGCTCTTCCTCACTCCTACAAGATGTTATTCCTCCTTGCCCTATACACGAAATCACAGCTTCCCTATCTTCATCAACATTTAACAATTCCTCAAAATATTCCCTCAATCTTCCAATACCTCTAACTCTCCATTTAATAACTCTCCTCTCCTATTTTTAACTGACAAATCCATTGTTCTCTAGGCTTGCTTAACTTGTTAATCTCTCTCCAAAACTTTTTCTTATTTTCAACAAAATTTGTTGATAACATCTCACCCACTCTCTCATTTGCTCTCTTTTTACATTGCTTCACCACTCTCTTAACCTCTCTCTTTTTCTCCATATACTCTTCCCTCCTTGCATCACTTCTACTTTGTAAAAACTTCTCATATGCTAACTTTTTCTCCCTTACTACTCTCTTTACATCATCATTCCACCAATCGCTTCTCTTCCCTCCTGCACCCACTTTCCTGTAACCACAAACTTCTGCTGAACACTCTAACACGACATTTTTAAACCTACCCCATGCCTCTTCGACCCCATTGCCTATGCTCTCATTAGCCCATCTATCCTCCAATAGCTGTTTATATCTTACTCTAACTTCCTCCTCATTTAGTTTATAAACCTTCACCTCTCTCTTCCCTGATGCTTCTATTCTCCTTGTATCCCATCTACCTTTTACTCTCAGTGTAGCTACAACTAGAAAGTGATCTGATATATCTGTGGCCCCTCTATAAACATGTACATCCTGAAGTCTACTCAACAGTCTTTTATCTACCAATACATAATCCAACAAACTACTGTCATTTCGCCCTACATCATATCTTGTATACTTATTTATCCTCTTTTTCTTAAAATATGTATTACCTATAATTAAACCCCTTTCTATACAAAGTTCAATCAAAGGGCTCCCATTATCATTTACACCTGGCACCCCAAACTTACCTACCACACCCTCTCTAAAAGTTTCTCCTACTTTAGCATTCAGGTCCCCTACCACAATTACTCTCTCACTTGGTTCAAAGGTTCCTATACATTCACTTAACATCTCCCAAAATCTCTCTCTCTCCTCTACATTCCTCTCTTCTCCAGGTGCATACACGCTTATTACGACCCACTTCTCGCATCCAACCTTTACTTTAATCCACATAATTCTTGAATTTACACATTCATATTCTCTTTTCTCCTTCCATAACTGATCCTTCAACATTACTGCTACCCCTTCCTTTGCTCTAACTCTCTCAGATACTCCAGATTTAATCCCATTTATTTCCCCCCACCGAAACTCCCCTACCCCCTTCAGCTTTGTTTCGCTAAGTTAGGGCCAGGACATCCAACTTCTTTTCATTCATAACATCAGCAATCATCTGTTTCTTGTCATCCGCACTACATCCACGCACATTCAAGCATCCCAGTTTTATATATATATATATATATATATATATATATATATATATATATATATATTATATATATATATATATATATATATATATATATATAAGTGGTTATTTAAGTAATTAATTTAAATAAGGTAAGGGAGGCATGAGTATTGCAGACGTCTGAGACATTTCCTTTAAACACACAAAAAAACTCCTTTAGGGAAAAATATATAAAGAAAGAGAAAACATTTTAGCGAACGGAGTTGTTGGAGTTCTCATTATTCTTGAGCAGACAGAAAAAATGTTGTGTGATGCCTGATGGTTTTGTCTTGTGTGTGTATGTGTGTGTATACTCACCTAGTTGTACTCACCTAGTTGAGGTTGCAGGGGTCGAGTCCAAGCTCCTGGCCCCGCCTCTTCACTGATCGCTACTACGTCACTCTCTCTGAACCGTGAGCTTTATCATACCTCTGCTTAAAGCTATGTATGGATCCTGCCTCCACTACATCGCTTCCCAAACTATTCCACTTCCTGACTACTCTGTGGCTGAAGAAATACTTCCTAACATCCCTGTGATTCATCTGTGTCTTCAACTTCCAACTGTGTCCCCTTGTTACTGTGTCCAATCTCTGGAACATCCTGTCTTCGTCCACCTTGTCAATTCCTCTCAGTATTTTGTATGTCGTTATCATGTCCCCCTATCTCTCCTGTCCTCCAGTGTCGTCAGGTTGATTTCCCTTAACCTCTCCTCGTAGGACATACCTCTTAGCTCTGGGACTAGTCTTGTTACAAACCTTTGCACTTTCTCTAGTTTCTTTACATGCTTGGATAGGTGTGGGTTCCAAACTGGTGCCGCATACTCCAATATGGGCCTAACGTACACGGTGTACAGGGTCCTGAATGATTCCTTATTAAGATGTCGGAATGCTGTTCTGAGGTTTGCTAGGCGCCCATATGCTGCAGCAGTTATTCGGTTGATGTGCGCTTCAGGAGATGTGCCTGGTGTTATACTCACCCCAAGATCTTTTTCCTTGAGTGAGGTTTGTAGTCTCTGGCCCCCTAGACTGTACTCCGTCTGCGGTCTTCTTTGCCCTTCCCCAATCTTCATGACTTTGCACTTGGTGGGATTGAACTCCAGGAGCCAATTGCTGGACCAGGTCTGCAGCCTGTCCAGATCCCTTTGTAGTTCTGCCTGGTCTTCGATCGAGTGAATTCTTCTCATCAACTTCACGTCATCTGCAAACAGGGACACCTCAGAGTCTATTCCTTCCGTCATGTCGTTCACAAATACCAGAAACAGCACTGGTCCTAGGACTGACCCCTGCGGGACCCCGCTGATCACAGGTGCCCACTCTGACACCTCGCCACGTACCATGACTCGCTGCTGTCTTCCTGACAAGTATTCCCTGATCCATTGTAGTGCCTTCCTTGTTATCCCTGCTTGGTCCTCCAGTTTTTGCACCAATCTCTTGTGTGGAACTGTGTCAAACGCCTTCTTGCAGTCCAAGAAAATGCAATCCACCCACCCCTCTCTCTCTTGTCTTACTGCTGTCACCATGTCATAGAACTCCAGTAGGTTTGTGACACAGGATTTCCCGTCCCTGAAACCATGTTGGCTGCTGTTGATGAGATCGTTCCTTTCTAGGTGTTCCACCACTCTTCTCCTGATAATCTTCTCCATGATTTTGCATACTATACATGTCAGCGACACTGGTCTGTAGTTTAATGCTTCATGTCTGTCTCCTTTTTTAAAGATTGGGACTACATTTGCTGTCTTCCATGCCTCAGGCAATCTCCCTGTTTCGATAGATGTATTGAATATTGTTGTTAGGGGTACGCATAGTGCCTCTGCTCCCTCTCTCAATACCCATGGGGAGATGTTATCTGGCCCCATTGCCTTTGAGGTATCTAGCTCACTCAGAAGCCTCTTCACTTCTTCCTCGGTTGTGTGCACTGTGTACAGCACTTGGTGGTGTGCCCCACCTCTCCGTCTTTCTGGAGTCCCTTCTGTCTCCTCTGTGAACACTTCTTTGAATCTCTTGTTGAGTTCTTCACATACTTCACGGTCATTTCTTATTGTCTCTCCTCCTTCCTTCCTTAGCCTGATTACCTGGTCCTTGACTGTTGTTTTCCTCCTGATGTGGCTGTACAACAGTTTCGGGTCAGATTTGGCTTTCGCTGCTATGTCATTTTCATATTGCCTTTGGGCCTCCCTTCTTATCTGTGCATATTCGTTTCTGGCTCTACGACAGTTCTCCTTATTCTCCTGGGTCCTTTGCCTTCTATATTTCTTCCATTCCCTAGCACACTTGGTTTTTGCCTCCCTGCACCTTTGGGTAAAACATGGGCTCATCCTGGCTTTTTCATTATTCCTGTTACCCTTGGGTACAAACCTCTCCTCAGCCTCCTTGCATTTTGTTGCTACATATTCCATCATCTCATTAACTGGCTTCCCTGCCAGTTCTCTGTCCCACTGAACCCCGTTCAGGTAGTTCCTCATTCCTGTGTAGTCCCCTTTCTTGTAGTTTGGCTTCATTCGTCCTGGCCTTCCTGCTTCTCCCTCCACTTGTAGCTCTACTGTGTATTCGAAGCTTAAAACCACATGGTCACTGGCCCCAAGGGGTCTTTCATATGTGATGTCCTCGATATCTGCACTACTCAAGGTGAATACTAAGTCCAGTCTTGCTGGTTCATCCTCTCCTCTCTCTCTTGTAGTGTCCCTTACGTGTTGGCACATGAAGTTTTCCAGTACCACCTCCATCATCTTAGCCCTCCATGTATCTTGGCCCCCATGTGGGTCCAAGTTCTCCCAATCGATCTCCTTGTGGTTAAAGTCACCCATGATCAGGAGCTTTGCCCTGCATGCATGAGCTCTTCTGGCCACTCTAGCCAGTGTGTCAACCATCGCTCTATTGCTCTCGTCGTACTCTTGCCTTGGCCTCCTGCTGTTCTGTGGTGGGTTATACATCACTGCTATTACTACCTTGGGACCTCCAGAGTGAAGTGTTCCCGCTATGTAATCACTTTCTTCTCCGCTGTCTCCTCTCTCCAGCTCATCAAAATTCCAGCGATTTTTGATCAGCAACGCCACTCCTCCACCCCTCCCTGTTCCCTCTGTCTTTCCTCAGGATTTGGTATCCCATTGGAAAGATGGCATCTGTTATCATACCTGTGTGTGTGTGTGTGTGTGTTGTGTGTGTATGTGTGTGTGTATGTGTGTGTTTGTATGTGTGTGTGTGTGTGTGTGTGTGTGTGTGTGTGTGTGTGTGTGTGTGTGTGTTTGTGTGTGTGTGTGTGTGTGTGTGTGTGTGTGTGTGTGTGTGTGTGTGTGTGTGTGTGTGCTTGGTTGTTTAGTCGGGGGTGGGGAAGTGTTGCCAGACTCGCACCATCCCACCAAGAGGTCCTCTCTCAGGCTGGTAACAGCCTCGTGTGATCTATGGAACAAAAACAGGACAGAATAATTCACTCAGTGTATTTTTTTTTTATCTTGGAGTCGGCAGAATGAGAATTCAGAAGAGTATGATATACGCTGATACAAAACCTTTTGGTCTTCTAAACTCTAGCACCATTTAAACCGAAGTGGGAATTCTTATATTGTTTCCACGAGAAGAATTTGACTTGCATAATATTATAATCAAATATATAATCAAATATATTGTAACACACAGAAAGGATTGACAACCCCACATAAATGCTAAGTTAACTTTGTTCACTTATCAGTTAGACTCATATTAGTTATATTCAGTTCCTGGAATCTTTTTTCAGAGTGTTATTAATATCTCAACTGATATTTAAAGTCAGGAACTATGTACAAACAGGACTTTCAATACATGTGTCGAGCGGTGCGAGGGAGAATGAAGGAAATGCTGGTATCTAAGTGATATCCTGCCTGCCTGCCTGCCTGCCTGCCTGCCTGCCTGCCTGCCTGCCTGCCTGCCTGCCTGCCTGCCTGTCTGCCTGCCTGCCTGCCTGCCTGCCTGCCTGCCTGCCTACGAGGCTAGGTCAGAGGCAGTAGGTCTAGTCTAGTGAGTCAGAGACTATAGCTTGAACCAGAGATTGTACCTTGAACCAGAGGCTTTAGCTTGAACCAGAGGCTATAACTTGAACCAGAGGCTATAACCTGAACCAGATGACTCAGAGGTTCAGCTTGCTCACGACTATTTCCTGGAAGGAACATTTCAATACCACATAAAGAAACTTTCAAAGTTAAAGTAGAAGTTACAGACTAGGAAGAGGAGAGCCAGTGTGTCATACACTTGTCAGACAGACAGCCGGACTAGCCGCACTTTCAGCCATCAACACACCGGTCGTATCCCACCGAGGCAGGGTGGCCCAAAAAGGAAAACAAAAGTTTCTCGTTTTTAAATTTAGTAATTTATACAGGAGAAGGGGCTACTAGCCCCTTGCTCCCGGCATTTTAGTCGCCTCTTACAACACGCATGGCTTACGGAGGAAGAATTCTGTTCCACTTCCCCATGGAGATAAGAGGAAATAAACAAGAACAAGAACTAGTAAGAAAATAGAAGAAAACCCAGAGGGGTGTATATATATATGCTTGTACATGTATGTGTAGTGTGACCTAAGTGTAAGTAGAAGTAGCAAGACGTACCTGAAACCTTACATGTTTATGAGACGGAAAAAAGACACCAGCAATCCTACCATCATGTAAAACAATTACAGGCTTTCGTTTTACACTCACTTGGCAGGACGGTGGTACCTCCCTGGGTGGTTGCTGTCTACCAACCTACTACCTAGAATATATATAAATATATATATATATATATATATATATATATATATATATATATATATATATATATATATATATATATATATATAAAACAATGCGCTAGCCAAGGATTCGAACCCATGTTGTACTGGCCTGCCTCATGGTAAGCAAGAACAACAGGACCACCCAACTCTACAAGAATGGCGCAGCCAGCACACAGCTAGCTGTTGGGCCGCCATCCGAGGGCATACGGAGGTGTGGGAGCTTCTAAGCTAAGCTCCTCCGTATGCCCTCGGATGGCGGCCCAACAACTAGCTGTGTGCTGGCTGCGTCATTCTTGTAGGGTTGGGTGGTCCTGTGGTTTAAAGCGCCATGTGGTTCTTGCTTACCATGAGGCAGGCCAGTACAACATGGGTTCGAATCCTTGGCTAGCGCAGTGTTGTAATTGATCAATACCACCCGTTCGTGGTTACAATAATATATATATATATATATATATATATTATATATATATATATATATATATATATATATATGTGTGGTGTGTGTGTGTGTGTGTGTGTGTGTGTGTGTGTGTGTGTGTGTGTGTGTGTGTGTGTGTGTGTGTTACCAGTAACAAATAACCAAATAAATCCTCGTCTAAATGTTTAAAATTTATGAAGTTTAGTATCACATGGTATATAAGAACATAAGAACGAAGGAACATACGTAGATAGAGGAGAATTACGTACATGTTAGAGTACCGTGTGTGCTGATGGCATCATGGGGGGGGGGGTCCTGTCGTACCTCTTCTTAAAACTGTTGTTTTCCTGTTACGACTTCTGTGTCTTTATCAGGTACCCCCTCACCCTACCTTATACCTTTGATATATCTTTGAAGAGTTTCGAGAGTTTATCTACTCTCTGAGCCCAGTCATGGGCCAGGCTCGTCTGGTGCTTGTCTGGTCAACCAGGCTGTTGCTGCTGGAGGCCCGCTGCCCCACATATCCATCACAGCCTGGTTGATCTGGCACCTGGTGAAGATACTTATCTAGTTTCCTCTTGAAGGCTTCTACACTTGTTCCAGCAGTTATCCTTTACCTCACATCCTACCTATTCTTTACCTCACACCCTCACCACGTCTCTCACCACCACCACCATCCCTCCCCAGCTCTCCATGCCATTATCTCCCCAGTTTCTCTCTTCCCCAACACTTTCCCCCCTCCCTGCAGTCTGACTTGTGTAAATTCGGCAAACATACACATAACACCCACTCAAAGCTCGTCTGTATATTTTCACAACTTGTGGATTTTGCTGAGAAGCGGCCCTTACCACTTGCCTTAACCTCTGACCTTTCTTAATACCCAGTCCTTTGACCTTAAGGGGCACGCCAGTTCTCCCGTTATCTAAAAATATGTTATTTACCCATATAATCTACCTTCTCCATAATTACTATCGCATTTCTTTTGTCTGCTACGTAAGGTGAAGTCCAGGATCTTTCCTTAATTCACGGTATAACTTAACAAATCTTTGATGACAACTGTGTTGTAGAGGTGTGACCTTGTGTTTGTGACCATGAAGGTCTGACCTTGTGTTTGTGACCATGAAGGTCTGACATTGTATTTGTGACCATGAAGGTCTGACCTTGTGTTTGTGACCATGAAGGTCTGACATTGTGTTTGTGACCATGAAGGTCTGACCTTGTGTTTGTGACCATGAAGGTCTGACATTGTGTTTGTGACCATGAAGGTCTGACCTTGTGTTTGTGACCATGAAGGTCTGACCTTGTGTTTGTGACCATGAAGGTCTGACCTTGTGTTTGTGACCATGAAGGTCTGACCTTGTGTTTGTGACCATGAAGGTCTGACCTTGTGTTTGTGACCATGAAGGTCTGACATTGTGTTTGTGACCATGAAGGTCTGACCTTGTCTTTGTGACCATGAAGGTCTGACCTTGTGTTTGTGACCATGAAGGTCTGACCTTGTGTTTGTGACCATGAAGGTCTGACATTGTGTTTGTGACCATGAAGGTCTGACCTTGTGTTTGTGACCATGAAGGTCTGACCTTGTGTTTGTGACCATGAAGGTCTGACCTTGTGTTTGTGACCATGAAGGTCTGACATTGTGTTTGTGACCATGAAGGTCTGACCTTGTGTTTGTGACCATGAAGGTCTGACATTGTGTTTGTGACCATGAAGGTCTGACCTTGTGTTTGTGACCATGAAGGTCTGACATTGTGTTTGTGACCATGAAGGTCTGACCTTGTGTTTGTGACCATGAAGGTCTGACATTGTGTTTGTGACCATGAAGGTCTGACCTTGTGTTTGTGACCATGAAGGTCTGACCTTGTGTTTGTGACCATGAAGGTCTGACCTTGTGTTTGTGACCATGAAGGTCTGACCTTGTGTTTGTGACCATGAAGGTCTGACCTTGTGTTTGTGACCATGAAGGTCTGACCTTGTGTTTGTGACCATGAAGGTCTGACCTTGTGTTTGTGACCATGAAGGTCTGACATTGTGTTTGTGACCATGAAGGTCTGACCTTGTGTTTGTGACCATGAAGGTCTGACCTTGTGTTTGTGACCATGAAGGTCTGACATTGTGTTTGTGACCATGAAGGTCTGACCTTGTGTTTGTGACCATGAAGGTCTGACATTGTGTTTGTGACCATGAAGGTCTGACCTTGTGTTTGTGACCATGAAGGTCTGACCTTGTGTTTGTGACCATGAAGGTCTGACCTTGTGTTTGTGACCATGAAGGTCTGACCTTGTGTTTGTGACCATGAAGGTCTGACATTGTGTTTGTGACCATGAAGGTCTGACCTTGTGTTTGTGACCATGAAGGTCTGACCTTGTGTTTGTGACCATGAAGGTCTGACCTTGTGTTTGTGACCATGAAGGTCTGACCTTGTGTTTGTGACCATGAAGGTCTGACCTTGTGTTTGTGACCATGAAGGTCTGACCTTGTGTTTGTGACCATGAAGGTCTGACCTTGTGTTTGTGACCATGAAGGTCTGACCTTGTGTTTGTGACCATGAAGGTCTGACCTTGTGTTTGTGACCATGAAGGTCTGACATTGTGTTTGTGACCATGATGGTCTGACATTGTGTTTGTGACCATGAAGGTCTGACCTTGTGTTTGTGACCATGAAGGTCTGACCTTGTGTTTGTGACCATGAAGGTCTGACCTTGTGTTTGTGACCATGAAGGTCTGACCTTGTGTTTGTGACCATGAAGGTCTGACCTTGTGTTTGTGACCATGAAGGTCTGACATTGTGTTTGTGACCATGAAGGTCTGACCTTGTGTTTGTGGACCATGAAGGTCTGACCTTGTGTTTGTGACCATGAAGGTCTGACCTTGTGTTTGTGACCATGAAGGTCTGACCTTGTGTTTGTGACCATGAAGGTCTGACCTTGTGTTTGTGACCATGAAGGTCTGACATTGTGTTTGTGACCATGAAGGTCTGACCTTGTGTTTGTGACCATGAAGGTCTGACCTTGTGTTTGTGACCATGAAGGTCTGACCTTGTGTTTGTGACCATGAAGGTCTGACCTTGTGTTTGTGACCATGAAGGTCTGACCTTGTGTTTGTGACCATGAAGGTTGTGTTGGTAATGTTACCAAACATTGTGTTGTGTTGGTAATGTTACCAAACATTGTGTTGTGTGGGTAATGTTACCAAACATTGTGTTGTGTGGGTAATGTTACCAAACATTGTGTTGTGTGGGTAATGTTACCAAATATTGTGTTGGTAATGTTACCAAACATTGTGTTGTGTGGGTAATGTTACCAAACATTGTGTTGTGTGGGTAATGTTACCAAACATTGTGTTGTGTGGGTAATGTTACCAAACATTGTGTTGTGTGGGTAATGTTACCAAACATTGTGTACGTAATGTTACCAAACATTGTGTTGTGTGGGTAATGTTACCAAATATTGTGTTGGTAATGTTACCAAACATTGTGTTGTGTGGGTAATGTTACCAAATATTGTGTTGGTAATGTTACCAAACATTGTGTTGTGTGGGTAATGTTACCAAATATTGTGTTGGTAATGTTACCAAACATTGGGTTGTGTACGTAATGTTACTAAACATTGTGTTGTGGCAGTGTTGCCAGGCACTGAGTTTTGTGAATTCCTCGCGGATTATTTCATTATTGGCAGACTCGGTATTGGTGCCAGCACTGACCCTTGTGGCACTTCGCTGGTGGCACTGCGCTGGTGGCACTCCTGCATTCTAAACACAGCCTGTCTTCCCATGGCCGGGTTCTCTATGATCTTAACGCATTTGTGCAGGAGATGCTTTGCGTTGCCATGTCGAAGAATTTCTTCCAGTCAAGGAAAAAGACAGTTGATCCACTCTTGGCGGATATCGAATCAAGCAAGAACCAAAAATGATGGATTTAAGTTAGATAAATAAGTAAGTTGTTGATATGCTGATAGATATGGTAGTACCAAGACGAACTAGCATGACATAAGATGCTGGTGAGGGAGCAAGACTTGTCTTTGGTGAAGCCATGATGGTGTAGTGAGATGAATGTGTCGGTGTTGGTGCTCGTCACCTTCATATCACCTTCCCCATCACTGTACACGGGAGACTGGTGACCGATATTTGATCTTGTCTTCGCTAGCAAATATTGGAATACCGTTTGATGCCTTCCAGACGTCAGGGAATGTGCCTGTTTCCTGTGAGTTGTTAAATGTGTGTGATGGTTGTGCGCTGAGAGCATCTGCTCTGCTCCTCTCAGCATCTTAACTCGTCTCCAGCCTCCTCGTCTCACCAGGGTTTGTTTGAGGGGCTCGAGTCACAGCTCCTGGCCCGCTAATTGTAAATGTCTGGTAGAATGAGTGGATACGGAGGTGAAGGCCTCTAAACTGAGTGTGGTCTAGATTACCTACCGGTTTATGAGGTCTGAGTTCCAGCTCTTGGACCCGCATCCTAATTTTGAATTTAATATGTTGATCTTGATGAGCCATGCCTTGCTTTAAAGCTGCGTATTGTTTATGTTCTGTTGCTGTGTAATGTGTCATATCATCACTGACGCATGTGTCACATCACTGACGCATGTGTCACCATCACTGACGAATGTCACATCACTGACGCATGTGTCACCATCGCTGACGAATGTCACATCACTGACGCATGTGTCACATCACTGACGCATGTGTCACATCACTGACGCATGTTTCACCATCACTGACGCATGTGTCACATCATCACTAAGGTTGTGCCAGCCTTGTAGGTGTCAGGTTACTGCTTGTAACCTCGCTGTGTTTGCCTCCTGGTAAACAATGTGTTGTTTATGCAGGAGAGGAATGCATCCTCAGCTGCCCCCTCATGTGATACTAGGGGAAGGAGGTAAGTTGGGGGGAGGGAAATATAGCAGCAGCCAGTGTGATGTGATATATTGGAGGGGGGAGGGGATGGGGAGGGGGTGTTTAAGCTCGTATTGATATTGTTTGTTGGGGAAGAAGGGTAGGGGGGAGTGGAAGAGGGGAAGGTTGTGATTGTAGTCTGTTTAGGCTACAAATGGTGTAAGTATTGATGGAGTGTTGATGTGCAGAGGTGGTTTGGGTAAGGTTGATGGGGTGGTGAGGGTGGTGGTGTATAAGGTAGTGATGGTGGTGAACATCACAGTGACGCGCCTGTCCCCAGGTGCGTCACTGTGATGTCACAGGTGCGTCACTGTATGACTCAGGTACGTCAATTTATCTCAGGTGTGTTTATTCACCTATACTCACCTATTTGTGGTTGCACGGGTCGAGTCAGAGCTCCTGGCCTTGTCTCTTCGCTGGTCACTACTAGGTTCACTCTCTTCCTGCTCCATGAACTGTATCATATTTCTTCTTAAAGTTATGTATGGATCCTGCGTCCAGTTCATCACCCTCCAGACTGTTCCACTTCCTAACAACTCTATGACTGAAGAAATACTTCCTAACATCTCTGTGACTTATCTGAGTTTTCAACTTTCAGCTGTGACACCTTGTTGCTGTGTCCCATCTCTGAAACATCCTGTCCCTGTTCACCTTGTCAGTTCCTCTCAATATTTTATGTCGTTATCATGTCCCCTCTGTAGTCCAGTGTCGTCAGGGTGTGTGTGTGTGTGTGTGTGTGTGTGTGTGTGTGTGTGTGTGTGTGTGTGTGTGTGTGTGTGTGTGTGTGTGTGTGTATGTGTGCGCGCGTGTGTGTGTGTCACTGGATTATTAATTTAACATCACAGCAAATTCCCTATAGATTTTATCTTGTGATCTGGAAAAGGCATGACGGTACAGAGCCACACGGTACGTGTACATGTGTGACTGTACCACACACGGTACATGTGTGACTGTATCACACACGGTACATGTGTGACTGTATCACACACGGTACATGTGTGACTGTACCACACACGGTACATGTGTGACTGTACCACACACGGTAGATGTGTGTGACTGTACCACACACGGTACATGTGTGACTGTACCACACACGGTACATGTGTGACTGTACCACACACGGTACATGTGTGACTGTACCACACACGGTACATGTGTGACTGTACCACACACGGTACATGTGTGACTGTACCACACACGGTACATGTGTGACTGTATTACACACGGTACATGTATGACTACCACACACGGTACATGTATGACTGTACCACACACGGTACATGTATGACTGTACCACACACGGTACATGTATGACTGTACCACACACGGTACATGTTTGACTGTACCACACACGGTACATGTGTGAGTGAACCACACACGGTACATGTATGACTGTACCACACACGGTACATGTATGACTGTACCACACACGGTACATGTGTGACTGCACCACACACGGTACATGTATGACTGTACCACACACGGTATATGTGTGTACCACACACGGTACATGTATGACTGTACCACACACGGTACATGTATGACTGTACCACACACGGTACATGTGTGGCTGTACCACACACGGTACATGTATGACTGTACCACACACGGTACATGTGTGACTGTACCACACACGGTACATGTGTGACTGTACCACACACGGTACATGTGTGACTGTACCACATACGGTACATGTGTGACTGTACCACACACGGTACATGTATGACTGTACCACACACGGTACATGTATGACTGTACCACACACGGTACATGTGTGACTGTACCACACACGGTACATGTATGACTGTACCACACACGGTACATGTGTGACTGTACCACACACGGTACATATATGACTGTATCACACACGGTACATGTGTGACTGTACCACACACGGTACATATATGACTGTATCACACACGGTACATGTGTGACTGTACCACACACGGCACATGTGTGACTGTATTACACACGGTACATGTATGACTGTACCACACACGGTACATGTATGACTGTACCACACACGGTACATGTGTGACTGTACCACACACGGTACATGTATGACTGTACCACACACGGTACATGTGTGACTGTACCACACACGGTACATATATGACTGTATCACACACGGTACATGTGTGACTGTACCACACACGGTACATATATGACTGTATCACACACGGTACATGTGTGACTGTACCACACACGGCACATGTGTGACTGTATTACACACGGTACATGTATGACTGTACCACACACGGTACATGTGTGACTGTACCACACACGGTACATGTGACTGTACCACACACGGTACATGTATAACTGTACCACACACGGTACATGTATAACTGTACCACACACGGTACATGTGTGACTGTACCACACACGGTACATGTATAACTGTACCACACACGGTACATGTATAACTGTACCACACACGGTACATGTATAACTGTACCACACACGGTACATGTATAACTGTACCACACACGGTACATGTATAACTGTACCACACACGGTACATGTGTGACTGTACCACACACGGTACATGTGTGACTGTACCACACATGGTACATGTGTGACTGTACCACACACGGTACATGTGTGACTGTACCACACACGGTACATGTATGACTGTACCACACACGGTACATGCATAACTGTACCACACACGGTACATGTATGACTGTACCACACACGGTACATGTATGACTGTACCACACACGGTACATGTATAACTGTACCATACACGGTACATGCATAACTGTACCACACACGGTACATGTATGACTGTACCACATACGGTACATGTATAACTGTACCACACACGGTACATGCATAACTGTACCACACATGGTACATGTGTGACTGTACCACACACGGTACATGTGTGACTGTACCACACACGGTACATGTATGACTGTACCACACACGGTACATGCATAACTGTACCACACACGGTACATGTATGACTGTACCACACACGGTACATGTATGACTGTACCACACACGGTACATGTATAACTGTACCACACACGGTACATGCATAACTGTACCACACACGGTACATGTATGACTGTACCACACACGGTACATGTATAACTGTACCACACACGGTACATGCATAACTGTACCACACATGGTACATGTGTGACTGTACCACACACGGTACATGTGTGACTGTACCACACACGGTACATGTATGACTGTACCACACACGGTACATGCATAACTGTACCACACACGGTACATGTATGACTGTACCACACACGGTACATGTATGACTGTACCACACACGGTACATGTGTGACTGTACCACACACGGTACATGTGTGACTGTACCACACACGGTACATGTATGACTGTACCACACACGGTACATGCATAACTGTACCACACACGGTACATGTATGACTGTACCACACACGGTACATGTATGACTGTACCACACACGGTACATGTGTGACTGTACCACACACGGTACATGTGTGACTGTACCACACATGGTATGCGTGACGGTACATACCCACACAGCACCAACCTTTCAAAATTTAGTCACATTTCCCGCCTGATGCGAGTTTTTTCCCTCCCAGAAACCAGAAGAAATTCATTTAGGTGCCTTGCAAGATATGACGCAATACATTTTTGATATGGCCAAGAATTTTAAAAACATGTTCCCCTGATTCCAATATTTTCCTGCCAAGATTTGATCAAATTTATTTATTTATTTTTGCATTTATGCATACGGATTTTTTTTTAATTTATTCTTAGTATTTATTGGTAATTTATATCTGTGTATATTTACAATTTTTTTTAAGAAGGAAATTTATTTGTAGAGTTTGTAAGACGTTGATGAGCGAAACAACTGTGTCACGTTTGGGTGTCTTGATTGGTGAAACATCTCGCCTCTCCATCAGGCTTCTTCGGTTGAATACAGGCGAATACAGTACAAGTAACTGAGGGAATCAGTCTGATTAACTGACCATTATCTGTCAAGACTGAGGAACTGAGGGGGTAGTTAATGGGGGGGTGAGTGGGGAAGTTAATGGGGGTGAGTGGGGAAGTTAATGGGGGTGAGTGGGGAGTTTATTCAGTGTCTAGCATAGAGAGAGGCAAGAAGAGGCAGCGTCTTAGCAGGAAATTGAATTCCTCTTGCCAGATGGGAGGTAAAACTGCCTCTCTTGGACATTGTCAAGGAAGGAAAGTGTGTGTGTGTGTGAGAGAGAGAGAGAGAGAGAGAGAGAGAGAGAGAGAGAGAGAGAGAGAGAGAGAGAGAGAGAGAGAGAATAGGAGGGGGATTGGATAAAGAGGTCGAGGAGTGAGGTTGTATATTAACTTGCAGTGGTGGGAGTCAGCGTGTGCAGGATGCTCTTAAAGCTGGTTGAAGACTCTTGTACTTGATGCCATGTCCTAAGAGCGTGGGTGGTGGATGGGCGGGTGGGTGGGCGTTCGGCGGGCTGAATGCATGGGTGGGTGGCAGGCTGGGTGCCTGAGTGGCAGACTGGAGGGTCGGGGAACCAGCTAGTTCCCACAGTACAGAGTGTGCCATTAGTTTCTTAGTTAGATATCACAGTTGAAGATATGAAGCAGATCAGGGAAGGCATTTCAAATTATTTCATTGAACTGCCCAGATTTTTACAATAAAAATGTGCAAATTGGCACCTGCACTGGTCAGAATCAATTCGAATGTTCCGCTAATTAAGACACACCAGCTTTGAAAGTTTAAAGCCAAGCTGAAGAGACATTTTGTAGTTATTGCGCTTGGAGTTTCCCAGTTTGTTCATTGAAATTGGCAAATTAAAGCTTCCATAATCTAGTAGCAATACGATTTTTTTTGAGGGAGATACAAAAACACTTTTAGTTTGAAATCTATTGGTAGTTACATTCTCATGCCATCCCACGGAGAGTTTTGAAGAAGGAAAAATGTGCCTGAGTTTATGACCGGCTCTCCAGTATAGTAAGAAAAATATAATATTTAAGGACTCGCTAGACTTGTAAGATTTAAAAATGCCATAAAAATGTTGTGGAAAAAGACACTTATGTACAGTTCAAGACATTTATTAAAGGAAACGTTTCGCCACGAGTGGCTTCTTCAGTCCTAATACAGAGAAAACTAAGAAAACATTTATATATATAGTGGCAGGAGTCAGGTGAGGTGACGCGTGGGTAGAGGTGGTAGTAGTAGTAGTAGTAGTAGTAGTAGTAGTAGTAGTAATGGAACTAAGGAGGTGAGGCATCAAGTAACACCAGTTCCCAAGTTTCCAGGATGGGTAATATCCTAAGCAAGAGGATATTACCCATCCTGGGAACTGGTTTTACTTGATGCCTCACCTCCTTAGTTCCATTACTACTACTACTACTACTACTACTACTACTACTACTACTACTACTACTACTACTACCACCTCTACCCACGCGTCACCTCACCTGACTCCTGCCACTATATATATATAAATGTTTTCTTAGTTTTCTCTGTATTAGGACTGAAGAAGCCACTCGTGGCGAAACGTTTCCTTTAATAAATGTCTTGAACTGTACATAAGTGTCTTTTTCCACATCTTGTCGGTATCACCATACCATTTCCTCATAAAAATGTTATTGGCCTTTTTTCCTTGTAGTTTTTTCAACTGAGTGGTACAGTCATATTATGTATCACACAGACTTTAGTTATGTATCAAAATATGTCTTAACTATTCAGTGATGCGCTAGACACAAAAGCCAGTACTTACAAACATTGCAGTTGAGTGAAATCTTATATGAGTGTAACTCGAGGAAAAAAAACTGTACTGGAGGACGCCAGGCGCAAAGTAGTTAACATTTTTGTCTCTCAACCAATGGGAAGCAAGAAGACGCCACTGCCACTGGAGCAACTTGCAGAAGGCGTGTGATTGGTCAGAATTAGAAAACGGGAACCCAGATGCACAGTGAGAGTAGGAAGACATGTTCAAAAAACATGCTTTGTGGCCAATTAATTTATGGTCCTGCCCAATAAAGGGCAGTCCTTCCTTTGAGCAAAACTCACCAGTGCTGAAAGTTTGAAGCCAACCAGAAGATCAGTTATCCAGTTATCACGCCGAAATCAGTGAGCCTGATAGAAAATTTTGATTTTTGGACGTTCATTGCTTGAAACTATGGTTCATCTTCCTTACAGATAGATGCATCAGTCTTTGAGGTCTGAAGCCATTCTGCAGAGGCATTCTTCAGTTATCTCACTGGAAAACTACCACACACACACTTTTATTAGCAAAATTGACAACTTACCATCTACATACTTATTGAGAGAAATTTGACTTAATAATGTTCAGTATGTGCGAAACGTTCTCAGTGCTGGACCCCATGTTTCATCACAACTACCATCACCACACCTACCATCACACTACCATTACCACACCTACCATCACCACACCTACCATCACCCCTACTATCCCCACAACTACCATTAACGCACCTGCCATCACAATGACTGTCATCACCACCACTACCATCACAACTCCCATCACCACTACCATCACAACTCCCATCACCACTACCATCACCACTACCATCACAACTCCCATCACCACTACCATCACCACTACCATCACAACTCCCATCACAACTCCCATCACAACTCCCATCACCACTACCATCACCACTACCATCACAACTCCCATCACCACTACCATCACCACTACCATCACAACTCCCATCACCACTACCATCACCACTACCATCACAACTCCCATCACCACTACCATCACCACTACCATCACAACTCCCATCACCACTACCATCACCACTACCATCACAACTCCCATCACCACTACCATCACCACTACCATCACAACTCCCATCACCACTACCATCACCACTACCATCACAACTCCCATCACCACTACCATCACCACTACCATCACAACTCCCATCACCACTACCATCACCACTACCATCACAACTCCCATCACCACTACCATCACCACTACCATCACCACTACCATCACCACTACCATCACAACTCCCATCACCACTACCATCACCACTACCATCACCACTACCATCACCACTACCATCACCACTACCATCACCACTACCATCACCACTACCATCACCACTACCATCACCACTACCATCACACTACCATCACCATACCATCACCACTACCATCACCACTACTATCACCACTACCATCACCACTACTATCACCACTACCATCACCACTCCCATCACCACTACCATCACCACTCCCATCACCACTACCATCACCACTACCATCACCACTACCATCACCACTACCATCACCACTACCATCACCACTACCATCACCACTACTATCACCACTACCATCACATTAGAATAACATCAAGTTTTTCTCTCCTCTAAATTCCCACATGTAAATTAAAGGGAAAATGATTGACCATTTTTAGGGGAGACAATATAAAGCGTTCTTGAGAAATTATCTGAGATCTACGAGGTTGTGTCTGCCTCACCGAGACTCAATTTTCCACAAGAAAACCTTTTTCAAATTCGCTTATTAGGGCAAAACTGGATTACATTTTTTTAATTGGATTATATTTTTTTTATTTTATTGCCTGTAATAATGTTGCCTGGGCTTACCGGCTTATATTGCCGGGTTTATATTGTTGGGTTTATATTGTTGGGTTTATATTTTCTGATTTATATTATCAGGTTTATATTATTTTGTTTATATTATTGGTTGTTATTATTATTATTATTTGTTTATTACATTTGATTAATCCGTGTAAGACCGAAGACAACTGTGAAGACGTAACCTAACCAGTTGTGATGTAGAACACCCTACTGTTGTATAATGTGATGTAGAACACCCTACTGTTGTATAATGTGATGTAGAACATCCTACTGTTGTATAATGTGATGTAGAACATCCTACTGTTGTATAATGTGATGTAGAACATCCTACTGTTGTATAATGTGATGTAGAACATCCTACTGTTGTATAATGTGATGTAGAACACCCTACTGTTGTATAATGTGATGTAGAACATCCTACTGTTGTATAATGTGATGTAGAACATCCTACTGTTGTATAATGTGATGTAGAAACATCCTACTGTTGTATAATGTGATGTAGAACATCCTACTGTTGTATAATGTGATGTAGAACATCCTACTGTTGTATAATGTGATGTAGAACATCCTACTGTTGTATAATGTGATGTAGAACATCCTACTGTTGTATAATGTGATGTAGAACATCCTACTGTTGTATAATGTGATGTAGAACATCCTACTGTTGTATAATGTGATGTAGAACATCCTACTGTTGTATAATGTGATGTAGAACATCCTACTGTTGTATAATGTGATGTAGAACATCCTACTGTTGTATAATGTGATGTAGAACATCCTACTGTTGTATAATGTGATGTAGAACACCCTACTGGTTGATAATGTGATGTAGAACATCCTACTGTTGTATAATGTGATGTAGAACATCCTACTGTTGTATAATGTGATGTAGAACATCCTACTGTTGTATAATGTGATGTAGAACATCCTACTGTTGTATAATGTGATGTAGAACATCCTACTGTTGTATAATGTGATGTAGAACACCCTACTATTGTATAATGTGATGTAGAACATCCTACTGTTGTATAATGTGATGTAGAACATCCTACTGTTGTATAATGTGATGTAGAACATCCTACTGTTGTATAATGTGATGTACAACATCCTACTGTTGTATAATGTGATGTAGAACACCCTACTGTTGTATAATGTGATGTAGAACACCCTAGTGTTGTATAATGTGATGTAGAACACCCTAGTGTTGTATAATGTGGTGTAGAACACCCTAGTGTTGTATAATGTGGTGTAGAACACCCAAGTGTTGTATAATGTGGTGTATGAACACCCTAGTGTTGTATAATGTGGTGTAGAACACCCTAGTGTTGTATAATGTGGTGTAGAACACCCTAGTGTTGTGTAATGTGGTGTATGAACACCCTAGTGTTGTATAATGTGGTGTAGAACACCCTAGTGTTCTATAATGTGGTGTATGAACACACCCTAGTGTTGTATAATGTGGTGTAGAACACCCTAGTGTTGTATAATGTGGTGTATGAACACCCTAGTGTTGTATAATGTGGTGTATGAACACCCTAGTGTTGTATAATGTGGTGTAGAACACCTAAGTGTTGTATAATGTGGTGTTGAGCACCCTAGTGTTGTATAATGTGGTGTATGAACACCCTAGTGTTGTATAATGTGGTGTAAAACACCCAAGTGTTGTATAATGTGATGTAGAGCACCCTAGTGTTGTATAATATGGTGTATGAACACCCTAGTGTTGTATAATGTGGTGTATCAACACCCTAGTATTGTATAATGTGGTGTAGAACACCCTAGTGTTGTATAATGTGGTGTATGAACACCCTAGTGTTGTATAATGTGGTGTATGAACACCCTATGTTTGTATAATGGGTGTAGAACACCCTACTGTTGTATAATGTGGTGTATGAACACCCTAGTGTTGTATAATGTGGTGTATGAACACCCTAGTGTTGTATAATATGGTGTATGAACACCCTAGTGTTGTATAATGTGGTGTAGAACACCCAAGTGTTGTATAATGTGGTGTAGAACACCCAAGTGTTGTATAATGTTGTGTAGAGCACCCTAGTGTTGTATAATATGGTGTATGAACACCCTAGTGTTGTATAATGTGGTGTATGAACACCCTAGTGTTGTATAATGTGGTGTAGAACACCCAAGTGTTGTATAATGTGGTGTAGAACACCCAAGTGTTGTATAATGTTGTGTAGAGCACCCTAGTGTTGTATAATATGGTGTATGAAACACCCTAGTGTTGTATAATGTGTGTATGAACACCCTAGTGTTGTATAATGTGGTGTAGAACACCCAAGTGTTGTATAATGTGGTGTAGAAGTCCTAAGTGTTGTATAATGTGGTGTTGAGCACCCTAGTGTTGTATAATGTGGTGTAGAACACCCAAGTGTTGTATAATGTTGTGTAGAGCACCCTAGTGTTGTATAATGTGGTGTATGAACACCCTAGTGTTGTATAATATGGTGTATGAACACCCTAGTGTTGTATAATGTGGTGTAGAACACCCAAGTGTTGTATAATGTGGTGTAGAACACCCAAGTGTTGTATAATGTTGTGTAGAGCACCCTAGTGTTGTATAATACGGTGTATGAACACCCTAGTGTTGTATAATGTGGTGTATGAACACCCTAGTGTTGTATAATGTTGTGTAGAACACCCAAGTGTTGTATAATGTGGTGTAGAAGTCCCAAGTGTTGTATAATGTGGTGTTGAGCACCCTAGTGTTGTATAATGTGGTGTAGAACACCCAAGTGTTGTATAATGTGGTGTAGAACACCCAAGTGTTGTATAATGTGGTGTAGAACACCCAAGTGTTGTATAATGTGGTGTTGAACACCCTAGTGTTGTATAATGTGGTGTAGAACACCCTAGTGTTGTATAATGTAGTGTAGAACACCCAAGTGTTGTATAATGTGGTGTAGAACATCCTAGTTTTGTATAACGTGGTGTATAACACCCAAGTGTTGTATAATGTGGTGTATGAACACCCTAGTGTTGTATAATGTGGTGTATGAACACCCTAGTGTTGTATAATGTGGTGTAGAACACCCAAGTGTTGTATAATGTGGTGTAGAACACCCTAGTGTTGTATAATGTGGTGTATGAACACCCTAGTGTTGTATAATGTGGTGTAGAACACCCAAGTGTTGTATAATGTGGTGTAGAACACCCTAGTTTTGTATAATGTGGTGTAGAACACCCTAGTTTTGTATAATGTGGTGTAGAACACCCTAGTTTTGTATAATGTGGTGTATGAACACCCTAGTGTTGTATAATGTGGTGTAGAACACCCAAGTGTTGTATAATGTGGTGTAAAACACCCTAGTTTTGTATAATGTGGTGAACACCCTAGTTTTGTATAATGTGGTGTATGAACACCCTAGTGTTGTATAATGTTGTGCATGAACACCCAAGTGTTGTATAATGTGGTGTAAAACACCCTAGTTTTGTATAATGTGGTGAACACCCTAGTTTTGTATAATGTGGTGTATGAACACCCTAGTGTTGTATAATGTTGTGCATGAACACCCAAGTGTTGTATAATGTGGTGTAAAACACCCTAGTTTTGTATAATGTGGTGTAGAACACCCTAGTTTTGTATAATGTGGTGTAGAACACCCTAGTTTTGTATAATGTGTGTATGAACACCCTAGTGTGTATAATGTGGTGTAGAACACCCAAGTGTTGTATAATGTGGTGTAAAACACCCTAGTTTTGTATAATGTGGTGTAGAACACCCTAGTTTTGTATAATGTGGTGTATGAACACCCTAGTGTTGTATAATGTTGTGCATGAACACCCAAGTGTTGTATAATGTGGTGTAGAACACCCAAGTGTTGTATAATGTGGTGTAAAACACCCTAGTTTTGTATAATGTGGTGTAGAACACCCTAGTTTTGTATAATGTGGTGTAGAACACCCTAGTTTTGTATAATGTGGTGTATGAACACCCTAGTGTTGTATAATGTGGTGTAGAACACCCAAGTGTTGTATAATGTGGTGTAAAACACCCTAGTTTTGTATAATGTGGTGTAGAACACCCTAGTTTTGTATAATGTGGTGTATGAACACCCTAGTGTTGTATAATGTTGTGCATGAACACCCAAGTGTTGTATAATGTGGTGTAGAACACCCAAGTGTTGTATAATGTGGTGTAGAACACCCTAGTTTTGTATAATGTGGTGTAGAACACCCAAGTGTTGTATAATGTGGTTTAAAACACACTAGTTTTGTATAATGTGGTGTAGAACACCCTAGTTTTGTATAATGTGTATGAACACCCTAGTGTTGTATAATGTGGTGTAAAACACCCTGGTGTTGTATAATGTGGTGTAGAACACCCTAGTTTTGTATAATGTGGTGTATGAACACCTAGTGTTGTATAATGTGGTGTATGAACACCCTAGTGTTGTATAATGTGGTGTATGAACACCCTAGTGTTGTATAATGTTGTGTATGAACACCCTAGTGTTGTATAATGTTGTGTATGAACACCCTAGTGTTGTATAATGTTGTGCATAAACACCCTAGTGTTGTATAATGTTGTGCATGAACACCCTAGTGTTGTATAATGTTGTGCATGAACACCCTAGTGTTGTATAATGTTGTGCATGAACACCCTAGTGTTGTATAATGTTGTGCATGAACACTCTAGTGTTGTATAATGTTGTGTATGAACACCCTAGTGTTGTATAATGTTGTGTATGAACACCCTAGTGTTGTATAATGTTGTGTATGAACACCCTAGTGTTGTATAATGTTGTGTATGAACACCCTAGTGTTGTATAATGTTGTGTATGAACACCCTAGTGTTGTATAATGTTTGTGTATGAACACCCTAGTGTTGTATAATGTTGTGCATGAACACCCTAGTGTTGTATAATGTTGTGCATGAACACCCTAGTGTTGTATAATGTTGTGCATGAACACCCTAGTGTTGTATAATGTTGTGTATGAACACCCTAGTGTTGTATAATGTTGTGTATGAACACCCTAGTGTTGTATAATGTTGTGTATGAACACCCTAGTGTTGTATAATGTGGTGTATGAACACCCTAGTGTTGTATAATGTTGTGTATGAACACCCTAGTGTTGTATAATGTTGTGTATGAACACCCTAGTGTTGTATAATGTGGTGTATGAACACCCTAGGCTAGTATTGTTATATAATGTAACATTATATTTGCTAAGCTCCCTGTGAAACTTTTTTCGAGTAAGTCATTAAGGGAGGTTTAAGAAGTTCCATCATGGACAACTTTGTCGCAGATTGTAAGAGAAAATCACCTTAAAACTGACGTAAAGTTCTCTTTGAGTCACATTATCCCTAAGATTAACACGACTTTAAATATATATATACAAAGGAGGGCCCCTGCTTAAGAGTGTTTCGCTTTAGAGCGCAACGTTTCCCTCATACGACGGTTTTCAATTATACACATTCATTTATTTATTCAGACTTGCTACAATAATAATATTTACCTTTCACTATGAGCTAAGTAGGAAAATATTTTAAGGTAAGTAAATTGTCTACTGTTTATGTATTTTTTTATGCCAAGGTCTGTTGGTCACTTAAAATATGATAGTGTAAATATGTTATCAGATTTTTATGTTTATGACAGTGATTTTCAGTTTACAGCAGTAGCTGTAAACTGAAATATATATATATATATTATATATATATATATATATATATATATATATATATATATATATATATATATAATAGTCATCTATTACTTTTTGGGGGTTTCTTTTTACGGAAAACCACAATAATCAAACTGCACAAACCTTAATTGGAACTTCCAATCTTCCGATTTTATTAATAAATTTTTTCTGTGTGTTTGGACGGTGTCACTGGCGAGGTAATTTTATTATTTTTTATATATACAACAAAGTAAAGGAATTTATGGACGAGGCTCAAGTGACGTTAACACTGAAACACCATTTTTTTCCGTAATTTTTAATGATAAGTGGAAATAGATTAATATATTTTTAAGAGCTAAGAGCTGTTTTATGAGGCAAGGAAAAATATGTATTTGTATATTGGTGTTCACTAGGAACGTTATCACGCACACACACACACACACACACACACACACATGGAGAAGATTATCAGGAGAAGAGTGGTGGAACACCTAGAAAGGAATGATCTCATCAACAGCAGCCAGCATGGTTTCAGGGACGGGAAATCCTGTGTCACAAACCTACTGGAGTTCTATGACATGGTGACAGCAGTAAGACAAGAGAGAGAGGGGTGGGTGGATTGCATTTTCTTGGACTGCAAGAAGGCGTTTGACACAGTTCCACACAAGAGATTGGTGCAAAAACTGGAGGACCAAGCAGGGATAACAGGGAAGGCACTACAATGGATCAGGGAATACTTGTCAGGAAGACAGCAGCGAGTCATGGTACGTGGCGAGGTGTCAGAGTGGGCACCTGTGACCAGCGGGTCCCGCAGGGGTCAGTCCTAGGACCAGTGCTGTTTCTGGTATTTGTGAACGACATGACGGAAGGAATAGACACTGAGGTGTCCCTGTTTGCAGATGACGTGAAGTTGATGAGAAGAATACACTCGATCGAAGACCAGGCAGAACTACAAAGGGATCTGGACAGGCTGCAGAACTGGTCCAGCAATTGGCTCCTGGAGTTCAATCCCACCAAGTGCAAAGTCATGAAGATTGGGGAAGGGCAAAGAAGGCCGCAAACGGAGTACAGTCTAGGGGGTCAGAGACTACAAACCTCACTCAAGGAAAAAGATCTTGGGGTGAGTATAACACCAGGCACATCTCCTGAAGCGCACATCAACCAAATAACTGCTGCAGCATATGGGCGCCTAGCAAACCTCAGAACAGCATTCCGACATCTTAATAAGGAATCGTTCAGGACCCTGTACACCGTATACGTTAGGCCCATATTGGAGTATGCGGCACCAGTTTGGAACCCACACCTAGCCAAGCACGTAAAGAAACTAGAGAAAGTGCAAAGGTTTGCAACAAGACTAGTCCCAGAGCTAAGAGGTATGTCCTACGAGGAGAGGTTAAGGGAAATCAACCTGACGACACTGGAGGACAGGAGAGATAGGGGGACATGATAACGACATACAAAATACTGAGAGGAATTGACAAGGTGGACAAAAACAGGATGTTCCAGAGATTGGACACAGTAACAAGGGGACACAGTTGGAAGCTAAAGACACAGATGAATCACAGGGATGTTAGGAAGTATTTCTTCAGCCACAGAGTAGTCAGTAAGTGGAATAGTTTGGGAAGCGATGTAGTGGAGGCAGGATCCATACATAGCTTTAAGCAGAGGTACGATAAAGCTCACGGCTCAGGGAGAGTGACCTAGTAGCGATCAGTGAAGGGGCGGGGCCAGGAGCTCGGACTCGACCCCCGCAACCTCAACTAGGTGAGTACAACTAGTGAGTACACACACACACACACACACACACACACACACACACACACACCACACACACACACCACATATATACACACACACACACGCACACACACACACACACATATACATACACACACACCACACACACACACACACACACACACACACACCACACACACACACATACACACACACATATACATACATACACACACACACACACACACACACACACATACACACACACACACACACACACACACACACACACACACACACACACACACACACACACACACACACACAGGAGGAAAGGAAAACGATGAAAGAGAGAGTTCAAAAACGAAAGGAGAAATGGGAGGAAATGAAAAAGGAGAGCAGAATAACCCAGGAACAAGTGGAAGGACAAGCACACCCCCCAGAAACACCTGCAGAAGGACCCCAGCCACGACACCCCCAAGGCAACTGAACAATCCAAACCGACCATCACACACCGATCCCTCTGTTCCCACCCCCCGCACCACAGTTACAGTATTAGAACAGAAGTTGAAGGTTTGGTACACAAATGCAGATGGATTAACGAATAAACATGAGGAATGGCAAGAAAGAATCAATGAGAAGTCCCCAGACATCATAGCAGTTACAGAAACAAAACTCACGGAGACAATAACAGATGCAATCTTCCCACCAGGATACCAGATCATGAGGAAAGATAGAAGGGGCAGAGGGGGAGGTGGGGTTGCTCTGCTCGTAAAAAACAGATGGAAATTCGAGAAAATGGAAGGCATAGATGAGATGGGAGAAAGAGACTACATAGTAGGTACACTTCAGTCTGGGGAACACAAGGTGGTCATTGCAGTGATGTATAATCCACCACAGAACTGCAGGAGGCCAAGAGAGGAATGTGAAGAGAGCAACAGAGCAATGGTGGACACACTTGCTGAGGTGGCAAGAAGAGCTCACTCCAGCAGAGCAAAGTTGCTTGTTATGGGGGATTTCAACCACAGGGAGATTGACTGGGAAAACCTGGAACCACATGGGGGTCCCGAAACATGGAGAGCCAAGATGCTGGACGTGGTGCTGGAAAACCTCATGCACCAATATGTTAAGGACACTACCAGAGTGAGAGGGGAGGATGAACCAGCAAGATTGGACCTTGTGTTCACCCTGGGCAGTTCAGACATTGAGGACATCATGTATGAGAGTCCCCTAGGAGCTAGCGACCACATGGTTCTGTGCTTTGAATACATAGTAGAGCTGCAAGTGGAGAGAGTAACAGGAGTTGAATGGAAAAAGCCTACCTATAAAAGAGGGGACTACATAGGGTTGAGGAACTTCCTGCAGGAGGTCCCGTGGGACAGAGAACTGGCAGGAAAGCCAGTAAACGAGATGGAATATGTAACAACAAAATGCAAGGAGGCAGTGGAAAGGTTTATTCCTAAGGGCAACAGAAACAAAGGGAAGACCAGAACGAGCCCCTGGTTTACCCGACGGTGTAAGGAGGCAAAAACAAAGTGCAATAGAGAATGGAAAAAGTACAGAAGGCAGAGAACACACGAAAATAGGGAGATCAGTCGCAGAGCCAGGAACGAGTATGCACAGGTAAGGAGGGAGGCCCAGCGACAGTATGAAAATGACATAGCATCGAAAATCAAGACTGACCCGAAACTGTTGTATAGCCACATCAGGAGGAAGACAACAGTCAAAGACCAGGTGATCAGATTAAGGACAGAAGGTGGAGAGCTCACAAGAAATGACCAGGAGGTATGTGAGGAGCTAAACAGGAGATTTAAGGAAGTTTTTACAGTAGAGACAGGAAGGGCTGTGGTAAGACAGCACAGAAGGGAACATCAAGAGGGAATATACCAACAAGTGTTGGATGACATACGAACAACCGAGGAGGAGGTGAAGAAGCTACTAAGTGACCTTGATACCTCAAAGGCGATGGGACCGGACATCTCCCCATGGGTCGTTATAGAAGGAGCAGAGATGCTGTGCGTGCCTCTAATCACAGTCTTCAACACATCCCTTGAAACTGGGCAAATACCTGAGAAATGGAAGACAGCAAATGTAGTCCCCATATTTAAGAAAGGAAACAGAAACGAGGCGCTAAACTACAGACCTGTGTCTCTGACATGTATTGTGTGCAAAGTCATGGAGAAGATTATCAGGAGGAGAGTGGTCGAACACCGGGAACGGAACAAGATTATAAATGAAAACCAGCATGGGTTCATGGAAGGCAAATCTTGTATCACAAACCTCCTGGAGTTTTATGACAAGGTAACAGAAGTAAGACACGAGAGAGAGGGGTGGGTTGATTGCATTTCCCTAGACTGCAGGAAGGCCTTTGACACAGTTCCCCAGAAGAGATTAGTGCAAAAGCTGGAGGATCAGGCGCATGTAACAGGGAGGGCACTGCAATGGATCAGGGAATACCTGACAGGGAGGCAGCAACGAGTCATGGTACGTGAAGAGGTATCACAGTGGGCGCCTGTGACAAGCGGGGTCCCACAGGGATCAGTTCTAGGACCAGTGCTATTTTTGATATATGCGAACGACATGATGGAAGGAATAGACTCTGAAGTGTCCCTATTCGCAGATGATGTGAAGTTGATGAGAAGAATTAAATCGGATGAGGATGAGGCAGGACTGCAAAGAGACCTGGACAGGCTGGACATGTGGTCCAGTAACTGGCTTCTCGAATTCAATCCTGCCAAATGCAAAGTCATGAAGATTGGGGAGGGGCAAAGAAGACCGCAGAGTAAAGGCTAGGTGGACAAAGACTACAGACCTCACTCAGGGAGAAAGACCTTGGGGTGACCATAACACCGAGCACGTCACCGGAGGCACACATCAACCAAATAACTGCTGCAGCATACGGGCGCCTGGCAAACCTGAAAATAGCGTTCCGATACCTTAATAAGGAATCGTTCAAGACACTGTACACTGTGTATGTTAGGCCCATACTGGAGTATGCAGCACCAGTCTGGAACCCACACCTGGTCAAGCACGTCAAGAAGTTGGAGAAAGTACAAAGGTTTGCAACAAGGCTAGTCCCAGAGCTCAGGGGAATGTCGTACGAGGAAAGGTTGAGGGAAATCGGACTAACGACACTGGAGGACAGAAGGGTCAGGGGAGACATGATAACGACATACAAGATACTGCGGGGAGTAGACAAGGTGGACAGAGATAGGATGTTCCAGAGAGGAGACACAGGAACAAGGGGTCACAACTGGAAGCTGAAGACTCAGACGAGTTACAGGGACGTTAGGAAGTATTTCTTCAGTCATAGAGTCGTCAGGAAGTGGAATAGCCTAGCAAGTGAAGTAGTGGAGGCAGGAACCATACATAGTTTCAAGAAGAGGTATGATAAAGCTCAGGAAGCAGAGAGAGAGAGGACCTAGTAGCAATCAGTGAAGAGGCGGGGGCCAGGAGCTGAGTTTCGACCCCTGCAACCACAATTAGGTGAGTACACACACACATACACATACAGGTGTGCACCACACACAGGTGTGCACCACACAGATGTGCACCACACACAGATGTGCACCACACAGGTGTGCACCACACACAGGTGTGCACCACACACAGGTGTGCATCACATACAGGTGTGCACCTTACACAGGTGTGCACCATACACAGGTGTGCACCACACAGAGGTGTGCACCCCACTGGTGTGCACCACACTGGTGTGCACCACACAGGTGTGCACCACACACAGGTGTGCACCACACAGGTGTGCACCACACAGGTGTGCACCACTCAGGTGTGCACCACACAGGTGTGCACCACACAGGTGTGCACCACACAGGTGTGCACCACACTGGTGTGCACCACACACAGGTGTGCACCACACACAGGTGTGCACCACACAGGTGTGCACCACACAGGTGTGCACCACACAGGTGTGCACCACACAGGTGTGCACCACACAGGTGTGCACCACACACAGGTGTGCACCACACAGGTGTGCACCACACAGGTGTGCACCACAGGTGTGCACCACACACAGGTGTGCACCACACAGGTGTGCACCACACAGGTGTGCACCACACAGGTGTGCACCACAGGTGTGCACCACACAGGTGTGCACCACACAGGTGTGCACCACACAGGTGTGCACCACACAGGTGTGCACCACACAGGTGTGCACCACAGGTGTGCACCACACAGGTGTGCAACACACAGGTGTGCACCACACACAGGTGTGCACCACACAGGTGTGCACCACAGGTGTGCACCACACAGGTGTGCACCACACAGGTGTGCACCACACACAGGTATGCACCACACACAGGTGTGCACCACACAGGTGTGCACCACACAGGTGTGCACCACAGGTGTGCACCACCATGCACAATATTTGATTCTTTACATTCCAGTTGACTGACCTTTACACCATTCAGCTTTCCAGACTTTTATCATTTTTCACTAGCACTAACAGGGTCACTATCTCACCTTCATGGTCACTTTCACTAGCACTAACAGGGTCACTATCTCACCTTCATGGTCACTTTCACTAGCACTACCAGGGTCACTATCTCACCTTCATGGTCACTTTCACTAGCACTAACAGGGTCACTATCTCACCTTCATGGTCACTTTCACTAGCACTACCAGGTCACTATCTCACCTTCATGGTCACTTTCACTAGCACTAGCAGGGTCACTATCTCACCTTCATGGTCACTTTCACTAGCACTACCAGGGTCACTATCTCACCTTCATGGTCACTTTCACTAGCACTACCAGGGTCACTATCTCACCTTCATGGTCACTTTCACTAGCACTACCAGGGTCACTATCTCACCTTCATGGTCACTTTCACTAGC
>NC_069432.1:40967241-41002241 GCF_026875155.1 Cherax quadricarinatus
ACAGTCACCCTCCACTACAGTCTGGACACACCCTCCACTACAGTCTAGACACAGTCACACCTCCACTACAGTCTAGACACAGTCACCCTCCACTACAGTCTAGACACAGTCACCCTCCACTGCAGTCTGGACACAGTCAGCCTCCACTACAGTCTTGACACAGTCAGCTTCCACTACAGTCTAGACACAGCCTCCACTACAGTCTGGACACAGCCTCCACTACAGTCTGGACACAGTCACCCTCCACTACAGTCTAGACACAGTCAGCCTCCACTACAGTCTAGACACAGTCAGCCTCCACTACAGTCTAGACACAGTCAGCCTCCACTACAGTCTAGACACAGTCAGCCTCCACTACAGTCTAGACACAGCCAGCCTCCACTACAGTCTAGACACAGTCAGCCTCCACTACAGTCTAGACACAGTCAGCCTCCACTACAGTCTAGACACAGTAAGCCTCCACTACAGTCTAGACACAATCAACCTCCACTACAGTCTAGACACAGTCAGCCTCCACTACAGTCTAGACACAGTCACCCTCCACTACAGTCTAGACACAGTCACACCTCCACTACAGTCTAGACACAGTCACCCTCCACTACAGTCTAGACACAGTCACCCTCCACTACAGTCTAGACACAGTCACCCTCCACTGCAGTCTGGACACAGTCAGCCTCCACTACAGTCTTGACACAGTCAGCCTCCACTACAGTCTAGACACAGCCTCCACTACAGTCTGGACACAGCCTCCACTACAGTCTGGACACAGTCAGCCTCCACTACAGTCTAGACACAGTCACCCTCCACTACAGTCTGGACACAGTTACCCTCCACTACAGTCTAGACACAGCCTCCACTACAGTCTGGACACAGTCAGCCTCCACTACAGTCTGGACACAGTCAGCCTCCACTACAGTCTAGACACAGTCAGCCTCCACTACAGTCTAGACACAGTCAGCCTCCACTACAGTCTAGACACAGTCAGCCTCCACTACAGTCTAGACAGAGTCAGCCTCCACTACAGTCTAGACACAGTCAGACTCCACTTCAGTCTAGACACAGTAAGCCTCCACTACAGTCTAGACACAATCAACCTCCACTACAGTCTAGACACAGCCTCCACTACAGCCTAGACACAGCCTCCACTACAGTCTAGACACAATCAACCTCCACTACAGTCTAGACACAGTCAGCCTCCACTACAGTCTAGACACAGTCAGCCTCCACTACAATCTAGACACAGTCACACCACTACGGTCTAGACACAGTCAGCCTCCACTACAATCTAGACACAGTCACACCTCCACTACAGTCTAGACACAGCCAGCCTCCACTACAGTCTAGACACAGTCACACCTCCACTACGGTCTAGACACAGTCAGCCTCCATTACAATCCAGACACAGTCACACCTCCACTACAGTCTAGACACAGTCACACCTCCACTACAGTCTAGACACAGTCACACCTCCACTACAGTGTAGACACAGTCAGCCTCCACTACAGTCTAGACACAGTCACACCACTACAGTCTAGACACAGTCAGCCTCCATTACAGTCTAGACACAGTCAGCCTCCACTACAGTCTAGACACAGTCACACCTCCACTACAGTCTAGACACAGTCACACCTCCACTACAGTCTAGACACAGCCTCCACTACAGTCTAGACGCAGTCAGCCTCCCCTACAGTCTAGACACAGTCACACCTCCACTACAGTCTAGACACAGTCAGCCTCCACCAGAGTCTAGACACAGTCACACCTCCACTTCAGTCTAGACACAGTCACACCTCCACTACAGTCTAGACACAGTCACACCTCCACTACAGTCTAGACACAGTCACACCTCCACTACAGTCTAGACACAGTCCCACCTCCACTAAAGTGTATATACAGTCACACCTCCACTACAGTCTAGACACAGTCACACCTCCACTACAGTCTAGACAGTCACACCTCCACTACAGTGCAGACACAGTCAGCCTCCACTACAGTCTAGACACAGTCACACCACTACAGTCTAGGCACAGTCAGCCTCCACTACAGTCTAGACTCAGTCAGCCTCCACTACAGTCTAGACACAGTCAGCCTCCACTACAGTCTAGACACAGTCACACCTCCACTACAGTCTAGACACAGTCACACCTCCACTACAGTCTAGACACAGTCACACCTCCACTACAGTCTAGACACAGTCACCCTCCACTACAGTCTAGACTCAGTCACCCTCCACTACAGTCTAGACACAGTCACCCTCCACTGCAGTCTGGACACAGTCAGCCTCCACTACAGTCTTGACACAGTCAGCCTCCACTACAGTCTAGACACAGCCTCCACTACAGTCTGGACACAGCCTCCACTACAGTCTGGACACAGTCAGCCTCCACTACAGTCTAGACACAGTCACCCTCCACTACAGTCTGGACAGTCACCCTCCACTACAGTCTAGACACAGCCTCCACTACAGTCTGGACACAGTCAGCCTCCACTACAGTCTGGACACAGTCAGCCTCCACTACAGTCTAGACACAGTCAGCCTCCACTACAGTCTAGACACAGTCAGCCTCCACTACAGTCTAGACACAGTCAGCCTCCACTACAGTCTAGACACAGCCAGCCTCCACTACAGTCTAGACACAGTCAGCCTCCACTACAGTCTAGACACAGTCAGCCTCCACTACAGTCTAGACACAGTCAGCCTCCACTACAGTCTAGACACAGTAAGCCTCCACTACAGTCTAGACACAATCAACCTTCACTACAGTCTAGACACAGCCTCCACTACAGTCTAGACACAGCCTCCACTACAGTCTAGACACAATCAACCTCCACTACAGTCTAGACACAGTCAGTCTCCACTACAGCCTAGACACAGTCATTCTCCACTACAGTCTAGACACAGTCACACCTCCACTACAGTCTAGACACAGTCACCCTCCACTACAGTCTAGACACAGTCACCCTCCACTGCAGTCTGGACACAGTCAGCCTCCACTACAGTCTTGACACAGTCAGCCTCCACTACAGTCTAGACACAGCCTCCACTACAGTCTGGACACAGCCTCCACTACAGTCTGGACACAGTCAGCCTCCATTACAGTCTAGACACAGTCACCCTCCACTACAGTCTGGACACAGTCACCCTCCACTACAGTCTAGACACAGCCTCCACTACAGTCTGGACACAGTCAGCCTCCACTACAGTCTGGACACAGTCAGCCTCCACTACAGTCTAGACACAGTCAGCCTCCACTACAGTCTAGACACAGTCAGTCTAGACACAGTCAGCCTCCACTACAGTCTAGACACAGCCAGCCTCCACTACAGTCTAGACACAGTCAGCCTCCACTACAGTCTAGACACAGTAAGCCTCCACTACAGTCTAGACACAATCAACCTCCACTACAGTCTAGACACAGCCTCCACTACAGTCTAGACACAGCCTCCACTACAGTCTAGACACAATCAACCTCCACTACAGTCTAGACACAGTCAGCCTCCACTACAGTCTAGACACAGTCGGCCTCCACTACAATCTAGACACAGTCACACCTCCACTACGGTCTAGACACAGTCAGCCTCCACTACAATCTAGACACAGTCACACCTCCACTACAGTCTAGACACAGTCACACCTCCACTACAGTCTAGACACAGTCACACCTCCACTACAGTCTAGACACAGTCACACCTCCACTACAGTGCAGACACAGTCAGCCTCCACTACAGTCTAGACACAGTCACAACACTACAGTCTAGGCACAGTCAGCCTCCACTACAGTCTAGACTCAGTCAGCCTCCACTACAGTCTAGACACAGTCACACCTCCACTACAGTCTAGACACAGTCACACCTCCACTACAGTCTAGACACAGTCACACCTCCACTACAGTCTAGACACAGTCACATCTCCACTACAGTCTAGACACAGTCACACCTCCACTACAGTCTAGACACAGTCACACCTCCACTACAGTCTAGACACAGTCACACCACTACAGTCTAGACACAGTCACACCTCCACTACAGTCTAGACACAGTCAGCCTCCACTACAGTCTAGACACAGTCACACCTCCACTACAGTCTAGACACAGTCACACCTCCACTACAGTCTAGACACAGTCAGCCTCCGCTACAGTCTAGACACAGTCAGCCTCCACTACAGTCTAGACAGAGTCAGCCTCCACTACAGTCTAGACACAGTCACACCTCCACTAAAGTGTATACACAGTCACACCTCCACTACAGTCTAGACACAGTCACACCTCCACTACAGTCTAGACACAGTCACCCCTCCACTAAAGTGTATACACAGTCACACCTCCACTACAGTCTAGACACAGTCACACCTCCACTGCAGTCTAGACACAGTCAGCCTCCACTACAGTCTAAACACAGTCAGCCTCCACTACAGTCTAGACACAGTCTTACCTCCACTACTGTCTAGACAGTCACACCTCCACTACAGTCTAGACACAGTCAGCCTCCACTACAGTCTAGACACAGTCAGCCTCCACAGTCTAGGCACAGTCACACCTCCACTACAGTCTAGACACAGTCACACCTCCACTAAAGTCTAGACACAGTCACACCACTACAGTCTAGACACAGTCACACCTCTACAGTCTAGGCACAGTCAGCCTCCACTACAGTCTAGACTCAGTCAGCCTCCACTACAGTCTAGACACAGCCTCCACTACAGTCTAGACACAGTCACACCTCCACTACAGTCTAGACACAGTCAGCCTTCACTACAGTCTAGACACAGTCACACCTCCACTACAGTCTAGACACAGTCAGCCTCCACTACAGTCTAGACATAGTCACACCTCCACTACAGTCTAGACACAGTCAGCCTCCAATACAGTCTAGACACAATCATCCTCCACTACAGTCTAGACACAGACATACGTCCACCACAGTGTAGAGTTTAGACAGTGTAGAAACAACACCCGCTACAACACCTCCTAGGTTGGTCTGCGTGTAGAGAACACAACTAGGCCAGCCCAACACAGACCAATGATAGGCTGGATTATAAGAAAGTTGCAAAACAAGGATGGTGTTAATCAGCATATGCTGCCACGTCTGCGACATATGATCGGTGCTGCTTTCATGGCTGCAGAAATATCAGGGCTGGGAAATGCACTAGGACTGTTCGCTATTTTATTCTCATGCGCCGGTAACCACTACCAAACATCAACTAACATTGTCAGACACTGGTTACCATCCACAAACTGCAGACAGGCAATCCCAAATTTTTCGTATCTATTCCCTAACGTCAACAGACATTTCCAAATATGAAGAGACAATCCCAAACGTCGGTAACCATTCCCAAGCATCAGTGGATAATCCCGAACGTCGGTAACTGCTCCCAAGCATCAAGAATTCCAAACATTCCCAGACGTTAATAGACCATTCCCAAATGTTGGTATCCATTTCCAAACGTTAATGCCAGTAGCTATCCATAACTATCTATACCAGATGTTTCCTACGCCGTCTCTGACCACCATGTGTTGACTTTAATCACCCACCAGTGGACAGCTGTGGTCATCATCCTCTCCGTTGTCGAATTTCCTCTTTGCGCCTCCTCCCCCTTAGCTGTTTTACACTCTGTACCGCCGCGTATATCCCGAGGAGGATGGGAAGAAGGCGACGGGTAATATGACAGGTATACCCAGCCGTAGGGTAGTTAAGGTGACGTAACGAGACACGTAATTGCCTTATGTCTTTACCAATGGATTTGCGACAGCAGGAGAGCGGGTATGATCTTGCGTTTTCTGTTGACTACCCTCATATGAGATCTTTCAATGGGTAGTGAATTGCTCAGATTTTTAGAGGAAAGAAAAGGTTGAAAAGGATTTATAGAGGGATGGAGGTAGGAGAGAGAGAGAGAGAGAGAGAGAGAGAGAGAGAGAGAGAGAGAGAGAGAGAGAGAGAGAGAGAGAGAGAGAGGGAAGAGGAAAATTTATTTTTACTTGTGTTCTTCAGGTTGGAACACTGCTGTATACTAACAGCTTCCCCGAGGGCAGGAGAGATTGCTGAACTGGAAAATATTCACAGAATTTTCACTGCCCATACACACACTACTGCGACCGCCTGAAGTCCCTTCTGTTGTATTCCTTGGAACGTAAACGAGAAAGGTGCTTTGTAATTTACAACTGAAAAAATTGGTAGGGATTAGTCCCAAATCTACGCATTGAATTACTCCCTATCAGAGCAGTAGGCTCACAGACGGTGCAGAATACCTCGACTGAAGAGCAGGGGCATCAAGAGGTAGCTGAATAAGTGTAAGGGAACCAAGACTTTTCAGCATCAAACACAAGGAGGGTCACCAACATACATGTAGCTGTTTTTTCAAGAGGAGCCTTAATAAGTTCCTTAAGTCAATTAGTGATCAGTCTGGCTGTGGTGCATCAATCAAAACATCAATCAGGAGGCCTGGTCTGGGACCGGGCCGCCGGGACGATCACCTCTGGACTAGTCTCCAGGTAACTTTCAGGTATCATGAGTGAGGTTGTTTGCGTCACTCACATGTTTACGTCAGAGCAGGTGTTTACGTCAGAGCAGGTGTGCGCGCCTCACGCTCCCTGCACATGCCCATCATTCTGCGGGCGAAGGGGGAAGGGATACCTTGGTAGGGAGTGAAGGGGAAGGGGTGGCTTGGTAGGGGGTGAAAGGAAAGGGATGGCACCTTGTAAGTTGTGGGATGCTATTCCCGCTAGAGTGCCGCTTCTAAATACCCTGGCACTCCCAAGACTGTGGCACCACCATGTACAGTGACTTCCCTTGCTACTTAAGCTATTTTTTTTTACCTGAAGCTGAACTTTACCTGGAGGCTGTTTCGAGGGTTGTCCCCGCAGTCCCAGACCTGACCTGATGAACGAGGCTGTTGGTGCTCGCTGCTCGCATGCTAGGCACATTAGTAAGTCTGATTCGTTGAGTCTCCCGTGCCTTACTTCTCCCGGTATTTCTGGCTGTTTGTTTTGTGTTCTGTCTGCCTGTCCGTCTGCCTGTACAGACAATATGCCTGTCAGTCTGTCTGTCGGTGCTGAAGCCAAGAAATAAATGAGGTAATTAAATTTAAACTGAACTCTTAATTGATTTAGGTAGACCTCGTTTGTGTGTTTAATTGTGTAGGCACACACACACACACACACACACACACACACACACACACACACACACACACACACACACACACACACACACACAGGCAGGACTCGTGTAAGAACTACAACAAAGAAGGATAGTCTGCTCGATTTCATTATTAATTTAATTGACATCATTAGAGTTTGGGATCATTTGGCAGCGAAGTGTGACAGCTGCGGCACTGTGCCTGTCTGCCACAAACATGTGCCTGGCACTGGCGTGTGTTCACCTGCACAAGTTATTGCACGAGGTATCTCTTAAGTCGTCTGGTAAAGCACGTTGTGGTCAGGTTTTCCTTCAGTCTTGCCAGGAGTTCATGTACACTTGCTGGTCACGTTAGTGTATTCACCCATTTGTGTTTGCCGAGGTTGAATCTCAGCTCCTGGCCTCGACTCCTTAAACTACAGTTTCCAGCATAATAGGTTCCTTGTTTCGTTTACTCTAACGTACCTTGTCTTACAGTTGCGTGTGTCTGTGTGTACACATAGCTTTACTATTTAAGGAGTTGTGTGTTCGTGGGTCGAGACTGGGCTCCTGGCCCCGCCTTTTAGATCACTTTTATCTGCATCACTGGTTAGTGACATCTGAGGCTTCATCATATCTGCTCTTGAAGCTCTGTATTGAGTATTGCATTATATTTTGAGTATATTATCTTCGCGATTATCTGTTTCGGGATTTATTCTCCTTCAACCTAACTCCATTTTCATATTTCATATGTTTCTGGTAGACCAAAGACATTGTAGGTTGTTTGTAGATCTCACTGGTGGCGGGGGAGATGAGTGCCACTGTGAAGAACTGGATAAGTTGACCCTGTGGTAGGTGGCGGGGAAGATGAGTGCCACTGTAAAGGACTGGATAAGTTGACCCTGTGGTAGGTGGCGGGGAAGATGAGTGCCACTGTAAAGGACTGGATAAGTTGACCCTGTGGTAGGTGGCGGGGAAGATGAGTGCCAAGGTAGACAAAGTTATATGTTTGTGTCTTTAACGACGTCAAACATAAAGTGTTTAAAAATCTGCTAGCAGTGTCTAGCTTCTGGCAGCTAAGCCAGCAGGATGCTACTTTATGTTCCCTAGCTGTGAAGAGTATTAAAACTTGTTAGACCACACCTTCAATGTGGTATTCTGTTTTGGTCGTTAAGTTCCACGCAAGAAGCAAAGAGTGATTTTTTTTAAAGGATCAGTCATCTCCCACCGAGGCAACGTGACCCAAAGAGAAAAAAACAAAGATTTTCTTTTTACATATATTAAATTATACAGGAGAAGGGGTTACTAGGCACTTGTTCCCGGCGTTTTAGTCGCCTCTTACGACAAGCATGGCTTGCAGCGGAAGGATTCTTCTCCACTTCCCTATTCTTACCTTCGTTACTTGAGCAAATCATGTGAAGAGAGAGACAAAGTATTTAACATGTTGTAACCATGGCAACATTCACCACATTAAACATTTAAGATGTTAGGTTAGTTCTATAATCGAAGATAAAATACTATTGGAAGTGCAGAGTTAGTATCGTGAACACTGAGGGTACAATGACACGCAACACTGAAGGATCGCAACACAAACATGGCTACATGTTTACCAGAGTTAGACAACATTGGAACGATTTGCTCTCTCAAATTTCATTTAGCAGTTGTACGAACACAGAAAGTGATGGGTGTAGTTAATGGTGCCAGGATTTTAATTCAAGGAAGAATGAACGACTTTGTAACACCTAGGACACAGTTTAGTGACAGTAGGATGTAGTAGTAATAGTAGTAGTAGTAGTAGTAGTAGTAGTAGTAGTAGCAGTTGTAGTAATTGTAGATGTTAACTTTGCTTCCATCTTCCTTATAAATTTTCTTGCACACTTTACAATATGGCATGATAAATCTCTCTCCTTACTTTTTCATGTTGTTATTGTGGGCGGATACACTGGATACAGGCTGTAAGATCTGTTCTTGTATGGTTCATGTAGTTAAATGTACATGCACTCTCTCTCTCTCTCTCTCTCCTCTCTCTCTCTCTCTCTCTCTCTCTCTCCTCTCTCTCATCTCTCTCTTCTCTCTCTCTCTCTCTCTCTCTCTCTCTCTCGATTCGTTTTCATAAGTTTTTATCTTTATTAACTATTCATTTAGTCTCCCTGTCACTCCCCTCCTCATAGTGTACGACCCTCGCTATCTTTAATCTTTTCCCTTATCTAATAGCTGTTGACCTGTCCTTATTATCCACCTTATCCTTGCACCCTTAATTAGCTTTCTTACCCCTGTCTCTCTCTCCCTCCGTCTCTGCATCCGTCTCTGGCGCTACAAGAACGGTGTTAGGGGTTTTTGTAGTGAGATACCGCAGTTGCCGGCGGCCACCAGAGCATTATATGAAACCATCCCTCCTCGTTAAGGGCCATTAGAGTTTGTATACGGTCGTTACGCCTGTCAGGTTATTACGACCTTAACTACACAGCTTGGCTTGTGTTGTCTTTTATTGTGGATGGTGGGCGGCCCGTGTTGGTGTGTGTTTGTGTTTGTTAATGGGTTGAGTTACGTAGTTTGGGTGTATGATAGATAGGCTTGAGATAGAATTGTACTCACTGATTTATCTTTGCTAGGAAGTGGGTGTGGGTTGATTCACAGCTCTTGACCTCTACTCCCAGGCTGGTTTGATCTCTTTTACTGGTTTCCGCTTGGATGCTTTGGCTTTTATTCTTGAAGCTGTGTATGGAATTTACCTGTTGCACTTTATCCAAGGCATGGCACACTCCTGGCACCCTCGTGGCACCTGTGATCTTCAGCTTGCACCTGTCTTGTGCTGGGTTGGTTCATTCTGTGTTTCCTAGCACAAGCACTTCTCCGAGTTGATGGAATTTTTCTTACCTCTGCGTACAGTGTTTTGAGATGCCGGATCAGCCGGGCTGTGGTTCGTACGTTGGATTGCGTGCGGCCAGCAGTAACAGCCTCGTTGATGAGGCCCTGATCCACCGGGAGCCTGGTCGTGGACCGGGCCGCGGGGGCGTTTATCCCCGGAATACCCTCCAGGTAGACTCCCTCCAGGTAGGCATCGATCCAAGTCGGACCGAAACGTCGTACTTCGTTTCTCTCCACTGTGTGCGGGTTATTTGCGTATTGTACCAGTCACGGTATTGTGTGTTTTTGCTTTTCGTGGTGTTAACTAATTTACACACGAGACACCTGGAGGATGACAGGTTGTCCTACCTTGTATAAGTAAGTTGCAACTGTGTCTTTTTAACGCAAGTCTCACTATGACGGAGGTATTAGGATCCTTTAAGTACATTAAAATTGTTTAACAAGTCTGTTAAGCTATTCCTCAGTTAAAATCCTTTTTTATAAATTGATAATATAAGAGTTAAACCAGAGTTGTTGCTATATCATGATACTGTAATACAAATTACTGTGTCTTGTAATATTGTTACATAATTGTAAAGCAGTTTTTTTGAGAAAACTTAATATTTAGTCAAGGACAATATATGTAGAAGCCATTCACGTGATAATGAACGTAGTCGAGGCTTCTGTGACATCCACGCTGCGAGAAGAATATAACAGCGACAGTTTACCCTTCTCTGGTGTACGTCTCTGTGAGTATGTATATGTTAATCCTGCAGATATGGACGATTTTATGTCTCTCACTCTGACATACGAGAAGAAAACGACAAGTGGTAAGTGGAGTTTTCTTGGAGCTTACAGGATCAGTAGCGGCTCAGAATTCCAAGAAGGAAACTGCAGTATCATCTAGCAGATTCTGTCAAGGATCCATTTTACCTCCTGTTTCATATACGACTGCAGATGATGCGCACAGCTAATTCTCCACACTCGCAAGACCGATAAATCCCCAGATTGATTTATAGTGCTATCTAACAGCAAGATAACAGGTAACATCTCCTGTATGTTTACTGAAGCTCTGGTTGGTAAACACTCATGGACCTCAACAACAAGAAAACCAAGTTATGTACGGTATTACGCTGGGGGTTGCCCTACAGTCTACCTAGACACACCAGTTAACAAATATACTCGCCGTATGAGCTCGGTAATGCCTGTGTGAAATAGAGGAATAGCCACGGCCCTCTAGTGAACTGGAGCGAGGTCAAACTCGTCTACGAAGTCAGTGGCTTGCGCATTGGCCTGGAGTTTTGTGACTCACTCGTCATGTGTTCGAATCCCACCCGTTCCCTGGTTTGTTTCCAATCGTGTTATTACGATTTTGTGAGTCACAGTGACCCATGTTGACACCTGAGCCTGGTCATGTTGACACCTGAGCCTGGTGATATTGACACCTGAGCCTGGTCATGATGACACCTGAGTCTGGTGATATTGACACCTGAGCCTGGTCATGTTGACACCTGAGTCTGGTGATACTGACACCTGAGCCTGGTCATGATGACACCTGAGTCTGGTGATATTGACACCTGAGCCTGGTGATATTGACACCTGAGTCTGGTGATATTGACACCTGAGCCTGGTCATGTTGACACCTGAGCCTGGTCATGTTGACACCTGAGCTTGGTCATGTTGACACCTGAGTCTGGTGATACTGACACCTGAGTCTGGTGATATTGACACCTGAGCCTGGTTATGATGACACCTGAGTCTGGTGATATTGACACCTGAGCCTGGTCATAATGACACCTGAGTCTGATGATATTGACACCTGAGCCTGGTCATGTTGACACCTGAGTCTGGTGATATTGACACCTGAGCCTGGTCATGTTGACACCTGAGCCTGGTGATATTGACACCTGAGCCTGGTCATGATGACACCTGAGCCTGGTCATGTTGACACCTGAGCCTGGTCATGTTGACACCTGAGCCTGGTCATGTTGACACCTGAGCCTGATCATGTTGACACCTGAGCCTGGTCATGTTGACACCTGAGCCTGGTCATGTTGACACCTGAGCCTGGTCATGTTGACACCTGAGTCTGGTGATATTGACACCTGAGCCTGGTCATGATGACACCTGAGTCTGGTGATATTGACACCTGAGCTTGGTCATGTTGACACCTGAGCCTGGTCATGATGACACCTGAGCCTGGTCATGATGACACCTGAGCCTGGTCATGTTGACACCTGAGCCTGGTCATGTTGACACCTGAGCCTGGTCATGTTGACACCTGAGCCTGGTCATGCTGACACCTGAGCCTGGTCATGTTGACACCTGAGCCTGGTCATGTTGACACCTGAGCCTGGTCCATGTTGACACCTGAGCCTGGTCATGTTGACACCTGAGCCTGGTCATGTTGACACCTGAGCCTGGTCAGTTGACACCTGAGCCTGGTCGTGTTGACACACCCGAGCCTGGTCATGTTGACACCTGAGCCTGGTCATGTTGACACCTGAGCCTGGTCATGTTGACACCTGAGCCTGGTCATGTTGACACCTGAGCCTGGTCATGTTGACACCTGAGCCTGGTCATGTTGACACCTGAGCCTGGTCATGTTGACACCTGAGTCTGGTGATATTGACACCTGAGCCTGGTCATGATGACACCTGAGTCTGGTGATATTGACACCTGAGCTTGGTCATGTTGACACCTGAGCCTGGTCATGATGACACCTGAGCCTGGTCATGATGACACCTGAGCCTGGTCATGTTGACACCTGAGCCTGGTCATGTTGACACCTGAGCCTGGTCATGTTGACACCTGAGCCTGGTCATGCTGACACACTGAGCCTGGTCATGTTGACACCTGAGCCTGGTCATGTTGACACCTGAGCCTGGTCATGTTGACACCTGAGCCTGTCATGTTGACACCTGAGCCTGGTCATGTTGACACCTGAGCCTGGTCATGTTGACACCTGAGCCTGGTCGTGTTGACACCTGAGCCTGGTCATGTTGACACCTGAGCCTGGTCATGTTGACACCTGAGCCTGGTCATGTTGACACCTGAGCCTGGTCATTTTGACACCTGAGCCTGGTCATGTTGACACCTGAGCCTGGTCATGACACCTGAGCCTGGTCATGTTGACACCTGAGCCTGGTCATGCTGACACCTGAGCCTGGTCATGTTGACACCTGAGCCTGGTCATGTTGACACCTGAGCCTGGTCATGTTGACACCTGAGCCTGGTCATGTTGACACCTGAGCCTGGTCATGTTGACACCTGAGCCTGGTCGTGTTGACACCTGAGCCTGGTCGTGTTGACACCTGAGCCTGGTCATGTTGACACCTGAGCCTGGTCATGTTGACACCTGAGCCTGGTCATGTTGACACCTGAGCCTGGTCATGTTGACACCTGAGCCTGGTCATGTTGACACCTGAGCCTGGTCATGCTGACACCTGAGCCTGGTCATGTTGACACCTGAGCCTGGTCATTTGACACCTGAGCCTGGTCATGTTGACACCTGAGCCTGGTCATGTTGACACCTGAGCCTGGTCATGTTGACACCTGAGCCTGGTCGTGTTGACACCTGAGCCTGGTCGTGTTGACACCTGAGCCTGGTCGTGTTGACACCTGAGCCTGGTCATGTTGACACCTGAGCCTGGTCATGTTGACACCTGAGCCTGGTCATGTTGACACCTGAGCCTGGTCATGTTGACACCTGAGCCTGGTCCCATTCACAAGTACACAGTGTATTAACATCGTGATTATGTGCACTACCTTTTAGATCCCCGCTAATTGCCTCTTACAAACACATCTCGCTCACCTGTGCTCGTTTTTTTCCCCCGTTTTTTCCCTCGTTGTTCACTCGTTGTGCACTCGTTTTGCATCCAAATGTTCATTTGAACGCTCAATAGCGTGACCATTATCTTCACAATTTACACACATTGTTCTCGTATTTACACTAACATTTTCCCCCATTACACTCAGGTGACTATACTGACGGTAAACACCGATTTATACTGATTACGCAGCAGAATATACTGATTATGCAGGCGAATATACTGATTACTCAGGCAAATATGCTGATTACTCAGGCGAATATACTGATTACTCAGGCAAATATGCTGATTACTCAGGCGAATATACTGATTACTCAGGCAAATATGCTGATTACTCAGGCGAATATACTGATTACTCAGGCAAATATGCTGATTACTCGGGCGAATATACTGATTACTCAGGCGAATATGCTGATTATTCAGGCGAATATACTGATTACTCAGGCGAATATACTGAACAACACAGGTGATAATACAGACCGAGGATCCACAGGTCATTATACTGATGATGCACTGGTAATTATACTGATGGTACACGACCCAGGAGCTGGAGTTAGAACCCTCTGTAAACACCATGAACTAGGTAGAGCAGCAGGTACACGCGTGACCAAGCGTTTCCCAGCTGTACGGGGGGCCAGGAGCTGAGTCTCAACCCCTCGCAAACACCACTGGGCGAGTACACAAAAACAAGTCAGTAAGTGTTGGTAATGTATGCAAATGACTTAGCAGGAGGAAGCTCATCCTGTTTTTCTCTGGTTTCTGATGATGCAGAATTAATGAGAGTAAGAAGAGAGGAAGATAAGGAAGAAAAAAGAAGAGAAAAAGAAGGGGAAAAAGGAGAGAGAGAGAGAGAGAGAGAGAGAGAGAGAGAGAGAGAGAGAGAGGATCCAGGGTGAACATACACAACCTTGGTCCTACCCTCATGGGCCATTACCTCTCCTGCAGTGTTCATTTTTCTTGTTCTTGTTTTCTGTTTTTTTTACACACTACTACTACTACTACTACTACTACTAACTGCTGTACTACACTACTACCTACTGACTAAAGCTACACTACTACACACTACGACACTAACTACTACACTTTCTACACTACTACTACTAGGGGACTACTACTACACTAGGCCTATACTACTACTACAGGCTACACTACACTACTATGGGTACACTACTACTACTACTACGACTAAAATACAAAAACGACCACTACACTACTACAATGGCCTACACTACACTATGGCACTACTACTACTACTAGACACTAACTACACACTACAAAAACAAATATGGCTACTACAAAACACTTGGCTATACAAAAACTACAGGCTACTACTACACAGGCTACTACTACACTACTTACACTACTACTACTACACTACTACTTCAAATACTACACTACTACACTACTACTACTGCACTACTACAAATACTTCTACAATTTTTACTACTAACAGGCTACTACTCAAAACAAATACGGCTACTACTACTACAAATGCTACTACTACACTACACTACGCTACCACTAAACGGCTACTTTAAAACCCATACGGCTACTAAACTACACGGCACTACTTCTACACTAAATACAAATAAAATGCTGCTGCTACGCCACTCTACTACTACTACTGCTACACTACTGCTGCTGCTGGGCTGCCTGCTGCCGCTGCTGCTGCTTCTGCTGCTACTACTCTACACTACACGCAATTACTACTACACACTATACACTGCAAAACTACTACTGCACTACAAAAAATTTAAACTACTACTCAAAATAAAATTTCAAAACCTGCTGCTGCACGCCACACTACTACTACCTACTACTGCTGCTGCGCAGCGCTACTTTACTACACTACAAATACTACTACACTATGCAATACACGGCTACTACCTACACTCGGGAAATACACACTACATACAAATGTTACTACTACACACTACTACTCTGCACTACTAATATTACTCTACTACTGCTGCTCTCAGCCACACACTACTACACTACACTACACGCTGCGCTGCGCTGCACTAACACTACCTACTACTGCGCTGCTGCCGCGCTGCTGCTGCGCTCGCTGCTGCGCTGGGACTCTACTAATACTCACTACTACTACTTCTATACTACACACACTGCTACTACACTACTGCTACTACACACTACTACTTCACACAATATTACAATACTGCTGCTAATCCACACACACACTACTCTAGTACGCTCCACTATATTACTAAACTTACTGCTGCACTTCCACTACTACTAGTATTTAAATGCTACACTACACTGCTGCTGCTGCTGCTGCGCTGCTACACACTACACACTACTACTACTCTACTATACTACTGGGACAAAAACCCTACAGCTACACGCACTATTGCTATACTATTAACCTACTACACCTTAAACTACTACTATGCCCGCTTCACTCCCCTGTCTTCTTTTTTTTCCCTCCACACTACCCCCCTATTTTCTCGCTGCTGCTGGCCCCCACTACTACTACACTATACTACTACAAATACTATTTTTCTTCAACCATAAGCGCGGTTTTAGTTCAACTTTAAATAATTCGGGTTTGGGGGATTGGGAAGAGAGGGGATTGCTGAGGATACTTAGGATAACTTCCCGACAGAGTAAAAAAACTTAGTGACCAACGCTGCTTGCGAGACCACTTTGTGCCAACCTGTTTAGAGACCACTTAGTGACCGCCTGCTTAGAGACCACTTCTTAGTGACCAACGCTGCTTGAGAGACCGCTAGTGACCCGACCCGCGTGAGAGACCAGCTTTGTGACCAACCTGCTGAGAGACCACTTTTTTATGACCAGACGCTGCTGAGAGACCACACGACCAGACCTGCTTAATGACCAGCTTAGTGACCCGAAAGCTCTTTAGAGGCCCCTTCTTAGTGGGCCAACCGCTTTAGAGACCACTTTGTGACCAACCTCTTGAAGGGGCCCCTTCTTAGTGACCAAACGCTGCTTAAGTGCCCGCAGACCAAACGCTGCTGAGAGACCACTTTGTGACCCGACCCGCTTGAGAGACCAGCTTTTGACCAGAGCTGCTTTAGAGACCAGCTTATGACCAGACCTCGGAGACCAGCTTTTTGACCAACGCTGCTTGAGAGACCAGCTTGTGACCCAAAAACCTGCTTGAAGACCACTTCTTTGTGAACCAGACCGCCTGGAGAACCAACTTTTTACCAAACGCTGCTTGAAGACCAGCTAGTGACCAGACCTGCTTGAGAGACCAGCTTTGTGACCAGACGCTGCTTTTAGAAAACAGCTTAGTACCAACGCTGCTTGAGAACCACTTTTTATGACCAACGCTGCTTGAGAGACCACTTATGACCAGACGCTCTTTAATACCACTTTCGACCAAACCCGCTGGAGACCAGCTTTGTGACCAAAACGCGCTTGAAGACCACTTTAGGTTCCAGACCTGCTTGGGGACCCCCTTTGTGCCAACGCGCTTTTAGAGACCATTAGTGACCAGAGGCTTAAATGACCCCTATGACCAGACACTGTTTGAGAACCAGCTTCTTAAGGGACCAAAACGCTGCTTGGAAAACCTGCTTTGTGACCAGACCGTTTAAAAACCACTTCTTATGCCCAAACGCTGCTTAGAACCCCCTTAGGACCAAACCCGCTTGAGGACCACTTAGGACCAACGCCTTTAATACCACTAAATAAAATGCTGCTTGAGAGACCACTTTTTATGCCCAAACCCGCTTGGGAGCACTTAGTGCCAGACCTGCTTGAAGACCCTTCTAGGACCAGACCTGCTTAAGACCAGCTTAGTGACCAACCTTTGAAGGGCCCTAGTGACCAACGCTGCTTAAGTGACCAGCTTAGTGACCAGCCGCTTTTAAACCACCATGACCAACGCGCTTGAAAGCAGCTTATACCCAAAGCTGCTTGAGAACCCTTCTTATGCCAACCTGCTTGAGAGACCAGTTAAGGGGCCAAACCTTTTTTGAGAGGCCCGCTTAGTGACCAGAAAAGCGCTGAGAACCACAAGGGGGCCAGGACGCTGCTTTAAAACCAGCTTTGTGGGCCCGACCTGCTAGACCACTGGCAAACCCGCTCGACCCCCCGTTAGTATTTAAATTTTTTAATAAAAAAGCAGGGCATTTCCACCCAAAGTTAAACGTAATTTAAAGTTTTGAATTTTTTTAGTATTAAAAAATAATTTGTCCACCTTGATAAATTAACTTAGGTAAAGTGGGAAAAAGAAGGAAGGAGGGGAAAACAGGAAGGGGGAGAAGCAGGGGGAGGAGGAGAAGAAGCAGGGGGGAGGAGGGGGAAAGCAGAGGAGCAGGACATGCGGGGGAGGGGGAAAGCAGGGGGGGAGGAGGGAAGCAGAAAGGGGGGAGGAGAAACAGGATAACAAAAGTAGAGAAAGGGAACAGTAGAAAATAGGGAAGACGACGTTTTAAAGGGAAAAAAAAAAATGGAGGGTAAGAAAAAAAAAAGGAAACGGAGAATCTAAAAAGGAAAATAAGAGGAAATTTTCCAGGTGAGAGCTTTTGAAATAAACGGCCCACTGAGTAAGTTTACACAAGGGGCAAAAACACAGTCTTCCCCCCCCACCCTTTATAATGTGCGTGGTGTGTGTGGGTGGTGTGGTGTTGTGTGTGTTTGTGTGTGTGTGTACTCACCTATTTACTCGCCTGTTTAGGTTGCGGGGGTCGAGTCCGAGCTCCTGGCCCCCCCCTTCAACCGTCCTACAGGTCACTCTCCCCGAACCGTGATTTATCATACCCTGCTTAAAGCTGTTATGGGCCGCCTCCACACATCGCTTCCCAAACTATTCCACTTACGACTACTCTGTGGTGAAAAAATACTTCCAACATCCCGTGATTCATCTGTGTCTTCGCTTCCAACTGCTCCCCTTTTACTGTGTCCAATCTCTGGGAAAATCCTGTCTTTGTCCACCTGTTAATTCCTTTAGATTTTTTATTCGTTACATGTCCCCCCTATCCTTTCCTTTCCCCCAGGGCCCTCAGGTTATTTCCCCCAACCTCTCCTCGGGAGGGCAAACCTCTTAGCTCTGGGACTAGCCTTGTTGCAAACCTTTGCACTTTCTCTAGTTTCTTTACGTGCTTGGCTAGGTGTGGGTTCCAAAATGGTGCCGCATACTCCAATATGGCCCTAACGTACACGGTGTACATGGTCCTGAATGATTCCTATTAAGATGTCGGAATGCTGTTCTGAGGTTTTGCTAGGGGCCCATATGCTGCAGCAGTTATTTGGTTGATGTGCGCTTCAGGAGATGTGCCTGGTGTTATACTCACCCCAAGATCTTTTTCCTTGAGTGGGTTTTTGCGTCTCGGGCCCCCTAATGTATCCGTCGCGGCCCTTCTTTTGCCCTTCCCCCAATCTTCATACTTTGCCTTGGTGGGTTTGAACTCCAGGAGCCAATTGCGGCCCCGGTCTCAGCCTGGCCCAGATCCCTTTGTATCTCCCGGGTTTTCGATCGAGTGAATCTTCTCACAACTTCACTCATCTGCAACGGGGACACCTCAGAGTCTTTTCCCCTTTCCGTATGTCGTTCAAAAATCCCAGAAACAGCCTGGTCCTAGGGACTGCCCCCTGTGGACCCCCCTGGTCACAGGGCCCACTCTGACCCCTCGCCACGTTGGTGGGTGCGTGTGTTGTGCTGTGTGTGGTTTTTCTGTGTGTGTGTGTGTTTGGTGTGTGTGTGTGTGTGTGCTGTTGTGTGTGTGTGTTGTGGTTGTGGTGTGTGGTGTGTGGTGGGGTGTGTGTGGGGTGTGTGTGTGCCCCCCAAATTTGTACTCTTTTAATTGGGTTGCAGGGGCGAGACTCAGCTCCTGGCCCCCCCTCTTCATGACCTACGGGGTCCTCTCCTGATTCCTGACTTTTTGTCATACCTCATTTAAAAACTATGTATGGTTCCTCCCTCCACTACTTCACGCTAGGCTTTTTCCCACTTGCGAAAACTCTGACTGAAAAAATACTTCCTAACGTCCCTGTGATCGTGTAGTTTCAGCTTCCATTTGACCCCCCTTTTCCCTTGTTCCCCTTGGAACATCCTATCTTGTCCCCCTTTTTATTCCCCCCCATATCTTGCATGTCGGTTCTGTCTCCCCCGACCCTTCTGTCCCCAGTGTCGTCAGTCCCTTTTCCCCTAACCTTTCCCGTAGCATTCCTTGAGCCTGGAAGCCTTGTTGCAAACCTTTGTACTTTTTCTAACTTCTTGACGTGCTTGAAACCAGGTGTGGGGTTCCAGACTGGTGCTGCATACTCCAGTATGGGCCTGACATACACACAGTGTACATGTCTTGAACGATTCCTTATTAAGGTATCGAACGCTATCTCAGGTTTGCCAGGCGCCCGTAGCTGCAGCGGTTTATTTGGTTTGATGTGTGCCTGCCGGTGATGTCCTCGGTGTTTGGTCACCCCAAAGGTCTTTCTTTCCTGTGTGAGGTCTGTAGACTTTCCACCTAGCCTATACACTGTCCTGCGGTCTTCTTTGCCCCTCCCCATCTTCATGAATTTGCATTTGGGCTGGATTGAATGCGAGAAGCGCAGTCACTGGACCACATGTCCAAGCCTGTCCAGGTCTCTTGGCAGTCCTGCATCATACCTTTGTCCGATTAATTCTTCTCATCAACTTCACTTCCATCTGCGAAACAGGGCACTTCAGAGTCCTAATTCCTTCCCATCATGTCGTTCAACATAACTCAAAAAATAGCACTGGTCCTAGAACTGACCCCTGTGGGGACCCCCGCTTGTGTAAACAGGCGCCCACCGGTATACCTCTCACGTACCATGACTCTTGCGTGCTCCCTGTCAGGTATTCCCTTATCCATTGCAGTGTGTGTGTGTGTGGTGTGAGTGTGTGTGTGTGTGAGTGTGTGTGTTTGCGTGCTTGTGGGTGTGTGTGTGTGTGTGTTGTCTGTGTGTGAGTGTGTGTGTGTCGTGTGTGTGTGTGTGTGTTTGTGCTGTGTGGTGTGTTCTGTGTGGTGTGTGTGGCGTGTGTGTGTGTGCGTGGTGTGTGCGTGTGTGTGTGCTTTGGCTGTCCCTTGCTTCCTCTCCTCCTCCTGCTCCTCCACCTCCCTCCTCCTGCTCCTCCTCCTCCTCCTCCTCCTCCTCCTCCTCCTCCTCTCCTCCTGCTCCTCCCCTCCTCCTCCTCCTCCTCCTCCTCCTCCTCCTCCACCTCCTCCGCTCCTCCTCCTCCTCCTCCTCCTCCATCCTCCTCCTCCTTCTCCTCCACCTCCAACCTCCTGCTCCTCCTCCCCTCCTCCTCCCCTCCTCCCTGCCTCCTCTTCCTCCGCCTCCTCCTCCTGCTCCTCCTCCCTCCTCCCTCCTCCTCCACTCCTCCTGCTCCTCCTCCTCCTCCTCCTCCTCCTCCTCATCCTCCTCCTCCTCCTCCTCCTCCCCACCTGCTGCACCTCCTCCTCCTCCTCCCCTCCTCCTCCTGCTCCCCTCCTCCCTCCTCCTCTCTCCTCCTCCTCCTCCTCCTGCTGCTCTCCTTCCTCCTCCTCGCTCCTCCTCCCTCCTCCTCCTCCTCCCTCCTAAGGAGGATATCATAATTATTAAGTAAATTACTCTACCAAAGTCACTGATACCATCAACGTTGATGATTTACAATAATTTTTAACGAGACTTCAGAATCTACAAGATATTTAGTAATCTTAGCGAGACTTCATTTTATCTTACGAGACACTCATAATCTTAAAAAAAGACACTGTAATCTTACAAGACACTCTCTAATCTTGCAAAACACTTCTCTCATCTTACAAGACACTCGTCTCTAACTTACAAACACTCTCTATCTTAAAAGGACACTCTCTAATCTTACAAGACACTTCTGTAATCTTACCGACACTCTCTAATTCTTACAAGACACTCTCTAATGCTTACAAGACACTCTCTAATCTACAAACACTCTCACTAATCTTACAAGACACTCCTCTATTCTTGCAACACTCTCTAATCTTACAAGACACTCTCAATCTTGCATGACACTCTATAAACTACAAGACAACTCTCTAATCTTGCAAGACACTCTCTAATTCTTACCAAACACTCTTAATCTTACAAGACACTCTCTAATCTTGGCAAGACACTCTCTAATCTTACAAACACTCTCTAATCTTACAAGACAACTCTCAATCTTACAAAGACACTCTCTAATGTTGCAGACACTCTCAAATCTACAAGACAACTCTCTAATCTTACAAGACACTCTCTAATCTTACAAGACACTCTCTAATCTTGCAAGACACTCTCTAATCTTACAAGACACTCTCTAATCTTATAAGACACTCTCTAATCTTACAAGACACTCTCTAATCTTACAAGACACTCTCCAATCTTGGCAAACCTCTCTAATCTTGCAAGACACTCTCTGATCTTACAAGACACTCTCTAATCTTCTTGCAAGACACTCTCTAATCTTACAATACACTCTCTATCTTGCAAGACAACTCTCTAATCTTACAAGCCACTCACTAATCTTACAAGACCACCTCACTAATCTTACAAGACACTCTCTAATCTTACAAGACACTCTCTAATCTTGCAAGACACTCTCTAATCTTACAAGACACTCTCTAATCTTGCAAGATACTCTCTAATCTACAAACACTCTCTAATCTTGCAGACACTCTCTAAATCCCTTGCACGACCTCTCTAAACTTACACGACACACTCTAATCTTACAAGACACTGTAATCTTACAAGACACTCTCTAATCTTGCAAGACACTCTCTAATCTTACAAGACACTCTCTAATCTTGCAAGACACTCTCTAATCTTGCAAGACACTCTAATCTTACAAGACACTCTCTAATCTTGCAAGACACTCTCTAATCTTACAAGACACTCTCTAATCTTAAAAGACACTGTAATCTTACAAGACACTCTCTAATCTTGCAAGACACTCTCTAATCTTACAAGACACTCTCTAATCTTACAAGACACTCTCTAATCTTGCAAGACACTCTCTAATCTTGCAAGACACCTCTAATCTTAAAACCCTCTCTGAATCATACAAGACACCTCTCTAACTTGCATAGACACTGCTCTAATCTTCCAAGACACAAATCCTCTAATCTCTGCAAACACTCTCTAATCTTAGGGGGAGACACTCTCTAATCGAAAAGACACTGTAATCTTACAAGACCTCTCTAATCTGAAGACACTCTCTAATCTTACAAGACACTCTCTAATCTTACAAGACACTCTCTAATCTTGCAAGACACTCTCTAATCTTGCAAGACACTCTCTAATCTTACAAGACACTCTCTAATCTTACAAGACACTCTCTAATCTTGCAAGACACTCTCTAATCTTACAAGACACTCTCTAATCTTGCAAGACACTCTCTAATCTTAAACAAACACTCCTCTAATTCTTACAAGACACTCTCTAACTGCAAGACACTCTCTAATCTTAACAAGACACTCTCTTAATCGTTGCAAGACACTCTCTAATCTTACAAGACACTCTCTAATCATTACAAAACACCTCTAATCTTGCAAGACACTCTCTAATCTTACAAGACACTCTCTAATCTTACAAGACACTCTCTAATCTTACAAGACACTGTAATCTTACAAGACACTCTAATCTTACAAGACACTCTCTAATCTTACAAGACACTCTCTAATCTTACAAGACACTCAGTAATCTTACAAGACACTCTCTAATCTTACAAGACACTCTCTAATCTTACAAGACACTGTAATCTTACAAGACACTCTAATCTTACAAGACACTCTCTAATCTTACAAGACACTCAGTAATCTTAAAAGACACTCTCTAATCTTACAAGACACTCAGTAATCTTACAAAACACTCTCTAATCTTACAAGACACTCTCTAATCTTACAAGACACTGTAATCTTACAAGACACTCTAATCTTACAAGACACTCTCTAATCTTACAAGACACTCTCTAATCTTACAAGACACTCAGTAATCTTACAAGACACTCTCTAATCTTACAAGACACTCTCTAATCTTACAAGACACTCCGTAATCTTGCAAGACACTCTCTAATCTTACAAGACACTCTCTAATCTTACAAGATACTGTAATCTTACAAGACACTCTGTAATTTTACAAGACACTCAGTAATCTTACAAGACACTCAGTAATCTTACAAGACACTCTGTAATTTTACAAGACACTCAGTAATCTTACAAGACACTCTGTAATTTTACAAGACACTCAGTAATCTTACAAGACACTCTGTAATTTTACAAGACACTCAGTAATCTTACAAGACACTCAGTAATCTTACAAGACACTCTGTAATCTTACAAGACACTCAGTAATCTTACAAGACACTCAGTAATCTTACAAGACACTCAGTAATCTTACAGAACTCTGTAATTTTACAAGACACTTGTAACTCAAATCTTACAAGACACTCAGTAATCTTACAAGACACTCAGTATCTTACAAGACACTCAGTAATCTTACAAGACACTCTGTAATTTTTTAACAAGACAACTCCAGTAAATCTTACAAAGACCCTCTCTGTAATTTTTACAAGACACTCTGTAAACTTACAAGACACACTGTAATTTTACAAGACACTCTGTAATCTTACAAGACACTCAGTAATCTTACAAGACACTCTGTAATCTTACAAGACACTCAGTAATCTTACAAGACACGCAGTAATCTTACAAGACACTCTGTAATTTTACAAGACACTCTGTAATCTTACAAGACACTCAGAAATCTTAACAAGCACGCAGTAATCTTACAAGACACTCAGTAATCTTACAAGACACTCAGTAATCTTACAAGACACTCAGTAATCTTACAAGACACTCAGTAATCTTACAAGACACTCAGTAATCTTACAAGACACTCAGTAATCTTACAAGACACGCAGTAATCTTACAAGACACGCAGTAAATCTTACAATTAACACTCAGTAATCTTACAAGACACTCAGAACTCCTACAAGACACGCAGTAATCTTTACAAGACACTGCTGTAATTTTTACAAGAGCACTCTGTAAATCATACCAGACACACAGTAATCTTACAAGACACTCTGTAATCTATACAAGACACACAGTAATCTTACAAGACACTCAATAAGTCTTACACAGACACTCTGTAATCTTACAAGACACTCCAGTAATCTTAAAAGACACTCAAGGTGTGTCTTGACAAGACACTCTGTAATCTTACAAGACACCAGTATATGGGGGGGGGGGGGGGTTACAAGACACTCATAATCTTACAAGACCTCTCGTAGCTTACAAGACACTCATAACTTACAAGACACTCTGTAATCTTACAGCTCTTGGTAATCTTACAAACACTCTGTAATCTTACAAGACAACTCAGTAATCTTCAAACACGCAGTAATCTTACAAGACACTCTGTAATTTTACAAGAACACTCTGTAATCTTACAAGACACTCAGTAATCTTACAAACACTCAATAATCATACAAGACACTCTGTAATCACAAGACACTCGATAATCTACAAGACACTCAATAATCTTACAAGACACTTCATAATCTTACAAACACTCAATAATCTTACAAGACACTCAGTAAACTTACAAGACACTCAGTAATCTTACAAGACACCTCATTAATCTTACAAGACAATCATAATCTTACAAGACACTCAGTAATCTAACATGACACTCAGTAATCTTTACAAGACACTCAGTAATCTTACAAGACACTCAGAAATCTACAAGACACTCAGTAATCTTAACAATACACCAGTAATCTTACAAGACACTGCAGAAACTTACAAGACACTCTGTAATCTTACAAGACACTCAGTAATCTTACAAGACACTCAATAATCTTACAAGACACTCAGTAATCTTACAAGACACTCAATAATCTTACAAGAAACACTCTGTAATCTTTACAAGACACTCAGTAATCTTCCAAGACACTCAAAAATCTTAAAGACACTCAGTAATCTTACAAGACACTCATGTAATCTTACAAGACACCATAATCTTACAAGACACTCAGTAATCTTACAAGACACTCAGTAATCTTACAAGACACTCAGTAATCTTACAAGACACTCAGTAATCTTACAAGACACTCAGTAATCTTACAAGACACTCAGTAATCTTACAAGACACTCAGTAATCTTACAAGACACTCAGTAATCTTACAAGACACTCAATAATCTTACAAGACACTCAGTAATCTTACAAGACACTCAATAATCTTACAAGACACTCAGTAATCTTACAAGACACTCAGTAATCTTACAAGAACTCATAATCTTACAAGACACTCATAATCTTACAGACCACTCAGTTAATCTACAAGACACGCAGTAATCATTACAAAACACTCAATATTCTTACAAAACACTCAGTTAATCTTAACAAGACACTCAGTAATCTTACAAGACACTCAGTAATCTTACAAGACACTCAGTAATCTTACAAGACACTCAATAATCTTACAAGACACTCAGTAATCTTACAAGACACTCAGTAGTCTTACAAGATACGCAGTAAGAAACTTGATATAATTTTTATAGAGGAAGAGAAGTGGACCTGATGGTTAAGGGTCATGTTCATCCTTGAACATTCGTTAATTCTGAGAAATGTTCTCACTGCTTATGATGATAAAAAACTCATTTTAACACATCTTCTTGCTCTCCTTTATCTGATATTCTTGGGCTTTTCTCTTCCATCTAACCTTCAGCAGCTCCTAGTTGATGGAGAGCTTGAGGTCAAGTTATTGGATACGAGAGTGAGTGTGAGGAGTGTGCCTTAGAGTTGGTCTCTCACACATTACCTTACATCTCTACCAACCCCCTCCACTCCTACTCCTCCTCCTCCTCCTGCTCCTGCTGCTGCTGCTGCTGCTGCTGCTCATCCTCCTGCTGCTGCTGCTGCTGCTGCTGCTGCTGCTGCTGCTCCTCCTCCTCCTCCTCCTCCTCCTCCTCCTCCTCCTCCTCCTCCTCCTCCTCCTCCCTCGTAATCTATTCTCACCTCAGTTGTTGAAGGTAAAAGTTGTAGTTGGTGTCGTGAAGGAGGCAAGGTTGTAGGTAGGGAAAATGAGCAGTGATTTTCCAGTTTATCCTACACAGCCACAACATGCTTTCACATACACTACACAACACAGCCTAACCTTATCCCAACATTCACTACCTTACACACACACACACACACACACACGCGCGCGCGCGCGCGCGCGCGCACACACACACACAGTGGAAACCAGTAGGACACCAGGAAATTAGAAAAGGGGGGTACACCAGCAAGTGCTGGATGAGGTACAAATAACCAAGGAGGAGGTGGAAAAGAAGCTGCTATGCGAACTTGACACCTCAAAGGCGGTGGGACCAGACATCTCTCCATGGGTCCATTAAAGAGGGAGCAGAGATATTGTGTAAAACATTAAACAAAGATCATCAACACATCAATTGAAACTGGCAACTCCCCGGAAGGTATGGAAGTGGCAAATGTAGTCCCAATTTTAAAAGGGAGACAGACATGAGAGCACTAAACAACAGACCTGTATCACTAACGTGTAATAGCATGCAAGGTCATGGAGAAATCATCAGGAGGCGAGTGGTGGAGCACCTGAAAGAAACAAGTGTATAATTGACAACCAGCACGTTTCAGGGAAGGAAAATCCTGTGTCACAAACCTACTAGATTTTTTATGACAAGGTTGACAAAAGAATGACAAGAGAGAGAGGGGTGGACCGACTGCATATTATGGGCTGGCAAGAAGGCCTTCGACACAGTTCCTCACAAAGGTTACTAGCAAAACCAGAGGATCAGTACACCTAACCAGAAAGGCATGCAATGGATCAAAATACTGACAGGGAGGCAACAAAGAGTCATGGTACGTGACGAGGTATACAGAGTGGGGGGCCTGTGACAAGCGGGGTACCACAGGGGTCAGTCCTAGGACCTGTGCGTTCTTGGTATATGTGTACGACATAACGAAGGATATGACTTAGAAGTGTCCCTTGTTGCAGATGTGGTGAAGTTAATAGAAGAATCAAATCGGGGACGAGGATCAAGGCATGGACTACAAAGAGACCTGGACTGGCTACAAGCCTTGTCGCATCAACTGGCTCCATGAAGTTAACCCTGGCCAGAATGCAAAGTCAAGAAATTGGGAAGGGCAAGAGAAGACCGCAGCATACAATATAGTTATTTAGATGGCCAAAGACTGCAAACCTCACTCAGAAAAAAGATCTGGGGGTAGTATAACACCGAGCAAATTCTCCAGAGGCGCACCATCAACAGATAACTGCGCACATAACGGGCCCTGCAAACCTACGGATAGCGTTCCGAAACCTCAGTAAGAATTCGTTCAAGACTCTGTATTACAATATACTTCAGGCCCATACTGGAGTATGCAGCCCCAGTTTGGAAATCCACAAAAACCTACCAAGCACGACAAGAAGTTTGAGAAAGTGCAAAGGTTGCAACAATACTATCCCGCAGAGCTACGGGATTGTCCTAACGAAGAAAATAGGATTGAGGGAAATCGGATCGTGGCCTGACGACACTGGAGGACAAGGGTCAGGGGGACATGATAACGACATATAAAATAACTGCGCAATAGACAAGGGGGGGTTAGGACAAAGACGGGTATGATCCAGAGAAGGGACACGGACAGCAAGAGGTCACAGATTGGAAGTTGAAGACTCAGATGAATCAAAGGATGTCAAGAGTAATTCTTCAGTCATAGAGTTGTCAGGACCGTGGCATAGCCTAGAAAGTACGTAAGTGGAGGCGGGAACCATACATAGTATTTAAAGGCGAGGTATTATAGAGCTCATGGGGCAGGGAGAGAGAGACTTAGTAGCAAACAGCGAAAGAGCGGGCAGGAGCTATGACTCGACCCCTGCAAACCACAAAAAGGTGAGAACAATAGGTAGAGTACACACACACACTAAACACACACACACACCACACACACATAAACACACACACATCACACACACACACACACACACCACACACACCCACACACACACACACACAAGTGAGAAGAGAAGCATGAAGGCCAAGGACGAATGGAAGCCAAACTACAGAATGGGGACTACACAGGAATGAGGACTTCCTGAACGGGGTTTTCAGTGGGACAGAGTAACTGCAGGGAAGGTCCAGTTTAAAGAGATGATGGAATATGTATCAACAAAATGCAAGAGGCTGAGGAGAGGTTGTACCCAAGGGTAACAAAGGAATAAATGAAAAAGCCCAGGATGAGCCCATGGTTTACCCAAAGGTGGCAGGGAGGCAAAAACCAAGTGTGCTAGGGGAAAGGAAGAAATATAGAAGCAAAGGACCCAGGAGAATAAGGAGAGCAGTCGTAGAGCCAGAAACGAATTGCACAGATAAAGGGAGGCCCAAAGAACAAAATGAAAATGAACATAGCAGGCAAAAATGCCAAATCAGACCAAAACTGTTGTACACCACAACAGGAGGAAAACAACAGTCAAGGACCAGGTAATTCAGGCTAAGGAAGGAAGGAGAAGAGACAACAAGAAATGACCGTGAAGTATGTGAGGAACTCAACAAGAGATTCAAAGAAGTGTTCACAGAGGAAACAGAAGGGGCTCCAGAAAGACGGAGAGGTGGGGCACACCACCATGTGCTGGACACAGTGCACACAACCGAGGAAGAAGTGAAGAGGCTTTCTGAGTGAGCTAGATACTCAAAGGCAATGGGGCCAGATAACATCTCCCCATGGGTATTGAGAGAGGGAGCAGAGGCGCTATGTGTACCCTAACAACAATATTCAATACATCTATCGAAACAGGGAGATTGCCTGAGGCATGGAAGACAGCAAATGTGGTCCCAATCTTTAAAAAAGGAGACAGACATGAAGCATTAAACTACAGACCAGTGTCACTGACATGTATAGTATGCAAAATCATCGAGAAGATTATCAGAAGAGTGGTGGAACACCTAGAAAGGAACGATCTCATCAACAGCAGCCAACATGGTTTCAGGACGGGAAATCCTGTGTCAAAAACCCTACTGGAGTTCTATGACATTGGTGACAGCAGTAAGACAAGAGAGAGAGGGGTGGGTGGATTGCATTTTCTTGGACTGCAAGAAGGCGTTTGACACAGTTCCACACAAGAGATTGGTGCAAAAACTGGAGGACCAAGCAGGGATAACAGGGAAGGCACTACAATGGATCAGGGAATACTTGTCAGGAAGACAGCAGCGAGTCATGGTACGTGGCGAGGTGTCAGAGTGGGCACCTGTGACCAGCGGGGTCCCGCAGGGGTCAGTCCTAGGACCAGTGCTGTTTCTGGTATTTGTGAACGACATGACGGAAGGAATAGACTCTGAGGTGTCCCTGTTTGCAGATGACGTGAAGTTGATGAGAAGAATTCACTCGATCGAAGACCAGGCAGAACTACAAAGGGATCTGGACAGGCTGCAGACCTGGTCCAGCAATTGGCTCCTGGAGTTCAATCCCACCAAGTGCAATCCCTGAAGATTGGGGAAGGGCAAAGAAGACCGCAGACGGAGTACAGTCTAGGGGGCCAGAGACTACAAACCTCACTCAAGGAAAAAGATCTTGGGGTGAGTATAACACCAGGCACATCTCCTGAAGCGCACATCAACCAAATAACTGCTGCAGCATATGGGCGCCTAGCAAAAACCTCAGAACAGCATTCCGACATCTTAATAAGGAATCATTCGGACCCTGTACACCGTGTACGTTAGGCCCATATTGGAGTATGCGGCACCAGTTTGGAACCCACACCTATTTCCCAAACATGTAAAGAAACTAGAGAAAGTGCAAAGGTTTGCAACAAGACTAGTCCCACAGCTAAGAGGTATGTCCTACGAGGAGAGGTTAAGGGAAATCAACCTGACGACACTGGAAGACAGGAGAGATAGGGGGGACATGATAACGACATACAAAATACTGAGAGGAATTAACAAGGTGGACAAAGAGAGGATGTTCCAGAGATTGGACACAGTAACAAGGGGACACAGTTGGAAGCTGAAGACACAGATGAATCACAGGGATGTTAGGAAGCATTTCTTCAGCCACAGAGTAGTCAGTAAGTGGAATAGTTTGGGAAGCGATGTAGTGGAGGCAGGATCCATACATAGCTTTAAGCAGAGGTATGATAAAGCTCACGGCTCAGGGAGAATGACCTAGTAGCGATCAGTGAAGAGGCGGGGCCAGGAGCTTGGGCTCGACCCCCGCAACCTCAACTAGGTGAGTACAACTAGGTGAGTACACACACACACACACACACACACACACACACACACACGCCACACACACACACACACACACACGCACACGCACACACACACACACACACGCACACACACACACACACGCACACGCACACACACACACACACACACACGCACACGCACACACACACACACACACACACACACACCACACACACACACACACCACACACACACACACACTTCCTCGCGTTAAGATAAAAATCTGTTGTTGTGGAAATATAGGCTGAGACTTCCTCTCTGTGTTCTTTCCACCCCTTCCTTCCTTCCTTCCTTCCTTCCTTCCTTCCTTCCTTCCTTACATCCTTCCTTCCTCTTCCTCTTGCTTCCATATACGTCTCTGCGTTCACTTAAGTTCGGGTCAAGTTTCCTCGCGTGAAAGTGGTTGAAAATCGGACTGTCAAGAAGTTAGATCCCATCCCCATTCCCCTCACCTTCTTTCCATGTTTCCCCCACCTCCTCCCCCTGTTTCTCTCACCTCCTCCCCTTGTTTTCCTTCACCTTCTCCCCTTGTTTCTCCTCATCTTCTCCCCTTGTTTTCCTTCACCTTCTCCCCTTGTTTCTCCTCATCTTCTCCCCTTGTTTCCCCTCACTTCTTACTACTAATTTCTACATCTCTTCTTCCTGTTTCTTCCTCACTTCTTACTCTTGTTGAACTTTCTCTTCGCCTCTTATTCTTGTTCCCCTCGTCTTCATGTCCCCCTCCTCCCCCTCTTCCACCTCCTCCTCCTGTTCCTCCTCGTCTCCTCCTGGTCCTCCCCGTCTCCTAGTCCACCTCGGTTCCTCTTGGTCCTCCTGCTCTCCTCCTGGCCGTCCTTCTCTTCCTCCTACAACCATCTCCTCCCTTAAATCTCTTCCTGCCAACCCCAGTTCCAGGAGACGTCAGGAAAGATTTGTGAGGGTAAGAGAGAGAGAGAGAGAGAGAGAGAGAGAGAGAGAGAGAGAGAGAGAGAGAGAGAGAGAGAGTGAAAGTAGGTGAGACCAAGTTGGGTCCATCTTCCCAATTTCTTCCTTATGTCCTATCACGCGCTCCTATTCTTCATCATCATCCTCTTCCTTTTATCATCTTCCTCCTTCCTTTCTTATCAACATCATCCTCTTCTTCCTCTTCCAATCCTCATGCACTTTATCTTCCTCTCCCTCCTTACCAACCAGGCTGTGATGGATATGTGGGTCAGTGGGCCACCAACAGCAAAAACCTGGTTGACCAGGCTAGCACCAGACGAGCCTGGCCTAGGGTCGGTCAAGCACCCGTGGATTAATGTCTTTGATGAAATACAAAGTAAATCAGTCTTTGAAACCATTCAAAGTGCCTTAGAAGTCATTCAAAGCGTCTTTGAAGCAACTCAAAGTATCTTAGAAATTTTAAGTGTTAAAGTTGAAGTGTTATGAGAATATTATCACTATTATGTTTACTTCTAGTGTTGCATGTTGCTAGTGCAACATGCAACACTAGAAGTCGTAATCATGTTTCTCTTTGTCCTTCTCGCCTCTAACCTCGTCATCTTTAGTTCCTTTAACCTCTCCTTATGCCACATTCTTCTCAGTATTGGTACTGGCCTCCTTGTTAACCTCCGAACCTATCCCAGCTTCTTACGTGTATGTGTGTGTGTGTGTGTGTGTTGTGTGTGTGTGTGTGTGTGTGTATGTGTGTGTGTGTGTGTGTATGTGTGTGTGTGTGTGTATGTGTGTGTGTGTGTGTGTGTGTGTGCATGCTTGCTTGCTTGCTTGGGAAGATTGTTGTTCTCAACAAACATGCCAGGGTGATGGTGGTGGTGCCAGTTGCTTGCAGTCATATATCCATTACGCTGAGTCACGTGAGAGTCACTGCTATGCCTCAGTGTCACAATGCATGTAACACTGCTATACATGCACGCAGCACAGTGCAACACAACTTATTGCTTGCACCTCACTGCTGGTAATCAACATGGATTTTGCAACAGGATCTGCCTGACAAACTTACTAAAATTTCTCACTTATGTATATGAAAATAGACACATTATGTTAGATAGACGAAACACATTCACCATCAGTCTATCAATCCATAAAATACCACCTACGTGGAGAAGTGTCTGTGAGTAGACTTGGAGAAGTGTAAGGAGGTAGAGGTGGGGAAGTGCATGTGGGTAGAGATGGAGAAGTGTATGTGGGTAGAGGTGGAGAAGTGTAAGTGGGTAGAGGTGGAGAAGTGTAAGGAGGTAGAGGTGGGGAAGTGCATGTGGGTAGGGATGGAGAAGTGTATGTGGGTAGAGGTGGAGAAGTGTAAGTGGGTGGAGATGGAGAAGTGTATGTGGGTGGAGGTGGAGAAGTGTAAGTGAGTAGAGGTGTGTGGACGTCCAGTGCTGAGCTCCTGGGCTGAGTCCTGACAGTAGACTCAACAGTAACCTTCAGACTAGACTAGCCTCTGTAACAGTGATAACTCAGGCAAAACAACAAATTCGGGAAGGAATTGTCACATCTAATATATAATTATTGAGAATGACTTGTTTAGGTTGATGTTATATTTTTATCTCGTGGAAATGAATGCTTTCTTTTTCATCTCAGACTTTTACATCTTTGAACTGATGCAGCAGTTGGGTAGCTTTATTGTTGAAACGTTTCGTCTACACGGATGGCTTCTTCAGTTCAGGCTACAGAGAATTAAAATGCAGCCGTAGAGGTGACGAGGTAATGAGGTGTCATATCACTTTCAGGAATTTGAGGATAAGTTGCTTAATTCATTTCGAAGGCGCTCGTTAGATGGCGGCGTGAAGACGGAGCTGCCGAGGGAGAGTTGAGGGTTAGGTTTGCAGATGCCACTGTGTTAGGGCGGAGGGCGAGAGGGAGGGATGCTGGCTCACTGCTGGGGACTTAAGGTGAGGGAGTGGTTCGTGGCTTCCATACTGCACACTGTATTGTAGACCTGTGAAGGAGTCTTTATGCGCAGAGGACGTTGAAGTGATCCTGAAGCTGATGTCTTCTTTAGGTGTTGATAAGAACAAAGGCTCACTGCAGCGGTTTGCTGGCCCATACTGTCAAGTCTCTCTCAGATTCATCCATATCTCAACATATTTATCTCACCTGCTTTCAGGAATTAGGTATTCAGGTATTAGGTATTAGTTTCAGTAACCCTAATAACCCAGGGTAGGCAGGTCTTAGCAACAGGGCACGTGGCCAGAGTGAGTAAACATTTAGCGACGCGGCAGGCTTTTCATGGGAGGAGAGTTGTAAGTGGTTTGATGCAATAGCGGGTTATATAAAAAGTGTTGTTAGGAGGTGTCTTTGATGGTGTTGTATCAGGGAAGATGATCTCTCCCTCACACCTCTGGTAATTGGCAGGTGTCAAAGTCAGTGATTGGCTCACCAGGAGTCTGCCTGCACACATCTTTCATTGAGCCACCCCACTCTGCTGTACCGGTGCGCAGTTGATTCCAAGTCCAGACCTAATCTCTCTCTCTCTCTCTCTCTCTCTTCTCTCTCTCTCTCTCTCTATCTATCTATCTATCTATCTCTCACACACACACAAAACACCACACAAAACACACACACACCACCCCACCCCACACACCCCCACACACACCACACACCACACACACACACCACCCAACAAAACACACAACGCACACCCACACCATGTTAGGAAGTTATTCAGCACAGAGTATTTCAGTAAGTGAATAGTTTTGGAAGCGATGTAGTGGAGGCAGGCTCCATACATAGCTATAAGCAGAGGTATGGTAAAGCTCACCTAAGTTGTACTAGGTGGTTACCAACTAGTGTGAGTACAATTAGGTGAGTACAAATAGGTGAGTACAACGCCGGTGAGTTACATCACACACACCACACACACCACAACTCACACACACACACACACATACACAAACACTGCAACCACGCATAAAACAATCTCGTTGGCAAGTTTGTTTGGTATTCAGAGGTTGTTCGTGAATTTGCCAGCTCCTTTGATGTTATTTGGATGGGAGATAGTCTCTCTCTCCT
>NC_069432.1:41007241-41017241 GCF_026875155.1 Cherax quadricarinatus
CAGAGGACGCGGTTTGTTCCCACGGCGGAACAGAAAATAATGGGACGAACAGAAACGAGTCCTTGGTTCACTCCACCCCCAACGGTGTAGGGCGGCAAAAAACTAGGTGTACTAGAGATGGGAAAGGTACAAAGACAGAGAACTTCAGAAAATAAAGAGATTGCCTAACGAAGCCAAAAAACGAATCTGCAGAGATAAGTAGGGAGGGTCAGCGGCAATACGAAATGGACCACCGCATCGAGCGTCAGATGACCCGAATGTTGTACAGCCACATCAGGAGGAAAAAACAGTCAAGGCCGGTAATCAGACTGAGGAAGGGTGATGGGGAATTCCACAAAGAAACGACCGGGCGATATGTCAGAGCTCAAACACGAGATTCAAAGACGTATTTACCGAGGAAACCAGTAGGACTACCAGGAAATCAGAGCGCTGGGGGCGCGCGCACCAGCAAGTGCTGGATGAGGTACATATAACCAAGAGGGGTGAAGGAAGCTGCTATGCAGACTTGACCTCAAAGGCGGTGGGACCAGAAGCATCTCTCCATGGGTCTTAAAGAGGCGCAGAGATACTGTGTGAGCCATAAAACAAAAGTCTTCCACACATCATTTGAAACTGGGCCAACTCCCGAGGTATGGAAGATGGCAAATGTAGTCCCAATTTTTTAAAAGGGAGACAGCCATGAGGACTAAAACTACAGAACCAGTATCACTAACGTGTATAGTATTGGAAGGTCACATGGAGGAAGATCATCGGTGGAGAGTGGTGGGGCCCTGGAAAGAAACAAGTGTATAATTGACAACAGCACGGTTTCAGGGAGGAAAATCCTGTGTTCACAACCTACTACAAGAGTTTCTGACAGGTGACAGAAGTTCAGACACGAGAGAGAGGGGTGGGGATCGACTGCGTATATTTGGACTGCAAGAAGGCCTTCGACCCGACTTCCTCCCAAGAGGTATACTGCATAAGCTAGAGGATCAGGCCACACATACAGAAAGGCACTGCAATGGATCAGAGAACCTCTGACAGGGAGGCAACAACGTGTCATTGTTACGCGCGACGGTGTCAGAGTGGGCGCTGTGACAAGCGGGGTTCACGGGGTCAGGCTAGGACCTGTGTGTTCTGGTATATGTGAACGACATCATGGAAGGATAGACTCGGAAGTGTCCTTGTTTGCAGATGTGCGAAGTTAATGAGAAAGAATCCAAATCGGCCGAGGATCAGGCAGGATACAAGAGGACCCCTGGACGGGGCCTACACGCCTGGTCCAGCAACTGGCCTCCTTGAATTTAACCCTGCCAAATGCAAAAGTCAGTGAAGATAGGGGAAGGGCAAAAAAGAAGGGACGCAGACACAATTAGTTAGATGGCCAAAGGACTGAAAACCTCACTCAAGGAAAAAGCTCTGGGGGTGCGCATAACACGAAGCATATCTCCTGTGGCGCACATCAATCAGAATAAACAACTGCTGCAGCATACGGGCGCCTGGCAACACCTACGGATAAGCGCGTTCGATACCTCAGTAAGGATTCGTTTAAGACTCTGTTTACCATTTAGTTAGGCCCTACTGTGGAGTATGCCGCACAGTTTGGAACCCAACCTAGTCAAGCACGGACAAGATATTAGAGAAGGTGCAAAGGTTAGCATACAAGATAGTCCCAGAGCTACGGGGATTGTCCTCCGAGAAAGGTTGAGGGGACCTCGGGCTGACGGACACTGGAGGACCGGAGGGTCAGGGGAGACATGATAACGACATTTATAAAATACTGCGCAGAATAGACACGGTGGACAAAGACGGGATGTTCTGCGATGGACACAGACCAAGAGGTCACAAATGGAAGTGAAGACTCGATAGAATCAAAGGAATGTTTAGGGAAGTATTTCTTCCAAGTTCATAGCGTGGTCCAGGCCGTGTGGATTAGCCTAGAAAGTGAAGTAGTTGGGAGGCAGGAACCATACATAGTTTTAGGCGAGAGGTATGTAAAGCTCATGGAGCAGGGAGAGAGAGGACCTAGTAGCAATCTGTGAAGGGGGGGCCCAGGAGCTATGGACTCGACCCCTGCCCCCACAACTAGGTGGGAGTACAAATAGGTGAGTACACACACACCCACACACACCCCATCTATTATAACCTTGCGCTCCGAGAGTTTTATGGTCCCCGTATGCCTGTGTTATCCTCTATGGGTTTGCAGTGTACAGATTTTTAGTGATATATTATACTCCTCTGTAGATATTTATTGTATATGTGCTAAAGAAAAATCAATCTTAACGTGAATATAGAAAAAAAAAGTCTGCCCTGAGAAGATGAAAAATTCATTCTAGGTCGAAGAAATCGCGAAAGGAAAACATAAAAATAACGATTAGGAACAAGGGAAAAAAAAATCGGACCCAGGTTCGACAAATACGCCTGTAACTCGCCTTATTGAAGACACAGAAGAAAACTATAGTATCCAACAAAGTCGTCAAGTGAGCAGCTCAAGATATAAAAGAACATAAGAAACTAAGAATGTAGGAACACGGCAGAAGGCCTAGCTGCCCAGACGAGGCCAGGTCCTATCAAACAACGACATCTACCTAAAGCTACTCAAGAATAAACTCCGCTGGTGGTAAAATACGTTTGTTAGGGTTTGGGCAGGAGTGCAGATGTAGACAACAGCTACAGCTCGCAGGAGGAACGTAGAATGTAAGGCAACAGTCTGAAAGACCCTAGGAATAAATATGTCAGAGGAACTTGCCATAAGGAAGACACCACTGAGGCATATCAGGCCATCCGCACTTACCGACGGAGTTCCGTCATGAGGCCGTCGAGTGGTAAACGGAATTCGTCGTTAAGTAAGGAGAGGCTGTTTGACAATTGTGGATTTATGAGGATTTTCAAAACGAGAGAAATGTCGCCACTGATGGTGCTTTCCAAAATCTTGCGTTCTCGCCTTCCAAGGGGGTTCCAAGGGGTTTCAAGGGGGTTCTAAGGGGGTTCCAAGAGTAGGGTGTTCCAACTGGAGCCTACAATTCAAGGAAGTTTCGCTGCTTAAATATTGGAAAAGTTGGTGTGAGAATCCCAGGCTCTATCTGATGAAGTGAGAGTGGTGAAGCCCAGTGTTCCTGGAGCACACGTCAGTGTTGGAGCCTTGCTGGAGCACACGTCAGTGTTGGAGCCTTGCTGGAGTACACGTCAGTTTGGGCCTGCTGGAGAGTACACGTCAGGTTGGAGCCTTGCTGGAGTACACGTCAGTGTTGGGCCTAGCTGGAGGGGTATTTGTTTTTTTTTATTTGTTAAACACGTCAAGTGTTGGAGCCTTGCTGTGAGTACACGTCAGTGTTGGAAGTTGTGGGCGTACACGTCAGTGTTGGAGCCTTGCTGGAGTACACGTCAGTGTTGGAGCCTTGCTGGAGTACACGTCAGTGTTGGAGCCTTGCTGGAGTACACGTCAGTGTTGGAGCCTTGCTGGAGCAACACGTCGTGTTGGAGCCTTGCTGGAGTACACGTCAGTGTTTTGGAGCTTGGCTGGAGTCACAACGTCAGTGTTGGAGCCTTAGCTGAGTTACCACGTCAGTGTTGGAGCTTGACTGGAGTACACGTCAGTGTTGGAGCCTTGCTGGATGTACACGTCAGTGTTGGAGCCTTGCTGGAGTACACGTCAGTTGATGGCGCCTTGCTGGAGCACCGTCAGTGTTTGGGGCGAGCCTTGCTGGCGTACACGTCAGAGTTGGAGCCTTTGCTGGAGTACACGTCAGTGTTGGAGCCTTGCTGGAGTACACGTCAGTGTTGGAGCCTTGCTGGAGTACACGTCAGTGTTGGAGCCTTGCTGGGCACACGTCAGTGTTGGAGCCTGCTGGAGTCCACGCAGTTGTGGAGCCTTGCTGGAGCACACGTCAGTGTTGGAGGCCTTGTGTGGTTACAGTCGTGTTGGAGCCTTGCTGGAGTACACGTCAGTGTTGGAGCCTCTGCTGGAGCACACGTCAGTGTTGGAGCCTTGCTGGAGCAACGACCAGTGTTGGGCCTTGCTGGAGTTACCGTCCGTGTTGGAGCCTTGCTGGAGCACACGTCCGTGTTGGAGCCTTGCAGGAGTAACACGTCAGTGTTGGAGCCTTGCTGGGGAGACACGTCAGTGTTGGAGCTTGCAGGGCACACGTCAGTGTTGGAGGCCTTGCTGGAGCACCCGTCAGTGTTGGCGCCTTGCTGGAGTACTCGTCAGTGTTGGAGCCTATGCTGGAGTGCGTACACGTCTGTGTTGGGAGCATGCTGGCGTACACGGTCAGAGTTGGATGCCTTTCGGAGTACACTCAGTGTTGGAGAGCCTTGCTGGAGCACAGTCCGTGCTTGGAGCTTGCAGGAGTACACGTCAGGTTGGAGCTTGCTGGAGACACGTCCGTGTTGGCGCCTTGATGGAGTACACGTCAGTGTTGGAGCCTTTTGCTGGAGAACAACCGTCTGTTGTTGGATCCTTGATGGCGCACACGTCAGTGTTGGAGCCTTGCTGGAGTAACGTCAGTGTTGCGCCTTGCTGGAGCACACGTCCGTGTTGGAGCCTTGCTGGAGTCCCACCGCAGAGTTGGAGCCTTGCTGGAGTAACGTCAGTGTGGAGCCTGCTGGAGCACACGTCAGTGTTGGAGCCTTGCTGGAGCACACGTCAGTGTTGGAGCCTTGCTGGAGTACACGTCAGTGTTGGAGCCTTGCTGGAGTACACGTCAGTGTTGGAGCCTTGCTGGAGTACACGTCAGTGTTGGAGCCTTGCTGGAGTACACGTCAGTGTTGGAGCCTTGTGGAGCCACACGTCAGTGTAGGGGCCTTGCTGGAGTTTCCACGTCAGTGTTGGAAGCCTTGCTGGAGCACCGTCGTGTTGGAGCCTTGCTGGAGTAACACGGTCCAGTGTGGAGCCCTTGCCGGAGTAACACGTCAGTGGTTGGAGCCTTGCTGGAGACGTCAGTGTTCGGAGCCTTGCTGGAGTACACGTCAGTTGTAGGAGCCTTGCTTGGAGCACAGTCAGTGTTGGAGCCTTGCTGGAGTACACAGTCAGTGTTGGAGCCTTGCTGGATATGTACACGTCAGTGTTGGAGCCTTGCTGGAGCACCACGTCAGTTGCGAGCCTTGCTGGGTACACGTCCGTGTTGGAGCCTTGCTGAGTACACCGTCAGTGTTGGAGCCATGTGGAGTACACGTCAGTGTTGGAGCCTGTGGAGCACCGTCAGTGTTGGAGCCTTGCTGGAGTACACGTCAGTTGTTGGAGCCTTGCTGGAGCCTACACGTCAGTGTTGGAGCGAGCCTTGTGGGAGTACACGTCAGTGTTGGAGCCTTGTGGAGCACACGTCGTGTTGGAGCCTTGCTGGGAGCACACGTCCAGTGATGGAGCCTTCCTGGAGCACACGTAGTGTTGAGCCTTGCTGGAGCACACGTCAAAGTTGGAGCCTCTGATGGAGTTACACGTCAGTGTGGAGCCTTGCAGGAGCACACGTCAGTGTTGGAGCTTGCTGGAGACACACGTCAGTGTTGGAGCCTTGCTGGAGTCACGTCAGTGTTGGAGCATGCTGGCGCACACGTCAGTGTGGAGCCCTTGCTGGATACCACGTCAGTGTTGGAGCCTTGCTGGAGCCACGTCAGTGTTGGAGCCTCTTGCTGGAGACACGTCAGTGTTGGAGCCTTGCTGGAGCACACGTCAGTGTTGGAGCCTTGCTGGAGCACACGTCAGTGTTGGAGCCTTGCTGGAGTACACGTCAGTGTTGGAGCCTGGCTGGGTACACGTCAGTGTTGGAGGCCTTGCTGGAGTCACCGACAGTGTTGGAGCCTTGCTGGCCCACGTCAGTGTTGGAGCCTTGCTGGAGCAACGTCAGGGTTGGAGCCTTGCTGGAGCACACGTCAGTGTTGGAGCCTTGCTGGAGTACACGTCAGTGTTGGAGCCTTGCTGGAGTACACGTCAGTGTTGGAGCCTTGCTGGAGCACACGTCAGTGTTGGAGCCTTGCTGGAGCACACGTCAGTGTTGGAGCCTTGCTGGAGTACACGTCAGTGTTGGAGCCTTGCTGGAGCACACGTCAGTGTTGGAGCCTTGCTGGAGCACACGTCAGTGTTGGAGCCTTGCTGGAGCACACGTCAGTGTTGGAGCCTTGCTGGAGCACACGTCAGTGTTGGCGCCTCTTGCTGGGAGACACGTCAGTATTTGAGCCTTGCTGGCGCACACGTCAGTGTGGGCCTTGCAGGAGCACACGTCAGTGTTGGAGTCTAGCTGGAGCCACGTCAGATGTTTGGACCTAGCTGGAGCACATCGTCAGGGTTGGAGCCTTGCTGGAGCCCACGTCCAATGGTAGGAGCCTTGCTGGAGTACACGTCCGTGTGGAGCCTTGCCGGAGTACACGTCAGTGTTGGGTGCCTTGCTGGAGCACACGTTCAGTGTTGGAGCCTTGCTGGAGCACACGTCCATGTTTTGGCGCCTTGCTGGAGCCACGACAGAGGTTGGGCTTGCTGGAGCACACGTCAGTGTTGGAGCCTTGCTGGAGCACACGTCAGTGTTGGAGCCTTGCTGGAGCACACGTCAATGTTGGAGCCTTGCTGGAGCACACGTCAGTGTTGGAGCAATATTATTATTATTATTATTATTATTATTATTATTATTATTATTCTTTTCTCATTCATACACAATTTCGTTCCTGTGTGTCTATGTTTCTGTCTGGTCAGTCTCTCTCTCTCTCTCTCTCTCTCTCTCTCCTCTCTCTTCGTCTCTCCCTCTCTCGTCTATAGCAGCCAAGGTGTTGTGGTGTTATCCTAACTTTGACACAAGAGAGGTTGCCACCTCAAACTGAGCTGCCTTCCAGATAATGATTAGGCAAGTGTCTCTCAGCTCTCATAGCGTGTAGAGGAGCTCCTAGAGTGTATAGAATACTCGAGGTATAGGAACTGCTAGAGTGAAAGAAATACTAGAGTGTATAGAATGCTAGAGTGTAAAGAACACGCTGCTAGGTGTTCTAGAGCTCTTAGAGCGTATCAGAACTGCTAGTGTCTAGAGCTCCTAGGAGGTCTAGAACTGCTAGAGTGTTTATAGAGTGCTCGAGTGTCTTGACTGCTAGAGTGTATAGAGCTCCTAGAGTGTATAGAACTGCTAGAGTGTATAGAGCTGCTGCGTGTAGTCTCGAGCTGACTAGAGTGTCTAGAGCTGCTAGCGTGTATAGAATGAATAGAGTGGATAGAGCTGCCTCGAGTGTATAGAGCTGCTACCAGTCATAAAATCTGGAGGTTCTAAGACTCTCTTAATGATTCATTTAAACAGGTCATCAATTATTAACTATAACCAAGGCGTTACGGTGAAATTAGGTTTATAACATTGATTACTAATCATAATACTAATAATACTATAATAATATACTAATATTAATAATATAGAGACAAAAATAAAGGACGGACAGAATAGTGAGATGGAGGGAGTAATGAACTGAGGGAAGGAGGGACAGCAGGAAGCCGGACGGAGAGAGGCTTGGAGGAGAGGTGTGGACTTCTCCCAGTCTTAGGGCTTAAGGGGAGGCATTTGGAGGAGGCAAAGAGAAAGGGGGGGGGGTGAATGGAGGTGGTCGAGGAGGGGGTTCCCCATGATAGGGTGGGGCTGGCTGGACACTATATTTTATGATGGTTTTAGCCCAAGCCTCCACCCTGGTGGACACTTATGGTGCCAACTCCACAATTGTTGTGGATGGGGACAGGGAGGGGATGGGGGAGAGGAGGGAGTGGGGGGGGGGGGGGAGGACACTATGGTGCAGCCTCCACAATGGGCTGTGTTGGAGAGGTGGTGGGAGGGACACTATGGTGACAGCTCCCCCTATGGAGGGGAAACACTTAGGTGCCCGCTCCACCATGTTGGGGCACTTATGGGCCAGCTCCACCATGGTGGACACTTGGTGCCAGCTCCTCCATCTGGTGGGGGCCGGCACGATAGTGCCAGCTTTCCCCCCTGGGTTGGTGGACACTATGGTGCCAGCTCCACCCATGATTAGCCACATGGTGGACACTATTGGTGCCAGCTTCCACTATGGTGGGCACTATGGGCCATGCCTCCCCATGGTGGACACTATAGTGCCAGTCTCCACCATGGTGGACACTATGGTGCCAGCTCCCCCCTGGTGGCACTATAGTGCCAGCTCCCACCATTTTGGTGGACACTATGGTGCCAGCTCCACCATGGTATGGGTGGGGTGGAGGCCCACCATGGTGCCAAACTCCCCCCATGGTGGGGGCTCTATGGTGCCAGCCAGTCCACATTGGTGGGACAACTATGGTGCCAGCTCCTCCACCATGGTGGGCAATAAGTGCCAGCTCCACCCATGGTGGAACTATGTGGTTTTAGCGGGGGTGCCTTTTTTTTTGCCAGCTCCCCCACCATGGTTTATCGGCACTATTGTGCCAGCCCACCATTTGGTGGGCAAATTGTGGCCAGCTCCACCCAACATGGTGTGTGGGGCACTATATGGTTGCCCAGCCTCCACCATGGGTTGGGAACACTATGGTGCCAGCACCACCATGGTGGACACTTGGGTAGTGCCAGCTCCACAACGGCGTGGGGCACTACTTCTGGTGCCAGCTCCACCATGGCCGCTTGGGGTGGATGGCACACTCTGGGATGCCAGGAAAAGCTCCCCCCCACCCTATATGATGTGTGGGGGGGGCCGCCTTATGGTTGCCAGCTCACCTGAATTGGTTTTGTGTGGACCACTCCTCCTAGGGCCCCCCCCCCCCCCCCACCCCCCCCACCCCCCCCCCCCCCCCCCCGGCCGCTGCCAAGAGCTTCCACCATTGGGTGGAAGAAACACCTTGCCTTCTCTTGGTTGCAGTAACCGCACCGCTCCCCCCTGGTGTAGTGCACTATGGTGGCTTTTTAGTAAGTCCTCCCACCATGGTTGATGGGTGGACACTTGTGGTTGTTGGGGCCCCGGCTCCCCCATGGTAGTGGTTGGGTGTTTTGGGGCACTTATGGTTTGCCAGCTCCACATGTGTGGTTTGTGGTTGGTTGTGTGGGATTTTTGAAGTTTTTGGTGTTGGTGTGTGTGTGTGTGTATGTGTGTGTGTGTTTCGTGTATGTGTGTGTGTGGTGTGTGTTGTGTGTGTGGCTGCTTGTTGCTGGCTTGGGAAGATTGTTGTTCTCAACAAACTGCCAGGGTGAAGGTGGTGGTGCCCGTTGCTTGCAGTAATATATCCATTACGCCTGAGTCACGTGAGAGTCACCTATGCCTCAGCGTCACAATGATGTAACATGCTATACATGCGCAAGCCCAAGTGCAACTCAAACTTATTGCTTGGCACTCACTGATGGTAATCAAACATGGATTTTTGCAAACAGGATCTTGCCTGACAAACTTACTAATTTCTCACTTATGTATATGGTCAAAAGACCCATTATGTTAGGATAGGCCGCAACACATTCACCATCCCGTCTATCCCATCCATAAATACCACCTACGTGGAGATAGAATCCAGTGGTCTGTGGACGACTTGGAGAAGTTGTTTGTAAGAGGTAGAGGTGGGGTAGTGCATGTGGGTAGAGTCGGAGAAGAGTGTCTGGGGTAGAGGTGGAGAAGTGTGTAAGTGGGGTAGAGGTGGAGACGTGTAAGGAGGTCGCGGTGGGGAAGTGTGTGGGTAGGGATGGCGAAGTGTATGTGGTTAGAGGTGGCGAAGTGTAAGTGGGGTGGAGATGGAGGGACGTGTATGTGGGTGGTGGTGGGGAGAAGTGTATAGTGAGTCGAGGTGTGTGGAGTCCAGTGCTGAGCTCCTGGGCTGAGTCCTGACAGTAGACTCAACAGTAACCTTCAGACTAGACTAGCCTCTGTATCAGTGTGATAACTCGGGCAAAACACAAATTCGGGGAAGGACATTGTCACATATAATATATAATTATTGGAATGACTTGTTTTAGGTTGATGTTCTATTTTTATCTCGTGGAAATGAATGCTCTTTTTCATCTCAGACTATTACATCTTTGAACTGATGCGGCAGTTGGGTAGCTTTATTGTTGAAACGTTTGTCTACACG
>NC_069432.1:41022241-41105570 GCF_026875155.1 Cherax quadricarinatus
CACACCCACACACACACACACACACACACACACACACACACACAACACCACACACATACACACTCACCCACACACCCACACACACACGCACAACACCACACGCACCAAACACCACACACACAACACGCCACCACACGCCACCACGCACACACACACCAACACGCACACACAACACCACGCACCCACCCCCCACCCACACACACCACAACCCACCCCCCCACCCCCCCCCCCCCCACACACAACACACACACACACACCCCCCACACCACACCACCACCCCCACCCACACACCACACACACACACACACCACGACAACCACACACGCACAACACACCCGACCCAACACACACACCCACACCACAACACGCGCACCAACCCCACACGCCACACACACCAAACACGCGCACACCCCCCACCACCACACACACCCACACACACACACACACACACACACACACACCACAACCGCAACCACACACCCCCACCAACACACACCAACGCACACCACACACACACACCCCCCCACCGCAACCCCCAACACCCCCCACCCCCAACACAACACCCACACACACACAACCGCACACACACACCCCACCACCACACACACACACACACACCACCCACCCCACACAACACACACACACACCACCGACAGGGGAGGAGAGGGGCGGAGGCGAAGTAGTTGCCCTGCTCTTAAAACCAGTGTGGGGGGTTTGCGCCACTGGGAAGGACTGGCACGGCGGCGAACGGGATCTTTCGTAGGAACATCAGTCTGAGGACTTACGGTGATAATGCAGTAATGTAACACCCCACACAGAAACTGCGGAGGCCAATAGAAGAATACGATGAGAGCAACAGAGCAAATGGTCGACACACCTCGCCGAGGTGGTCCAGTGCACATGAGACACCCATGGCCCCCGGGAGCAAAGTTACTAGTTATAGGTGATTTCAATAACAAGGGGCTTGGGGGACAACTGGAGCCCCATGGGGGGTCCCGCACCTGGAAGCGCCAAGATGCTGGATGGTGGTCAGGAAAACCTATGCATAACAGTTTAGAGTCACTACCAGAGAGAGAGAGGCGTGGATGAACAGCAAGACTGGCCTTGTATTCCACCTTGAGTAGTTTTGGACACGAGGATATACCAGTCTGAAAGGCCCCTGGGAGCTAGTGGATCATGTGGTTCTGTGCTTGACTACCTAGTTGAGTCCAAGTGGAGAGAAGCAGCGGAATTAGGTGGGAAAACCAAAACTACAAAAGGGGGGGAATCCTCAGGCTTGAGGGAACTTCTTTCAAGACAATCAGTGGGGTTAGTGGGGAAAGACAGGGGGACAACCCGTACAAGAATAATGGCACATGTTGCACAACATGCAGGCGGCAGAGGACGCGGTTTGTTCCCACGGCGGAACAGAAAATAATGGGACGAACAGAAACGAGTCCACTTATAAAAAATAGTGTAAATTTAATTTTGCTCTGTTAGAAATGTTACAGTATTACCAACAACCTGTGTAATATGTAACTTGTGTAGTTACAGTGGTACCAACACCCTGTGTAATATGTAACTTGTGTAGTTACAGTGGTACCAACAACCTGTGTAATATGTAACTTGTGTAGTTACAGGGTGCCAAAAAACCTGTGTAATATGTAACTTTGTGTATTTTACAGTGGTACCAAACACCCTGTGTAATATGTAACTTGTGTATTTTACAGTGGTACCAACACCCTGTGTAATATGTAACTTGTGTAGTTACAGTGGTACCAACAACCTGTGTAATATGTAACTTGTGTAGTTACAGTGGTACCAACACCCTGTGTAATATGTAACTTGTGTAGTTACAGTGGTGCCAACACCCTGTGTAATATGTAACTTGTGTAGTTGCAGTGGTACCAACACCCTGTTGTTAAATGTACTTGTGTAGTTACATGTACCAACACCCTGTGTAATATTAACTTGTGTATTACAGTGGTACCAACACCCTGTGTAATATGTAACTTGTGTAGTTACAGTGGTACCAACACCCTGTGTAATATGTAACTTGTGTAGTTACAGTGGTGCCAACACCCTGTGTAATATGTAACTTGTGTAGTTACAGTGGTACCAACACCCTGTGTAATATGTAACTTGTGTAGTTACAGTGGTACCAACACCCTGTGTAATATGTAACTTGTGTAGTTACAGTGGTGCCAACACCCTGTTAATATGTAACTTGTGTAGTTACAGGGGTTTACCAACACCCTGTGAAATATGTAACTTGTGTAGTTAAAAGTGGTTACCAACACCCTGTGTAATATGTAACTTGTGTAGTTACAGTGGTGCCAACACCCTGTGTAATATGTAACTTGTGTAGTTGCAGTGGTACCAACACCCTGTGTAATATGTAACTTGTGTAGTTGCAGTGGTACCAACACCCTGTGTAATATGTAACTTGTGTAGTTACAGTGATGCCAACACCCTGTGTAATATGTAACTTGTGTAGTTGCAGTGGTACCAACACCCTGTGTAATATGTAACTTGTGTAGTTACAGTGGTACCAACACCCTGTGTAATATGTAACTTGTGTAGTTGCAGTGGTACCAACACCCTGTGTAATATGTAACTTGTGTAGTTACAGTGGTACTAACACCCTGTGTAATATGTAACTTGTGTAGTTACAATGATGCCAACACCCTGTGAAATTTATGAAAACTTGTGTATTGCAGTGTCCAACACCTTTTGTAATTTTAAACTTGTGTAGTTGCAGTGGTACCAACACCCTGTGTAATATGTAACTTGTGTAGTTACAGTGGTACCAACACCCTGTGTAATATGTAACTTGTGTAGTTGCAGTGGTACCAACACCCTTTAAATTAACTTGTGTAGTTGCAGTGGTCCCAACACCCTGTGTAATATTTTAACTTGTGTAGTTACAGTGGTCCCCCCTGTGTAATATGTACTTGTGATTACGTGATGCCAACACCTGTGTAATATGTAACTTGTGTAGTTGCAGTGGTACCAACACCCTGTGTAATATGTAACTTGTGTAGTTACAGTGGTACCAACACCCTGTGTAATATGTAACTTGTGTAGTTACAGTGATGCCAACACCCTGTGTAATATGTAACTTGTGTAGTTACAGTGGTACCAACACCCTGTGTAATATGTAACTTGTGTAACCTGTGTAATATGAAATTTGTGTATTATGTAATTTGTAATTTTAGAAGGAATGACGAACCAAATTATTTTCTTGTTATAAGTCACAATTTGTCTGACGTGTGAGCGAAGCTTGTAGACCCTCTCTTATCTCTCTCTCTCTCTCTCTTTCTCTCTCTCTCTTATCTCTCTCTCTTCTCTCTCTCTCCTCTCTCCTCTCTCTCTCTCTCCTTAGTCCATCTCTGCTGTGACGAGCAAACTATGAACCCCTCACCCATCAGCCTTCAGTTTTTGTATAATCCCACCATCCACCTTCTTCCCCGACCCTCAACCTCCCCCACTACCCACTACCCGCCTCCCCCACTACCCACCTCCCCCACTACCCGCCTCCCCCACTACCCACCTCCCCCACTACCCACCTCCCCACTACCCGCCTCCCCCACTACCCACCTCCCCCACTACCCGCCTCCCCCACTACCCACCTCTCCCCTACCCGCCCCCCCACTACCCACCTCTCCCACTCCCCGCCTCCCCCACTTACCCACCTCCCCACTACCCCCCCCCCACTACCCGCCTCTTCCCACTACCCGCCTCCCCCACTACCCACCTCCCCCACTACCCGCCTCCCCCACAACCCACTACCCCCCTCCCCCACTACCCGCCTCTCCCACTACCCGCCTCCCCCACTACCCACCTCCCCCACCCACCTCCCCCACTCCCGCCTCCCCCACTACCCACCTCCCCCACTACCCGCCTCCCCCACTACCCACCTCTCCCACTACCCGCCTCCCCCACTACCCACCTCTCCCACTACCCGCCCCCCCCCCAACAAACCCACCTCCCCCCACTACCCGCCTCCCCCACTACCGCCTCCCCCATACCCGCCTCCCCCACTACCCACCTCCCCCACTACCCGCTCCCACACCCATACCCGCCTCCCCCACTACCCGCCTCCCCCACTACCCGCCTCCCCCACTACCCACCTCCCCCATACCCGCCCCCCCCCACTACCCACCTCTCCCACTCCCCGCCTCCCCCACTACCCACCTCCCCCACTACCCCCTCCCCATACCCACCTCTCCACTCCCCGCCTCCCCCATACCCACCTCCCCCACTACCCGCCTCCCCCACTCCCCACCTCTCCCACTACCGCCCCCCCCACTACCCACCTCCCCCACACCCGCCCCCCACTACCCACCTCTCCCCACTACCGGCCTCCCCCACTACCACCTCCCCCACTACCCACCTCCCCCACTACCCACCTCCACCCTCCCCACCTCCCCCACTACCCCCTCCCCCACTACCCACCTCCCCCACTACCCGCCTCCCCCACTACCCACCTCCCCACTACCCGCCTCCCCCACTACTCACCCCCCCACTACCCGCTCCCCCACTACCCACCTCCCCCATTTCCCCCACCTATCCCACTACCCGCCTCCCCACTACCACCTCCCCCATTTACCCACCTCCCCACACCCGCCTCCCCCACTCCCCACCTCCCCCACTACCCACCTCTCCCACTACCCCGCCCCCCCCACTACCCACCTCTCCCACTACCCGCCTCCCCCACAACCCACCTCTTCCCACTACCCCCCCCCCAACAAACCCACCTCCCCATACCCGCCTCCCCACTACCCACCTCTCCCACTCCCCCGCCTTCCCCACTACCCACCCCCCCCTCCCACCTCTCCACTCCCCGCCTCCCCCACTACCCCCCTCCACTACCCACCTCCCACTACCCCCCTTTCCCACTACCCCTCCCCCATACCCACCTCTCCCACTACCCCTCCCCCCCCACCTCCCCACTACCCGCCTCCCCCACTACCCACCTCTCCCACTACCCGCCTCCCCACTACCCACCTCCCCCACTACCCTCCTCCCCCACTACCCGCCTCCCCCACTACCCCCTCTCCCACTACCCGCCTCCCCCACTACCCCCTCCCCCACTACCCACCTCCCCCACTACCCCCCCCTCCCCCACTACCCGCCTCCCCCACTACCCACCTCCCCACTACCCGCCTCCCCCACTACCCACCTCTCCCACTACCCGCCTCCCCCACTACCCACCTCCCCCACTACCACCTCCCCCACTAACCCGCCTCCCCCATTTACCCCCCCCCTCCCACTACCCGCCCCCCACTACCCACCCCCCCCCACTACCCACCTCCCCCACTACCGCCTCCCCCCACTACCCGCCTCCCCCACTACCCACCTCCCCCTACCCGCCTCCCCACTACCCACCTCTCCCACTACCCGCCTCCCCCACTACCCCCTCCCCATCCCCGCCTCCCCACTACTCACCTCCCCCACTACCCGCCTCCCCCACTACCCACCCCCCCCACTACCCACCTCTCCCATACCCGCCCCCCCACTACCCCTCCCCCATACCCACCTCCCCCACTACCCGCCTCCCCCACTACCCACCTCCCCCTCCCAAACTTCCCATCCCGCCTCCCCCACCAAACCCACCTCTCCCACTACCCCCCCTCCCACACTACCCACCTCTCCCACCCCGCCTCCCCCACTACCCACCTCCCCCACTACCCGCCTCCCCACTACCCACCTCTCCCACTACCCCCCTTTCCCCCACTACCCACCTCCCCACTACCCACCTCTCCCACTACCCGCCTCCCCACAAACCCACCTCCCCCACTACCCACCTCTCCCACTACCACCTCCCCCACTACCCACCTCCCCCACTACCCACCTCCCCCACTACCCAACCTCTCCACTACCCGCCTCCCCCACTACCCCCCTCCCCCACTACCCGCCCCCCCCACTACCCACCTCTCCCACTCCCCGCCTCCCCCACTACCCACCTCCCCCACTACCCACCTCCCCACTACCCGCCTCCCCCACTACCCCTCTCCCACTACCCGCCTCCCCCACTACCCACCTCCCCACTACCACCTCTCCCACTACCCGCCTCCCCCACTACCCGCCTCCCCCACTACCCACCTCCCCCACTACCCGCCTCCCCCCTACCCACCTCCCCTCAAACCCACCTCCCCCACTACCCGCCTCCCCCACTACCCACCTCCTCCACTACCCGCCCCCCCCACTACCCCCCTTTCCCCCACTACCCCCCTTTCCCACTACCCGCCTCCCCCACTACCCACCTCCCTTACTACCCACCTCCCCCACTACCCGCCTCCCACTACCCCCTCCCCCACTACCACCTCCCTTACTACCCACCTCTCCCACTACCCGCCCCCCCCACTACCCCCTCTCCCACTACCCGCCTCCCCCATTACCCACCTCCACTACCCACCTCTCCCACTCCCCGCTCCCCCACTACCCACCTCTCCCACTCCCCCGCCTCCCCCACTACCCACCTTCTCCCACTACCCGCCTCCCCCACTCCCCACCCCCCCCACTACCCACCTCTCCCACTACCCGCCTTTCCTCTACCCCCCCCACTACCCACCTCTCCCACTACCCCGCCCCCCCCACTACCCCCCCCACTACCCACCTCTCCCACTACCCGCCTCCCCCACTCCCCACCTCTCCCACTACCCGCCTCCCCCACTACCCACCTTTCTCCCACTACCCGCCTCCCCCACTAACCCCCCTCCCCCACTACCACACTCTCCCACACCCCCTCTTCCTCTACCCCCCCCACTACCCCCCTCTCCCACTACCGCCCTCCCCCACTACCCCCCCCAAAACCACCTCTCCCACTACCCGCCTCCCCCACTCCCCACTCTCCCACTACCCGCCTCCCCCACTACCCACCTCTCGCACTACCCGCCTCCCCCACTACCCGCCTCCCCCACTACCCACCTCTCCCACTGCCCGCCTCCCCACTTCCCGCCTCCCCCACTACCCGCCTCCCCCACTACCACCTCCCCACTACCCACCTCTCCCACTACCCACCTCCCCCACTACCCACCTCCCCCACTACCGCCTCCCCCACTACCCCCCCTCTCCCACTACACCCCCCCCACTACCCACCTCCCCCACTACCCGCCTCCCCACTCCCACCTCTCCCACCACCCACCTCCCCACTACCCGCCTCCCCACTACCGCCTCCCCCACTACCCACCTCCCCCACTACCCGCCTCCCCACTACCCACCTTTCCCACTACCCACCTCTCCCACTCCCCACCCCCCCCACTCCCCCACCTCCCCCACTACCCACCTCCCCCACTAACCCCCCTCCCCTACCCACCTCTCTTACTACCCACCTCCCCCACTACCCACCTCTCCCACTACCCACCTCCCCACTACCCCGCCTCCCCCACTACCCACATCTCCCACTACCCACCTCCCTCACTACCCTTTCTCCCCCACTACCCACCTCCCCCACTACCCACCTCTCCCACTACCCCCCTCCCCTACTACCCACCTCTCCCACTACCCACCTCCCCAACTACCCGCCCCCCCACTCCCCACCTCTCCCACTACCCACCTACCCCACTACCCACCTCTCCCACTACCCACCTCCCCCACGACCCACCTCTCCCACTACCACCAAACCCCCACTACCCACCTCCCCCCACTACCCACCTCCCCCACTACCCACCTCTCCCACTACCCACCTCCCCCACTACCCACCTCTCCCACTACCCACCTCCCACACTACCCACCTCTCCCACTACCCACCTCCCCCACTCCCCCACCTCTCCCACAACGCACCTCTCCACTACCCACTCTCCCACTACCCACCTCTCCCACTACCCACCTCCCCAAATTCTGCTTTCCTCATTCCCCACCAACGTCACCCATTCCCCTCTCCTACCTCCCCATTCTGCTTCCACATACTCATCTCCCACTCCCCACCTCCCCCTCTTCCCTCCCCACTCTGTCATCCTTCCCTCCTCTCCTCTTCTCTCCTCCCTCCCCATCACTTTCCCTCTTCCCCGCTTCTTATCAATACCATCAGCATGTGTGTGTGTGTGTGTGTGTGTGTGTGTGTGTGTGTGTGTGTGTGTGTGTGTGTGTGTGTCACTCTGCCAGTCTTCATATCTGTGTGTCTAGCTGTCAGTTCCCCTCTCTGTCTATAACTTTATTCTTATCTCTCATTCTCTGTCTCTCCCGTCTCTCTTATTCTTTCGTATTATATATATATATATATATATATATATATATATATATATTTATATATATATATATATATATAAAATATATATTATATATATTTATCACACTGGCCGGGTTCCACCAAAAGGGAGGGTGGCCCGAAAAAGAAAAACTTTCACCATCATTCACTCCATCACTGTCTTGCCAGAAGGGTGCTTTACACTACAGTTTTTAAAATGCAACATTAAACACCCCCCCTTCGAGTGCAGGCACTGTACTTCCCATCTCCAGGACTCAAGTCCGGCCCTGCCGGTTTCCCTGAATCCCTTCATAAATGTTACTTTGCTCACACTCCAACAGCACGTCAAGTATTAAAAACCATTCGTCTCCATTCCCTCCTATCAAACACGCTCACGCACGCCTGCTGGAAGTCCAAGCCCCTCGCACACAAACCTCCCCTTTTCCCCCTCCCTCCAACCTTTCCTAGGCCGGGCCCTACCCCGCCTTCCTTCCACTACAGACTGTTTAAAATCTTGAAGTCATTTTGTTTCGCTCCATTCTCTCTACATGTCCGAACACCTCAACAACCCTTCCTCACCCTCTGGACAACAGTTTTGGTAATCCCGCACCCCCTCCTAACTTCCAAAAATACGAATTCTCTGCATTATATTCACACCACACATTGCCCTCAGACATGACATCTCCACTGTCTCCAGCCCTTCCCCCTCGCTGCAACATTCATCACCCACGCTTCACACCCATATAAGAGCGTTGGTAAAACTATACTCTCATACATTCCCCTCTTTGCCTCCAAGGACAAAGTTTTTTGTCTCCACAGACTCCAAGTGCACCACTCACTTTTTTTTTCCCTCATCAATTCTATGATTCACTTCATCCTTCATAGACCCATCCGCTGACACGTCCACTCCCAAATATCTGAATACATTCAAACCCCCTCCATAAATTCTTTTCCCTCCACTCGGATATATAAATATATATATTATATATATATATAATATATATATTATATATATAAAATAAAATATATATATATTATGTTTTGTGTGTGTGTGTGTGTATTTGTATTATATTATGCGTGTTTGTGTTGTACTCGCCTACATGTGTTTGTGAGGTCAAGACGTAGATCCTAGACCACTTTGATCACCATCGGTGATTTATGGCCTACCTGTCATCATATCTACTCTTAAAGCTGTGTACTGAGTTAGCCTCAATCACTGCCTCACTCATTTCATTCCACTTTTCAACAAGCCTGAGACTAAAGAAATACTTCGTAACATCCCTGTAGTTCATTTGTGCCTTCAGCTTCCACCAGTGTCCCGTTGATCCTGGTCCACTTAATTCAAACAGCCTGCTCCTATCTGCCCTATGTGTCCCCCTTACGATTGTTAATGTCGTGATCATGTCTCCCATAAACCTTCTATTCTGGATAGGTCGTCAGCTTGTATATATATGAGGTGAGTGTTAACATAAAGAGAGGTGTGAGCAATATCCAATATTTACACTGGTTCACCTACAGCCAGGTGAAGTCTCCCACAGTTAACATGGTCCCCTCTTACCTGTACGCGCTCTAATCACCTTTTCCCTCCTCTCATCTCCCACTTCCTCGCTCTCATCTTTATCATGCTCCCTCTGTGTCCTCTTCCCTTCCCTCTACCTCAGCCTCTGCAGAGTGACGTTCTTATTCTACGCTGCGATTTTTCACAAGGGTTAGATAATTTGTGTGGGGTAAATAGTTCAGTATAATAACTGCATTTGTGTATCTCACCTGTGTTTTAGGATCGAGCTGTAGCTGTTGGGCCCCGCCTGGTTATCATGCTTTTGACGTATTTACATTTGAATGTGTGTGATTCTCGGTGCAAATGATTTGTTATCGTTGTGCTCCTCTTTGTTCTGTTTTGTTCTGTTGTTCTCCTTGAGCTCCTGTTCAGGTCGTCTTGTGTTATGTCGAGAATTATAATTTTCATCCGTTATTCCATCTGTTGTAGTTTGTCATGTCAAAATTCTTTACCTCTTTGAAACTCTCCATTACTGCTTCATCTCCGTCTCTCTCCTTAGTATGTTTACCTGGAGAGAGTTCCGGGGGTCAACGCCCCCGTGGCCCGGTCTGTGACCAGGCCTCCTGGTGGATCAGAGCCTGATCAACCAGGCTGTTACTGCTGGCTGCATGCAGTCCAACGTACAAGCCACAGCCCGGCTGGTCAGGTACCGACTTTAGGTGCTTGTTATTAATGTAAAAAGTTGCTAACACCATTATGCATTCTTTGCCATCACTACCAATTTGAAGTTATCTTAATTTGTTACTATCAGTACCAATTTGTTAATATGGTGACTATCTTACATTCGTACTACTGCGTCATTCACAATACTCTAAAATTAAAACATCTTTATTATGCTCAAAAAACTTTTAGGTGCATTAACTCAAAATAATAATATGTGCTGTCCTTCAGGGAATATTACATTTGTTATTCCCAGGAATTTTGTGTCTGTTGTATCATGATTATCTGATACTATAATCTTCATCTCACAGCTCTTGTTTCTCTGTTAGTGTTCCATCTCTTCTTTACGATGCTTATACTTTGTTAAGTCTGGCATGGGAGGACCGTTGACCATCTGGTAAGATTCTGTCTTCTTTCCTTCCTGGAGGTCTATCCGTCTTTGTTGGCTTGAGGGGTAGGTAGGTTGGTTGGTCTGCATGTGGTTGAGGGTTAGTGTGAGGTTTGGTTGAAGGATGTGGATGGGTGTTGTGGGTTGTGCTTTCATCACCTCCATATCCAGTTCATTTCCACTGCCCTACCAACGGGAGATTGAACAAAAAATCCGTGAGACTCATTTGTGTTCTGTCATCTTGTTCCTGGTCTTTGCATTTTAAACAGTTTGTCCCCAGTTTCTCATAGACTGCTGAAGATCGTGCAATAAATATCACAGTTATGCTCGTCCTCTTCTCTCTTAATTATTACTATAATTTTATTAATAATTATAACTAATAATAATCAACAACAGTCTGCTAGCACCCAGGTACCTATTTACTGCTAGGTAAGCTGGGAAAGCAGGACTAAAGAGTCTTCTTCGTACATTTTGTCTTTCCCAAGGATCGAACCTTGTACTGTGTGGTTATACATACACAGTGTTCACGCCCTGGGTCCTTAATTATGTAGTCTCTCCTGTCAGTCTTTACTCCGTATTTGATCTCCCTTGCCCGAATTGCATGACTTTGCACTTATTGCATGACTCTGCAGTTATTTACATTAAGCTTCAACACACCACACTTGCTTGACCATCCCTGCAATCAGTCTCCAGGAGGTTTTGCTTTTATCACATCATTATTCTAATAATAGTTTCAAATTACATGCAAAGAGAGACGTACTGAATTGGATCCCTTCTGAGAGGTCATTTACGGTTATCAGGAACAATAATGACCCTTGTATTGATACTTGAGGGACCCCATTTGTCTGCTTCATCCATCCTGACACTTCTTCTTATGCTATCACTGTCTTCTGTCTTTCACATATCTCGTAAGCCATTGGAGAACTTTCCCTGTGACCCTACTGGTTTCTCTTGCTTGTGGTAACCTATTATAAATATAAATGTTGAATCAGTCTGTGTTGAGGCACCAAGAGAAATGCTTTCTTGCAGTCAAGAAAGATGCAGCTCACCCATCACTGCTCCTATTACTGCACTTAAGTAGCTCTGAATTTGTCTTGGTTTTCACCGATGAAGCTCCTCGCCAAGTGCTCCAGGAGCCTCTTCCAAACCTTCTCTTTGCCTTTGGACAGGATGCATGGCCGTGTGTGGCCTGTACCTCAGTGTCTCATGTCTGTCCACTGTCTTAAATGTAAGAATTATATTAGCCAGCTTCCAGCTGTCCAACACCTCACTATGACCCATTGGGATGGGGGATAATATGCAAGTAGGTCTCATTGCCTTTGCCATGTCTAGTTCCTTTAGTATCTTCTTAACTACCCCATTGTTGAACGTATTTTATATATATATAATATATGTTGATCTTGCCTCTCACGTTCAGTCTTGTTTCTTCAGAGTTTTTTCTTACGTGGCTATGAACCATTTTTGCTTCTGTTTTAGTATCTTTTGCTAAATGTTCTTTAAATTCTTCTTCACAGCTTCCTCTGTACTCGTGTATATTCTTATCTTATTGTTGTGTTAGTTATCAGTTTGTCAAAGGTACTTGTCGAAAGACACTTGGTTTTTTGTTGTGTGTGTGTGTGTGTGTGTGTGTGTGTGTGTGTGTGTGTGTGTGTGTGTGTGTGTGTGTGAGCACTGACTTGTCACGAGTAGGATGACATCTGAGGACGAACCTATTTCTGGCTTGGGTTGTGTATATGCCAGCAAGCTTTGTTTGAGGTGATGTTTGCTGTTGCTATTGCTGCTGTTGATGCACCTGCTGCTGTTGCCGCTGCACCTCTGCTGCTGGTACTGATGCACCTGCTGCTGTTGTTGACGCATTTGTTGTTGATACTCCTGCTGCTGCTACTGTTCATGTTGCTCCTATTGGTGCTGTTCCTGCTACTGCTGTTGTTGATGCATCTGCTGCTGTTGCTAATGTTTCTGCTCCTGCTGCTCATGTTCTTTCTGTTGTTACTCATGCTCCTGTTGCTGTTGTCTGTGTTGTTGGTTCTGCTCCTGTTGCTGTTGTCTGTGTTGTTGGTTCTGCTCCTGTTGCTGTTGTCTGTGTTGTTGGTTCTGCTCCTGTTGCTGTTGTCTGTGTTGTTGGTTCTGCTCTTGTTGCTGTTGTCTGTGTTGTTGGTTCTGCTCTTGTTGCTGTTGTCTGTGTTGTTGGTTCTGCTCCTGTTGCTGTTGTCTGTGTTGTTGGTTCTGCTCCTGTTGCTGTTGTCTGTGTTGTTGGTTCTGCTCTTGTTGCTGTTGTCTGTGTTGTTGGTTCTGCTCCTGTTGCTGTTGTCTGTGTTGTTGGTTCTGCTCCTGTTCCTGTTGTCTGTGTTGTTGGTTCTGCTCCTGTTGCCGTTGGTTCTGCTCCTGTTGCTGTTGTCTGTGTTGTTGGTTCTGCTCCTGTTGCTGTTGGTTCTGCTCTTGTTGCTGTTGTCTGTGTTGTTGGTTCTACTCCTGTTGTTGTTGGTTCTGCTCTTGTTGCTGTTGGTTCTGCTCTTGTTGCTGTTGGTTCTGCTCTTGTTGCTGTTGGTTCTGCTCTTGTTGCTGTTGGTTCTGCTCTTGTTGCTGTTGGTTCTGCTTGTGAGGGAAAAGTAGGTGTAAGTGGGGTTAAGGTTGTTCGGGCAACCAGGAACCATTAGCGAGTTACGTTGCGCGCGCGCACACCCCCCCCCACCCTCTGGCGGGCTGGGGCAAAACTAGTTCCTTGTGTCCGATTTGTTAAAGTTTCTACTCCTGGTAATATTGACCTTACCTGGTGTGGATTGAAGTTTGGAGAGTCACTTCGCCTCCACTCTTCTCCTAATCAGGTAGGGTGATTCTACCAGGAGTATTACTGTTTGTTCTTTTCTAGTGTTTGCTGGTTACCAGTAATGATTTTGGCATTTATCATTCTTTTTCTTTCTTAAATGTTATATTATCATGACTATGGGTAACCAGTTTTATTTTCTCTTATTTACCAGCTCTGTTCCTGGCGTGGTCTTCCAGGATAGACGCCAGATAAAGGAGCAAGACGTGTGTTAATAATACTTATTAACATTATTCTACTACTACCGGCCCTTACCTATTCTACTTGTGCTCCATCCAAGTGGTAGGAGATTCCAGAACATCGAATTGTTACCATCTGCCCAGGATAACCCACATAAATAACATCAGAGGAACTATCCAGGGCCATACCTACTCCTGCCCAACTAAAAGAACTGAAGGCCATTTTTTTTATTATATTTAAATTTTAAGTAAAATTCTCAAAAATCATTATTCTCATTTTTCCTAAGTTATTTCTTTATTTATTTATTTTTCCATTAATTTCTTTTGTTCAGTTGGAAGGCGTTCCACTGACACTGCTCTTGTTGCTGTTGGTTCTGCTCTTGTTGCTGTTGGTTCTGCTCTTGTTGGTTCTGCTCTTGTTGCTGTTGGTTCTGCTCTTGTTGTTGTTGGTTCTGCTCTTGTTGCTGTTGGTTCTGCTCTTGTTGCTGTTGGTTCTGCTCTTGTTGCTGTTGGTTCTGCTCTTGTTGCTGTTGGTTCTGCTCTTGTTGTTGTTGGTTCTGCTCTTGTTGCTGTTGGTTCTGCTCTTGTTGTTGTTGGTTCTGCTCTTGTTGCTGTTGGTTCTGCTCTTGTTGCTGTTGGTTCTGCTCTGTTGCTGTTGGTCTGCTCTGTTGTTGTTGGTTCTGCTCTTGTTGTTGTTGGTTCTGCTCTTGTTGTTGTTGGTTCTGCTCTTGTTGTTGTTGGTTCTGCTCTTGTTGATGATTCTGCTCTTGTTGATGATTCTGCTGTTGTTGCCGCTGTTCGTGTTGCTTATGCTTTTGCTGCTGTTGCTGCCTGTTGTTAGAGGTGCAACTGTTGTTGTTTCTGCTATTGATGCTTCTGCTGCTAATAGTCCTGTTGGCGATGTTCCTGCCTTCGTTGCTGCTCCTGTTGATGGTGCTGTTGATCCCACGTCTGCTGTTGGTGCTGGCTCTGCTATTGCTGGTCCTGTTGTTGCTCTTGTTAGTGCTGCTTATGGTCCTTCTGTTGTTGATGTTGTTGACGGTTGAGGGTCTCTCTCTCTCTGTCTCTCTCTCTCTGTCTCTCTCTGTCTCTGTCTCTGTCTCTCTCTCTCTCTCTCTCTCTCTCTCTCTCTCTCTCTCTCTCTCTCTCTCTCTCTCTCTCCACTTTACATTTAAAGGGCATTACAGAGGGTCTGTTCACAGTTCCTGGATTTATTATAAAAACTGTAAGGTTATTTCCACCTCAATTCATTTAAAAGCGTTTCTAAACAACATCGTTATCACTTGTATTGTATAGATTTATTCTTTCTTCTTTATTTAAGACTATGTCTAAGGTAGAGAGTGAAGTTGGAGCCAGCTGTGAGTCACATATTTCAATAGTTTAGTTTGTTTCTTAAATATCTGTATGTTCAGAGTGAGACTGCTGGTAGATGCCCGTCGTGTGGTGTAATAGCTGTCATCTGGCTGTTACCGAAGCTGAGCATAATGTTGAGTCTTGAGAATATGGGCCTCAAAAATATCAGTAAGGCCTCCTGGAGTTGTTGGGCCCATCTTTACACTGAGTTTTACGTAGATTAGATTTCCAGCAAGTTTTTGTTATTGTTTTTGAGGTCACAGCACGAGAATTGTTACCTCATCATTCATGTCAGCCTCAGCTGAGGAGTCCCTCTTAGTTGGTGCAAGTGTATTCTGATTCTCTTCCATTGTATAGAGTGAATCTAAAGAGTTTAACAATTTACTGAGCGAGTTGGTGTGAAGGAATATCTTATTTTCAAGTTTACAACATAGATCAATGGCGCAGTCATTTGAGAGGATTTCCTGAGGTTTCTCTGTTGTATTGCCAAACCGTTTCTGCTGCATATATCACAGTTTTATTATTACTTTTAAAGCCCTGGTTACAACACAAGTCTTGCACAAGAGCTTGAATAACTCTGCCACGATCGTTGTATTAAGCTTCCTGGGCGATGATCCAGTTGTAAACGTAGTCTCTGAATTTTGCAATGCAAAATCACACCTGTGTTTCGAAAGATAACGAAAAAATTACGCTGTGGAGAGAATAAGAGATACTAAAGGAGGGGGGGGGGTGATGTGTTAGTATTTTAGCTTTAATGCAAAATTGAGTATATCCGCTGTTCCTGGCTCCATCTAGTCTATGTAAAAGTTAATTTTTTGAACAAAAGTTATGTTTCTGTGTAAGCTGAGCTGAGAGCCTCCAGTCAGTAAGTGAGCACATCGTCAAGTACTTCACTATGGGTTCACTAGTTACAGTAGCTTCAAAAGAATCGGTCCAGCAGAGCCGAAATTGCTGTACGTGTAAATTACCATCTCTGTCTGCCTGCCTGACTGCCTTCCTGCGCCTGTCTGTCTGCCTCTCTTATGTACGTTATGTACATGTGCGTGACTTAAGTAGAAAGCCACATGATACTGGACAGAGTATTAATGCCATAGTAGCCTAATATTTATAGATAATATGCTAGTTAGAGGCCGCCTAGCAGTCTTGAAGTCTAGCTAGAACTGTATTTCAAGCAAATCTTTCGAGTTGCATGTATAGTGCTTCTTGCATCGCGGAGCAGAATGCCAAGATTAACCCTTTTTACTAAGCTCACATTCTCAATCCAACCTGACTTGGCTCTCTTGAGTCTATGTTACGAGTTAAAATTACATGTTAAATATTTTCTGGGTTAATATAAGGTATGGTAATTTCCCTGGACGTTGTTTACAAGCGTGGCGTTTGTTGACGCGCTCATTTTATTTATAATTATTTAATTAAAGGTTGTATTCATTTGCGTATTATTTTTCAATTTGAAGTTGTTGATTGACTGTAATTATATATGTATATCAAGCGGGGAAGTTATAGTAAGTAAAATTAATATTTTTTTGTAATGTTTTCAAGCAGAGTTTTTGAACGCTCTGGGACGACCAATCAACGATGACTTTATGGCGGAGGTCGCCTGCACGTGTCTGGTCTCTCGTAATCTTCATATTTCGTTAATTTTCTCAAATCTCAACATCCCTAACATGATTTCGGACAGGTGAGGATATTAAAAACTTCGATAATCACCAGATAAGTGTGTGTGTGGTGTGCGTGTTGTGGATATATTAGTGTTTTGTGACTAGGATAGTGGAGGGTAAGCTGTGGATCATTGAGTCTCCTGTTTGAGGTATATCAGTGTTTCTGACTCATTCATTTTCTTTCATTAGTTAAGTGGTGTAGCAAGCTTGTATTTTTCATTCTGGGTGTATGATTAAAACAGGCTCATTCATTTTAAATTTATTTATTTTTTATATTAGGTTTAAAGAATTTTCTTGTGCTGTGCATTTCGAATTACACTTTTGTAACAGTAACTGATGTCATTCACGTTTATTATAAGTAACATTATCGTTAGTAACATCAGCGAAAGTGTTATTATTACCATTATTTTCACTGCGATTATTATTATTATTATTATTATTATTATTATTATTATTATTATTTGTACTACTACTACTTGCTACCTTCTACTACCACCACCTACCACTACTACTTACTACCTTCTACTACCACCACCTACCACTACTACTTGCTACTACTACTACTACCTACTAATTACTACTTTTTACTACTACTGTTGCCTACTAATTACTGCCTTCTACTACTACTGTTGCCTACTAATTACTGCCTTCTACTACGACTACCACTACCAACACCCACCTATTACTACTACCACCACTGCCTACTATTGTTGCTGCCACTATTATTAATCATAATGTTTATGTTAATATTCTTATTATTACTACTGTTGTTACTATTGCTGTAACTGTTGAGGTTATTGTTGCTACTGTGGAACCGGTGTTGGAACTATTGTTGCAGCCGTTGGAACTATTGTTTTAACCGTTGGAACTGTTGCTGCGACCGTTGGAACTATTGTTGCAATCGTTGGAACTATTGTTGCAGTCATTGGAATTATTGCTGCAGCCGTTGGAACTATTGCTACAGCTGTTGGAACCATTGTTACAACCGTTGAAACTATTGTTGCAACCGTTGGAACTATTGCTGCAGATGTATTTACCGTTGTTGTTTTTCCTCTCGTTATTATTGGTGTTATAAAATGACATGATTTATATCAGAACAGTAGGTTATTGTATATATTATTTTCGGGGGACTGGATAATTTTTCCCCGTAAACTACAGTTCCTGCAACTGCTATTGGTACTGTTACTGTAGTTGATGATGCAACAGTTACTTTTATTTCTATGCAAAGTGTTATTGAAACTGTTAATTTTATTACCTCTACTGCTGCCATCATTGTTGATGACTGCTAGTGTTCTTAGTCTTGTTAATGCCGCTGTTTTTGTTAGTACTGCTGTTCCAGATATATATACTCCAGGTAGTAGTAGGGTTGGTAGATAATATCCATCCAGGTAGATACTACTGCCCTATCATATGAGTGAAGCGAAAGCTTGTTAAATGTTTTACCCTCTGGTAGGAATGCAGGGATTTTCTTGTCCGTCACATGAACATGTAAGATGGCAGGTAAATCTTACATACCTTTACATAATAATAATAATAATAATAATAATAATAATAATATTATTATTATTATTATTATTATTATTATTATTATTATATATTTCAAATCATTATGCGAAAATATACAATATTAGAAAAAACCATAGTGTGCGCAGTATTACAGTGTACACTATACACATTCAGTATTTACATTTCAGTGTACACAGTATGTATAACAACTGAGAAATAGTATACATATTCAGTATTCACAGCATTTTAATATACACATCGATTGTACACTTATGTATATATCCTTCATTATTTCCTCTTAGATTTAGCAAGTTTGGTCTGAGATCGGGCCGTGGGGCCCATGGTGTCCGCAGCCATTAACTGCTAACATATAAAAGATATGATGAATGATTTTGAAAACCAACAACTTGTCGATTTTCAAAACCATTCATCACATCTGTCAGACACTGCATCATCATGGGATCTTGTTACAAAGAATTCTTCAACACTTGTCCAACCTTTGGACGAAGACCTACTTCGACTAGTGGATGGTACCACTATGACCCCGCCTCCTCCTGCTTCGCCTCACCTGACTACAGTATATAAGCCACTGCTACGGCCCTGTGCTGTACTTTCTACAAAATTGGTGGACTGAACACATCGACTCCAGACTGAGGGACTGATTACCTCAAACTCCTCCTCTCCTTATTCTTTCCTGCTTTGTATAAGACTGATGAAGCCACTGTATGGCGAAACGTTTCTTCAATAAAGATTCCCATATGTTGCATAAGTATCTTAATATAAAATATAACTGTTTTTTCTGTTATTACTGTTTATCACTGATATTTTTGCTATTTTGTGTATATTGTTACTAAATTTGCTACTGTTGCTGATGCTGTTGCTACTGTTGTTGATGTTGTTGCTGAGGTTTCTACATATTCTCTTGTTTCTACTGTTACTGTTGTTTTTGCGTTGTAAAGGGAAAGCAACAGAAAATAAAGGTAGAAAAAAAAAGTTGAAACATGAAAGTGGCGAAAAACAGCATTCTAAAGGAGAATAGAAAATGGGGGACATGTAAACAACACAAAAAGTATATTGGATAAAAGGTTCAGCAGTAACTCCAAAGAAGTGAATGTTATGCTGAGACAATTTTGTTCGGATGAAAGTTATAACAAATAATGCATAAAAAACAGTCGTAGCAGAAAATGAAAGCAAAAGTGAGAGGCAACAGAACACAGACTACCGGAGAGTGCAACGGGAAACGGTGGTAGAAATGAGTGTTGGCAACAGACAACGGGGGAAGACATGAAAGAGCCCGAGTCCTTTATGTTGCTAAAAGGTTTATTTGATGCTCTCCTGACAGTTTAGGGCATGAGTGCGCGCGCGCGCACTCAACACACACTACACACACACACCAACACACACACACACACAAACACACAACACACAACACACACATCACACCACACACACACACACACACACACACACACAACACAGCACTCACACCACACAACACACACAAACCACACACCACACACATACACACACACACCACACACACACTCACACACACACACCACCACACACACATACACACATTAAAACACACACACAAACACAACACACACATTACACACAACAACCACACAGCACACAACTACATACACATCACACAACACAACTCACACATACACGTACACACTATCACATAACACACACATTACACACACACCACACACACACACATTACACAAACACAAACACACACACACACACACACACACACACACACACACACAACACACACACACAACACACAACAACACAAAACACTCACAACACACATTCAACACATAACACACATCACACAACACACAAACACACATTACACACAATACACACACAACATACACACACATACACAACATTTCACACAACACACACACAACAACACAACACACACACACACACATACACACACACACATACACACAAAACACACCACACACACACACAAACCACATACAACACACACATAACACAACATACACACACACACACACACACCACACCCCCACATAACACACATTACACACACTACACACACCACACACCCACACTACACACACACACACATACACACACACAACACACCACACACACACACACACACACACATACCACAACACACACACACACACACACACACACACACTACACATGCCACAACACACACACAACACACACACCACACACACACAACACACACACCACCACACACACACACCCCCACATACATACATACGCAGCTTCAAGAAGAGGTAACCCCTACAACCACAGATAGACAAATACAATCTGTATTTTTATTTTACATTTATTGCATTTTAATCTTTAATTATTTTTTATTTTAAAATATGTACAAGCTGCTCGTGTTTTATGCAGAATTGTGAGCTCATAAATTATAAGCAACAGAAAACGGAGTACTGGTCATTATAACCGGTAACTAGGTACTACACAACCTAATTTTATGTAACTAACTCCCAGGTGGCCTCATTGAGGGGAGGCCTTTTTGTAGCTTTTAATATAGGTTAGGAGGGTGTAAGAGTAGGTGCGAGTTGGACCTGGTTAACACAGGTCAGTAGGCCTACTGCTGTTCATATTTTTCAAATTTAATTTTCCTACTTGCCAGCGTCACTTAATTAACGCTCCCTGTAAACCTAAAAACATATTGTTTGTATCATAGGCTAGGCTAGGCTATACGTTGGATTAGGCTATTATAGGTTACGTAAGAGTCTACCTACCTGAAGGGTATTCCGGGGATCAACGCCCCCCGTGGCCCTGTCTACGACCAGGCCTCCCGGTGGATCAGAGCCTGATCAACTAGGGTGTTACTGGTGGCCACACGTAGTCCAACGTACGAACCACAGCCCGGCTGATCCGGCACCGACTTTAGGTATCTGTACAGCTCCCTCATGAAGACAACCAGGATATGTTAAGAGTATGTTAGATCAGTTTTAAGTTACCAAACAAGGAAATTAACACGTGAGGCAAGGCAGTGGTGAGCAGCACCGGGAAACTCTTAACTCTGCACGCTTAAATTATGATTTTTTTTTATTTTTTTGAAGCGTGGTGACAAAAACTAAAGATAGCTAGTGATAATAGAGGCGAGGAGCGTAGCAGTTGTGGGTGTTGGGAGAAGTTACAGAACCAGCCTTCCCCACGTCGATGATAGTAGTAGTCAAGGAGGCGGGGCCACGAGCTTAGTTTTTTTTTTTTTTTATTCGCCGGTATTCTCCCGGCCCGGGTCTTTTCCAAGTAGTGGTGACCCGGCCTTGGCTTCCTATCTGGGGAGTGTCTCGAGACTTAAGTCTCCCATGGGAGGAGGTACAGTACCTCCTCATCTTTGGGACCAAGTGTCCCCAGGCCTAGCCACATTCCCCGCCCTCACGGGGCTCGTAGGGAGAAGCTAGGCCTCTGGTCTGCCATCTACCCCGCCTCAAAGGGGCTCGTGGGGATGGCAGTCTTACGAGCTGCAGATGGTAGCAAGCTCAGGCCTCTCTTGACCTTTTTTTGCACGAGCTTAGTCTCAACCCCTCGCAAGACAGCTTGGTGATTAATAGAACACACACTTCTCTCAGATATCTGCTTTCACACCTTCCCCACACGTCTGCCATTCCACATCACCTTTCATCTAACCTTACCCATCACATCCCCCACCCTTCATCCACCCCTACCCATCACACCCCTACCCAATACACCCCCACACTTCATCCACCCCTACCAAAACCCACAAATAACTTCGTACTCACTTATTTGTGGTTGCAGGGGTCGAGTCACAGCCCGATGGATCAGCATCCTGGGTGAGTTGAGAGTAGGTTGAGAGCATCATCAAGATGGATCAACACTCTCTTTCCATTCTGTCTACCCCCTCCCCCCCCCCTCCGCTTCCCAGGCCAGCACCACATATACCTTGTTATCTTAGTAATGAGGCGTTAAGCGTGTTAAATGTCATTAATGTTGGTGAATTGTTAGTTGTTATCTTTTATTGTTGCTGAGGGGGCGGCTTTCCCTTTTCCCCTCCCAGGCGGGGTTCCCTTTGTTACTCCCAGGGGATGGCTACCTTTGTTTTCCTAGGGGTGTTCTCCTTTCCTCCACAGGGGTGGGGCTCCCTTTGTGCATTAAGGGGGCGAGGCTCCATTTGTGCACCGTGGGGGCGGGGATTTTGTGCCCCATGGGGGTGGAGCTTCTTTTATGCCCCGTGGCACACCACAGCCCCTCCCTGGGACGGGGAACGGGGTGCCACCATTGCGGTATCGACGATCACACAAAATTGCACAAGAAACGCAATTTGGGTATCAGAGTTTGCGTATAGTATATCAGGTGGCTGGGAAGGTCAGGAACATTTAACAGCCATCTGGGGTGCTAGCCGCTTGATTATCCTCCAACCATTGTCCCCCTCACCCCCCCCTTGCCCCGGCGTCTGCAACACTGTGTTGAGTCATGTGTTGCACTCATTACCTGTCCACCCCTCATTATCAGATTGTTTTCGTTGTAACAGCCTAGCTGTATGTATCTACGTGTAGTTAGTAGATGTGTTTTGGTAATTACGTCTGTGGTTACCTGATTTTAATTACCTATTTGTAGTTATAGTAATAGAGCTTATGCTCATTATACACACACACACACACACACACACACACAAATGTAGGGTGACCCGGAAAAGAAGAAACACTATCACCGCCAGAGGCGCTCTGGACATTACTGTTAACCGGCTAACCAGTTTTCCTGAATCCATTCACAAATGTTACCTTGCTTACACTCCAGCACGTCAAGTTATAAAAACCACTTGCCTCCACTTATTTCTAACGCGTGCACACGCCTGTTAGATATCCAAACCCATCGCATACAAAACGTTTACCTTCTCCCTCCAACCATTCTTATGACGGCCCCAACGCCTTCTTCCTGCCACTACAGATTTATATATTCTCTTAAAATGTCTAGATCACCTCAGCAGCCCCACCTCAGCCCTCTGGATAATACTTTTGGTAACGCCGCACCTCCTCTTAATCTCCAAGCTACGACTTTGCGTAATATTCACACCACACATTACCCACAGACATATCTTCTCTAGCCTCCTCCTCCAGCCTCTAGCCTCCTCCTCCTCCAGCCTCTAGCCTCCTCTCCAGCCTCCTCCACCAGGAGGCCAGGTCTGGGAGGTAGCAGCGGGACATTGGCCCCTCAGAACATCTTTCAGGCTCAGAAGACACAAACATTCACCATCAGAAGCGTCACATTCCAGATGACCAGTGAACCTCACCATCATTTTGTAATTTCGTTACCGCCTGCGTTATTAACCAAAATTAGCATTTTTTGCCATTCAAATATTTGAAAGTTATTTTAATATTAGTCAGGATAGCATAAGAGTTTCTAATGACTTCGTATATACGATTTCTGGTGATATCCACGGGATTTGTGGTGATAGCTTGTGCTCACCTGGAGTGTGTGATGCCAACTCCAACAACGTGGCTGACCAGGCCATCAACGAAAGGCCTGGTGTATGACCAGGACCCTGGGACTTGATTCCAGGAACCATGGAGAAGCGCTAAACCAATGGGGGAAAGAAGAGATAATCAGGTTTCATTTAAAAAAGATACCTAAATTCCTGTGATCAAGAGCCGAGTAGCGGTATTAAGGCACCGTCCTTGAAGGAAAAGAGTTATGATACATTGATTTAACTGTCTCTTTATGTGATGAAGTTATTGTGAGAGTTCGTAACTTGTTACCTAAGTTAGTCAGAAGTTATCCAGTGTAACTCCAGCTCTGTTGATAGGAAACTTTTGACGCTATTGTAGCTACTGAATTCACATTGATATGCGTGACGATATTCTGGTGACCTTACTGAAGTCTGGTCCCAACTCAGGCTCATAACATTTCTTGCTGTATAGCCCTTGTGGCTTAGCGCTTCTTTTTGATAATAATAATAATAATAATAATAATAATAATAATAATAATAATAATAATAATAATAATAATTCTTGACTGCATGATTGAAACACATTCCTAGCTAGCTTATTTTCCTCACCATTTAATACTTATAGTGTAGCCCCACTGTTATTATTCCCCATTATGTAACTTATAGGATAGTGTAGCCCCACTGTTATTGTTCCCCATTATGTAACTTATAGGATAGTGTAGCCCCACTGTTATTGTTCCCCATTATGTAACTTATAGGATAGTGTAGCCCCACTGTTATTGTTCCCCATTATGTAACTTATAGGATAGTGTAGCCCACTGTTGTTGTTCCCCATTATGTAACTCTTATAGTATAGTGTAGCCCCACTGTTATTGTTCCCCATTATGTAACTCTTACAGTATAGTGTAGCCCCACTGTTATTGTTCCCCATTATGTAACATTATAGGATAGTGTAGCCCACTGTTATTGTTCCACATTATGTAACTTATAGGATAGTGTAGCCCCACTGTTATTGTTCCCCATTATGTAACTTATAGGATAGTGTAGCCCCACTGTTATTGTTCCCCATTATGTAACTTATAGGATAGTGTAGCCCCACTGTTATTGTTCCCCATTATGTAACTTATAGGATAGTGTAGCCCCACTGTTATTGTTCCCCATTATGTAACTTATAGGATAGTGTAGCCCCACTGTTATTGTTCCCCATTATGTAACTTATAGGATAGTGTAGCCCCACTGTTATTGTTCCCCATTATGTAACTTATAGGATAGTGTAGCCCCACTGTTATTGTTCCCCATTATGTAACTTATAGGATAGTGTAGCCCACTGTTGTTGTTCCCCATTATGTAACTCTTATAGTATAGTGTAGCCCCACTGTTATTGTTCCCCATTATGTAACTCTTATAGTATAGTGTAGCCCCACTGTTATTGTTCCCCATTATGTAACATTATAGGATAGTGTAGCCCCACTGTTATTGTTCCCCATTATGTAACTTATAGGACAGTGTAGCCCCACTGTTATTGTTCCCCATTATGTAACTTATAGGATAGTGTAGCCCCACTGTTATTGTTCCCCATTATGTAACTTATAGGATAGTGTAGCCCCACTGTTATTGTTCCCCATTATGTAACTTATAGGATAGTGTAGCCCCACTGTTATTGTTCCCCATTATGTAACTTATAGGATAGTGTAGCCCCACTGTTATTGTTCCCCATTATGTAACTTATAGGATAGTGTAGCCCCACTGTTATTGTTACCCATTATGTACCTTATAGGATAGTGTAGCCCACTGTTGTTGTTCCCCATTATGTAACTCTTATAGTATAGTGTAGCCCCACTGTTATTGTTCCCCATTATGTAACTCTTACAGTATAGTGTAGCCCCACTGTTATTGTTCCCCATTATGTAACATTATAGGATAGTGTAGCCCCACTGTTATTGTTCCCCATTATGTAACTTATAGGATAGTGTAGCCCCACTGTTATTGTTCCCCATTATGTAACTTATAGGATAGTGTAGCCCCACTGTTATTGTTCCCCATTATGTAACTTATAGGATAGTGTAGCCCCACTGTTATTGTTCCCCATTATGTAACTTATAGGATAGTGTAGCCCCACTGTTATTGTTCCCCATTATGTAACTTATAGGATAGTGTAGCCCACTGTTGTTGTTCCCCATTATGTAACTCTTATAGTATAGTGTAGCCCCACTGGTATTGTTCCCCATTATGTAACTCTTATAGTATAGTGTAGCCCCACTGTTATTGTTCCCCATTATGTAACATTATAGGATAGTGTAGCCCCACTGTTATTGTTCCCCATTATGTAACTTATAGGATAGTGTAGCCCCACTGTTATTGTTCCCCATTATGTAACATTATAGGATAGTGTAGCCCCACTGTTATTTTTCCCCATTATGTAACTTATAGGATAGTGTAGCCCCACTGTTATTGTTTCACATTATGTAAATCTTATAGAATAGTGTAGCCCCACTGTTATTGTTCCCCATTATGTAACTCTTATAGTATAGTGTAGCCCCACTGTTATTGTTCCCCATTATGTAACTTATAGGATAGTGTAGCCCACTGTTGTTGTTCCCCATTATGTAACTCTTATAGTATAGTGTAGCCCCACTGTTATTGTTCCCCATTATGTAACTCTTATAGTATAGTGTAGCCCCACTGTTATTGTTCCCCATTATGTAACGTTATAGGATAGTGTAGCCCCACTGTTATTGTTCCCCATTATGTAACTTATAGGATAGTGTAGCCCCACTGTTATTGTTCCCCATTATGTAACATTATAGGATAGTGTAGCCCCACTGTTATTGTTCCCCATTATGTAACTTATAGGATAGTGTAGCCCCACTGTTATTGTTTCACATTATGTAAATCTTATAGAATAGTGTAGCCCCACTGTTATTGTTCCCCATTATGTAACTCTTATAGTATAGTGTAGCCCCACTGTTATTGTTCCCCATTATGTAACTTATAGGATAGTGTAGCCCCACTGTTATTGTTCCCCATTATGTAACTCTTTATAGGATAGTGTAGCCCACTGTTATTGTTCCCCATTATGCAACTCTTTATAGGATAGTGTAGCCCCACTGTTATTGTTCTTCATTATGTAACTCTTATAGGATAGTGTAGCCCCACTGTTATTGTTCTTCATTATGTAACTCTTATAGGATAGTGTAGCCCCACTGTTATTGTTCCCCATTATGTAACTCTTATAGGACAGTGTAGCCCCACTGTTATTGTTCCCCATTATGTAACTTATAGGATAGTGTAGCCCCACTGTTATTGTTCTTCATTATGTAACTCTTATAGGATAGTGTAGCCCCACTGTTATTGTTCTTCATTATGTAACTCTTATAGGATAGTGTAGCCCACTGTTATTGTTCCCCATTATGCAACTCTTTATAGGATAGTGTAGCCCCACTGTTATTGTTCCCCATTATGTAACTCTTATAGGATAGTGTAGCCCCACTGTTATTGTTCTTCATTATGTAACTTATAGGATAGTGTAGCCCCACTGTTATTGTTCCACTTTATGTAACTCTTATAGGATAGTGTAGCCCCACTGTTATTGTTCCCCATTATGTAACTTGTAGGATAGTGTAGCCCCACTGCTATTGTTCCCCATTATGTAACTCTTATAGGATAGTGTAGCCCCACTGTTATTGTTCCACATTATCAAACTCATAGGATAGTGTAACCCCACAGTTATTGTTCCCCATTATGTAACTCTTATAGGATAGTGTAGCCCCACTGTTATTGTTCCACATTATGTAATTCTTATAGGATAGTGTAACCCCACTATTATTGTTCCACATTATGTAACTTATAGGATAGTGTAACCCCACTATTATTGTTACACATTATATAACTCTTATAGGATAGTGTAGCCCACTATTATTGTTCCACATTATGTAACTCTTATAGGATAGTCTAGCCCCACTATTATTGTTCCACATTATGTAACTCTTATAGGATAGTCTAGCCCCACTATTATTCCACATTATGTAACTCTTATAGGATAATGTAGCCCCACTATTATTGTTCCACATTATGTAACTCTTAGCTGGATTTTTAATGTATCCCCCTATTTTTTTCCCTATTATGTAACTATAGGTATAGTGTACGCCCCACTATTCATTGTTCCACTTGTGTTAACTTATAGGATATGTGCCCCTATTATTTGTTCCCACATTATGTAATCTATGGATAGTGTACAGCCATGCCCTTACGGTATAGAACTAAGGGGTATTCTAAATAATGATGATAAACAGTCATTCGCGCTCCTTTCTCTTTCTACCTCTCTAATGTCTTCATCTCCCTCTTTTTTCTCTTACTCCTCCACACTATATAGTCAAGGGTAAATCTCTTCTTACCCCGCTTTCATCTCTCACTCTCAGCCTGTCCTCATCTCCCTTCAAACGCCCTCATCTTCTACACTAAGATTCAACATTTGTCCTGGCTGAAGCATTCTGGACATTATCTGAGTGCTGGTTTATCTAGCTGCTTCGTAATTCCTCGTTTAGCGGATGAGTGGGTTTACGAACTCAATGCGTGTAGAATTAGGAAGAAGGGATTGTGAGGGACCAGTCATCTGTGAGTGAACGGCAAGGAATTCTTTATGTCACTTTGTTTTACTTTTCTGGCTCAACTTATTGTGACTTGGCGGAGGGGGTCGAGTCTCAGTTCTTGACCCCACCTCTTACTGCCCGCTAAACCTATTCCTTCCGTATCTTGACCAGTCGAACTTAACGTTAACTACCACTAACTGTTAAACATTAACTCTGGCCACGATCATTTCTTGACATTACCTATCTTACAATATTACTTTAGATGAAACTGATTAGTTTCGTCAAGTTGCTCGTGATGAGGTGGTGGTTGTGGCCAGAGGAACTTCATCTGCGCTGGGTCACGCTGAACTTAGTCGGTAGTTTTTAAAGTGGTTTGTGCTGGGAGAAGTCAAACTCGACTAGACCCAAACATTATTTTACGGTATAAAATGTGGAGAGGTATTTCTCTTTCGTGGGAAGTTTCTTTTGAGATTTGTGCCGAATGACACTGATGCGATTTGAATATAGATCTTATGGGATGTGTAAATGTACATTTGAATATAATGACCAGCATTGTAGGAAAGACTTGCACGTCTTACAGGTCATGAGTACAGTCCTTTTACCAGGTAAATCATCATCGTTAAGATTCATCTCAGGCAAGCTATACTATGCATGCAAAAATTAATTCTACTCCCGGATGCCCGGTCCAGTGTGCCAGGCTCGTCTGTGCTTGCCTGGTCAACAGGTTGGTTGCATTGCCACGCTTGGACCACATTCCATCGGTGTTATTTCAAATGTCTTTATGTGAAAGTGTTTATTAAGGATATGACCTCAAGCTCCAATCATCTTGACGTTTATAACAAGTTTGGACGACCTGGTGTAGTGTGGTGTGCTCTTGTTGACCAGGTGTGCTCTTGTTGACCAGGTGTGCTCTTGTTGACCAGGTGTGGTAGTGTTGACCAGGTGTGGTAGTGTTGACCAGGTGTGCTCTTGTTGACCAGGTGTGGTAGTGTTGACCAGGTGTGCTCTTGTTGACCAGGTGTGCTCTTGTTGACCAGGTGTGCTCTTGTTGACCAGGTGTGGTAGTGTTGACCAGGTGTGCTCTTGTTGACCAGGTGTGCTCTTGTTGACCAGGTGTGCTCTTGGTCAGGTGTGCTCTTGTTGACCAGGTGTGGTTGCATTGACCAGGTGTGGTAGTGTTGACCAGGTGTGGTTGCATTGATCAAGTGTGGTTGCATTGACCAGGTGTGGTTGCATTGACCAGGTGTGGTTGCATTGATCAAGTGTGGTTGCATTGACCAGGTGTGGTTGCATTGACCAGGTGTGGTAGTGTTGATCAGGTGTGGTAGTGTTGACCAGGTGTGGTTGTATTGACCAGGTGTGGTAGTGTTGACCAGGTGTGGGTGCATTAACCGGGTGTGGTTGCATTGACCAGGTGTAGTAGTGTTGACCAGGTGTGGTAGTGTTGACCAGGTGTAGTGGTGACCAGGTGTAGCAGTGTTGACCAGGTGTGGTAGTGTTGACCAGGTGTGGTAGTGTTGACCAGGTGTGGTAGTGTTGACCAGGTGTAGCAGTGTTGACCAGGTGCAGCAGTGTTGACCAGGTGTGGTAGTGTTGACCAGGTGTGGTAGTGTTGACCAGGTGTGGTAGTGTTGACCAGGTGTGATTGCATTGACCAGGTGTGGTTGCATTGACCAGGTGTGGTAGTGTTGACCAGGTGTGGTAGTGTTGACCAGGTGTGGTAGTGTTGACCAGGTGTAGTAGTGCTGACCAGGTGTGGCAGTGTTGACCAGGTGTTGTAGTGTTGACAGGTGTGGTAATGTTGACCAGGTGTGGTAGTGTTGACCAGGTGTGGTAGTGTTGACCAGGTGTAGTAGTGTTGACCAGGTGTAGCAGTGTTGACCAGGTGTGGTAGTGTTGATCAGGTGTGGTAGTGTTGACCAGGTGTAGCAGTGTTGACCAGGTGTAGCAGTTTTGACCAGGTGTGGTAGTGTTGACCAGGTGTTGTAGTGTTGACCAGGTGTGGTAGTGTTGACCAGGTGTAGCAGTGTTGACCAGGTGTGGTAGTGTTGATCAGGTGTAGTAGTGTTGACCAGGTGTAGTGTTGAGCAGGTGTAGCAGTGTTGACCAGGTGTGGTAGTGTTGACCAGGTGTGGTAGTGTTGACCAGGTGTAGCAGTGTTGACCAGGTGTGGTAGTGTTGACCAGGTGTGGTAGTGTTGACCAGGTGTAGCTAGTGTGACCAGGTGTGGTAGTGTTGACCAGGTGTGGTTAAGTTGAACCAGTTGTGGCCAGTGTGTTGACCAGGTGTGGTAGTGTTGACCACGTGTGGTAGTGTTGACCAGGTGTGGTAGTGTTGACCAGGTGTAGTGGTGACCAGGTGTGGTAGTGTTGACCAGGTGTGGCAGTGTTGACCAGGTGTGGTAGTGTTGACTAGGTGTGGTAGTGTTGACCAGGTGTGGTAGTGTTGACCAGGTGTGGTAGTGTTGACTAGGTGTGGGAGCAGACCGCGGGGGGATAACCCCCCTCCCAGAATCATCAAGAGGAAAATACTAATCATCCAGATAGTTCCACTTCCTAACTCTCTCACTCTCTCTCTCTGTCTCACTCTCTCTCTCTCTCTCTCTCTCTCTCTCTCTCTCTCTCTCTCTCTCTCTCTCTCTCTCTCTCTCTCTCTCTCTCTCCCTCTTCATTTAAATATAATTGTTTCCGCCATTTTTGCCTTTATGTGGCTATCAGATTTCAGGGGGCAGCGCCCCCTCTGGGACACTAATATTTACTGCGCTGCAACGTTAATTTTATAGCGATATTTTTTTTATATATCAATCTTTATATGATTAAATTTGTATTAATATATATATATATATATATATATATATATATATATATTATATATATATATATATATGCAATAAGATCACAGTGAACAGGTGATTTCAAAATATGCAAAACAACCACTTTCTAGCACTTATAAAAAGTGCTAGAAACGCTTTTTATAATCCAAAAAGGGACAACCAGCCTTATTCAACTAAAAATATGTTGGTTCTCCCTTACCATGAAAACTTGGTTTGATATGCCTTCTCTTCTTAAGACTTTTAATATTAAAGTTGTATTCAAAAAACTTGATACAGTAAAAAAACTTTTGATAAAGAATTCCCCCCAAAATGCTGATGGATGTGTCTATAAGATTCCTTGTAAAATTTGCGATAAAGTTTATTACGGTCAAACTGGTAAAAATCTCGAACTAAGATTAAAACAACATAAATATAGCATTAGAACTGGACAAGATTCCAATGCTCTATTTATTCATGTAAGAGATTTTAACCATCCAATTGATTTTCAAAAAGTTTGAGAAAGTAGTATCAAGCAAGTCCATGGTCGACAGGAATATAATTGAATCTTGTTTCATAAAAAGCAGTTTTGACAATAATATGAATATTTCCTTTGGTTTATATAAATTAGATCCATTTATAATTAATAGAATTTGGGAAGAATTTAATAATACACTGACAAATAATTTTTAAATTTTCTTGGGTAGAATAGCTTCGGGGTGAGTTGTGCAAAGGACCTATCCAAGTTGGCTCGCCGCGCGTCAGGTGTTTAACCGTTGTGGGATCTGATAGTGAGGTGCTGGCCGGACCCCTTATATAGCTTCCTTGGATGCTTCACTTTCATAGTTCCTTGATAATGTGAGTAGTCACGAAAGCGCTTGGAATTTCTCTATTCTTTCAGAGTGGTTGTTTTGCAAAAAATATATTATATATATATATAATATATATAATATATATATATATTATATATATATATATATATATATATATATATATATATATTTTCCTACTGAATAGGTAAAACTTGCGATTTTGGCTTAAATAGCAACGTTCTTCTTGCCGAATAAGACAAGCGAAAATTTGTGTATGCAATAATTTCACAAAAAAATATTCTGAACCTAACGAGAAAAATATATTTCATTGTGTTTGTTTATTATTAAATTATTGTAAACTTATCTAAAATATATTTAGTTTGATTAGGCTAAATTAAATTGCGCTTGTTATAATAAGGTTAGGTAAGTTTTCTAAAGTTCTTTTGGTACAAAATTATTAATTTTTGCATTAACATAAATGAAAAAAATATATATCTTTAAACGTATAAGAATTTTTTTTTAAAAGGACTTCAATGAGTTCTTGCTAATTGACCAGTTTTTACCTATTCAACACGACATTATATATATATATTATATATATATATATATATATATATATATATATATATATATATATATATATATATATATTATATATAATTTAAAAATGTTAATTATTTGACTGTTATAATCTTAGAGTGATAGAGGAAGGTTCTCCACTGCTGCTGCAGTTTAGGTTACAATCTCTGTATTAAGTAACGTCAGTTGCTTCACTACAAATCCTTAAAAATCTTAAGGGAGCAGATTTAGATTTTGCCGGCGAAGCAGCAAGTGTATCTCTGGAGGGTACACCTGAAGGGGGTTCCGTGAGGTCAACGCCCCCGCTACCCGGTCCGTGACCTGACCTCGTATTGTGTGCCCCATATGTGTGGCTATGTGTATAATAGTTTACTGTGCACACCATAAGTATGCATAATCTCTAATTCATTGCTGTAAGCTATTTATCATTTATTTTATGAATTAATGTAATCTGAAGCTTATGATGTATTAGCATTTACGTCAGAGTTTCGTGAAGGATACCTGAGAGATGTTTCCAGGATGTTTATTACGTCATTGTTATACGTTGTAGTTATAGGTCGTACGTATATTAATGTATGCATTATGTGTATATGTATACTTTGTATGAGAATCTTGGTATACAGATTATTGTGTGACTGAGTATTATATGGCCTTCAGTCTGCTGGAAAACTGCTGCAGACTTTTCTGCTGTGTTGCTGGTGACACGACTGTGCAGCAGCTATACTGCTGGACAAACATGTTAGATACCAGGGATCTTTGTGAACTGTTGGTGCTGGTGTTGCTGCTGCTGTCGCAAGTAACTGAACAGCTTCACTGCTGGAGAACTACAACAGACAACGCAGAGCTTTGTGCTGTGCTGCTGTTGACGTGTCACCACTTTCACTACTGGTGTCATACACTTTCACTACTGGTGTCATACACTTTCACTACTGGTGTCATACACTTTCACTACTGGTGTCATACACTTTCACTACTGGTGTCATACACTTTCACTACTGGTGTCATACACTTTCACTACTGGTGTCATACACTTTCACTACTGGTGTCATACACTTTCACTACTGGTGTCATACACTTTCACTACTGGTGTCATACACTTTCACTACTGGTGTCATACACTTTCACTACTGGTGTCATACACTTTCACTACTGGTGTCATACACTTTCACTACTGGTGTCATACACTTTCACTACTGGTGTCATACACTTTCACTATGGTGTATACACTTATACTGGTGTCATACACTTTCACTACTGTTGTCATACACTTTCACTACTGGTGTCATACACTTTCACTACTGGTGTCATACACTTTCACTGCTGGTGTACTCACCTAATTGTACTCGCCTAATCGTGGTTGCAGGGGTTGAGACTCAGCTCCTGGCCCCGCCTCTTCACTGATCGCTACTAGGTCCTCTCCCTCTCTGCTTCCTGAACTTTGTCATACCTCTTCTTAAAACTATGTATGGTTCCTGCCTCCACTACTTCACTTGCTAGGCTATTCCATTTCCTGACGACTCTATGACTGAAGAAATACTTCCTAACGTCCCTGTGACTCGTCTGAGTCTTCAGCTTCCTATTGTGACCCCTTGTTCCTGTGTCCCCTCTCTGGAATATCCTGTTTCTGTCCACCTTGTCTATTCCCCGCAGTATCTTGTATGTCGTTATCATGTCTCCCCTGACCCTTCTGTCCTCCATTGTCGTCAGCCCGATTTCCCTCAACCTTTCCTCGTACGACATTCCCCTGAGCTCTGGATCTAGCCTTGTTGCAAACCTTTGTACTTTCTCTAACTTCTTGACGTGCTTGACCAGGTGTGGGTTCCAGACTGGTGCTGCATACTCCAGTATGGGCCTAACATACACAGTGTACAGTGCCTTGAACGATTCCTTATTAAGGTATCGGAACGTTTATTCTCAGGTTTGCCAGGCCCGTATGCTGCAGCAGTTATTTGGTTGATGTGTGCTCCGGTGACGTGCTCGGTGTTATGGTCACCCCAGGTCTTTCTCCTGAGTGAGGTCTTTCAGTCTTTGTCCACCTAGCCTATACTCTGTCTGCGTCTTCTTTGCACCTCCCAATCTTCATGACTTTGCATTCAGGGTGTGATTTCAGCAGTTACTGGCCACTGTCCAGCATGTCCAGGTCTCTTGCAGTCCTGCCTCATCCTCTATCCGATACTTTCCTTTCCATGCAACTTCACATATCTGCTGAAGGGACACTTCAGGTGTCTATTCTTCAGGTCATGGACTTTCACTGCCTGTGTCATAAACTTTCACTGTTATCATAGACTTTCACCTCTGGTGTCATGCACTTTCACTGGTGTCATGCACTTTCACCGCTGGTGTCATACTTTCACTGCTGGTGTCATACACTTTCACCGCTGGTGTCACTGCTGGTGTCATACACTTTCACTAGTATTATACACTTTCACTGCCTGGTGTCATAACTTTCACTATTTTAACACTTTCACCGCTGGTGTCACTCCTGGTTTCATAACTTTCCACTAGCATTTACACTTTCAACGTTTCACTGCTGAGTGTCATACACAATTTTACCTTTCACCGCTGGTGTCACTGCTGGTGTCATACACTTTCACTAGTATTATACACTTTCACCGCTGGTGTCACTGCTGGTGTCATACACTTTCACTAGTATTATACACTTTCACCGCTGGTGTCATACACTTTCACTAGTATTATACACTTTCACCGCTGGTGTCACTCCTGGTGTCATACACTTTCACTGTTGGTGTCTTACTTTCACTTTATTGTGAGTAGAAGTTTGGTCTTCACAACATGGACTACTTAGGGGGGTTTATGGTTAATCCCACCAGGATACTACTATTCTTCTCCCCCGAGGTAACACAATCCTCCCCCCCTTCAACCTCATCTCTGTTACCTGCAGAAAGTGCTAGATAGTTGCACAAGTTTCTTAATCACTTCTGCAAATGTTGGTAGTTTGCAAGTGTACCTTTTATTGGTCCTGGTGGTGGTTGTTTTGTGATGTTGGTTGTCGTCGTCCTGTGGTGTTGGTCGTCGTCTTGTGGTGTTGGTCGTCGTCTTGTGGTGTTGGTTGTCGTCTTGTGGTGTTGGTTGTCGTCTTATGGTGTTGGTTGTCGTCTCTGTGTGTTGGTTGTCGTCGTCTTTGGTGTTGGTTGTCGTCTTAGTGGTGTTGGTCGTCGTCTTATGGTGTTGGTTGTCGTCGTCTTGTGGTGTTGGCTGTCGTCTTGTGGTGTTGGTCTGTCGTCTTATGGTGTTGGTTGTCGTCGTCTTGTGGTGTTGGCTGTCGTCTTGTGGTGTTGGTCGTCGTCTTATGGTGTTGGTTGTCGTCTTGTGGTGTTGGTCGTCGTCTTATGGTGTTGGTTGTCGTCTTGTGGTGTTGGTTGTCGTCGTCTTGTGGTGTTGGCTGTCGTTTATGGTGTTGGTTGTCGTCTTGTGGTGTTGGTTGTCGTCTTTGTGGTGTTGGTCGTCGTCTTTGGTGTTGGTTGTCGTCTTGTGGTGTGGTTGTCGTCTTGTGGTGTTGGTTGTCGTCTTATGGTGTTGGTTGTCGTCTTGTGGTGTTGGTTGTCGTCTGTGGTGTTGGTTGTCGTCGTCTTGTGGTGTTGGTTGTCGTCTTGTGTTGGTTGTGTCGTCCTGTGGTGTTGGTTTGTCGTCGTCTGTGGTGTTGGTTTCGTCGTCTCTGTGGTTGTCGTCGTCCTGTGGTGTTGGTTGTCGTCGTCTTGTGGTGTTGGTTGTCGGTCTTGTGGTGTTGTTGTGTCTTGTGGTGTTGTCGTCGTCTTGTGGTGTTGGTTGTCTTGTGGTGTTGTCGTCGTCTGTGGTGTTGGTTGTCGTTTTTGTGGCGTTGGTTGTCGTCTTGTGGTGTTGGTTGTCGTCGTCTTGTGGTGTTGGTTGTCGTCGTCTTGTGGTGTTGGTTGTCGTCTTGTGGTGTTGTTCGTCGTCTTGTGGCGTTGGTTGTCGTCTTGTGGTGTTGGTTGTCGTCGTCTTGTGGCGTTGGTTGTCGTCTTGTGGTGTTGGTTGTTGTCGTCTTGTGGTGTGTTTGTGTGTGGTTGTCGTCGTTTGTGGTGTTGGTTGTCGTCTTGTGGTGTTGGTTGTTCGTCTTGTGGTGTTGGTTGTCGTCGTCTTGTGGTGTTGGTTGTCTTGTGGTGTTGTCGTCGTCTTGTGGTTTTGGTTGTCGTCTTGTGGTGTTGGTTGTCGTCGTCTTATGGTGTTGGTTGTCGTCGTCCTTTGGTGTTGGTTGTCGTCGTCTTGTGGTGTTGGTTGTCGTCGTCTTATGGTGTTGGTTGTCGTCGTCTTGTGGTGTTGGTTGTCGTCGTCTTATGGTGTTGGTTGTCGTCGTCTGTGGTGTTGGTTGTCGTCTTTGTGGTGTTGGTTGTCGTCGTCTTATGGTGTTGGTTGTCGTCGTCTTGTGGTGTTGGTTGTCGTCGTCTTGGGGTTTTGGGTTGTCGTCTTGTGGTGTTGGTTGTCGTCGTCTTGTGGTGTTGGTTGTCGTCTTGTGGTGTTGGTTGTCGTCGTCTTGTGGTGTTGTTGTCGTCATCTTGTGGTGTTGGTTGTCGTCTTGTGGTGTTGTTGTCGTCGTCTTGTGGTGTTGGTTGTCGTCTTGTGGTGTTGGTTGTCGTGGGTCTTTTGGTGTTGGTTGCCGTCGTCTTGTGGTGTTGGTTGTCGTCTTGTGGTGTTGGTTGTCGTCGTCTTGTGGTGTTGGTTGTCGTCTTGTGGTGTTGTTGTCGTCGTCTTGTGGTGTTGGTTGTCGTCGTCTTATGGTGTTGTTGTCGTCGTCTTGTGTGTTGGTTGTCGTCTTTGTGGTGTTGGTTGTCGTCGTCTTGTGGTGTTGTTGTCGTCTTGTGGTGTTGTTGTCGTCGTCTTGTGGTGTTGTTGTCGTCGTCTTGTGGTGTTGGTTGTCGTCTTGTGGTGTTGGTTGTCGTCGTCTTGTGGTGTTGGTTGTCGTCGTCTTGTGGTGTTGGTTGTCGTCGTCTTTTGGTGTTGGTTGTCGTCTTGTGGTGTTGGTTGTCGTTTTGTGGTGTTGGTTGTCGTCGTCTTGTAGTGTTGGTTGTCGTCTTGTGGTGTTGGTTGTCGTCGTCTTGTGGTGTTGGTTGTCGTCGTCTTGTGGTGTTGGTTGTCGCCTTGTGGTGTTGGTTGTCGTCGTCTTTTGGTGTTGGTTGTCGTCGTCTTTTGGTGTTGGTTGTCGTCTTTTGTGGACGCTGTTTCGCTTGGGTCGTTCCTTGGAGGGTTTAACGTATCTCAGTTTAGAAAGAAACTCTTTAAAAAACATCTACCTACTCTACTTTAAAATTCCCATTTTACTTCCAACCTCTACCTCCTACCTGTGTGTACTTCCCTACCTCTACCTACCTACCTGTGTGAAAAGTTGTACTTCCCTACCTCTACCTACCTACCTGTGTGTACTTCCCTACCTCTACCTACCTACCTGTGTGTACTTCCCTACCTCTACCTACCTACCTGTGTGTACTTCCCTACCTCTACCTACCTACCTGTGTGTACTTCCCTACCTCTACCTACCTACCTGTATGTACCAGGTCTCGGGTGGCTGCAGTGGAGGGGAAACAATTCTAGGTTATCAATTCTGTTTTAACTTTGTTTCTGCTGACAATGTTTTGGTCGCTCTTCTGCTGATTTATCAACCATAAACGTGTAAGTGTTATGTGCGGGGGAGCTAGGTAAGTGTTGAAGGTGACGGTGGGTGATGTTTGCTGTTGAAGGTGACGCTGGATGTTGAAGGTGACACTAGTGTTGTGGTGGTATTTACTGATGCAAATTCCTACTACCTAGGCAACGTTTACAAAGTTTTGAGAGTGTCATACTGGCAATACTTTTGCAGTAGTTCTTATCATGCGAGGGTTAGGCGATCCATAGTAAGCTACCCCTAGTGGTCCGTAGTCAAGTTACCCATAGGGAGGCCTGGTCATGGACCGGGCCGCGGGGGCGTTGATCCCCGGAATGCCCTCCAGGTAGGTAGTGATTCCTAGTCAAGTTACTTCAGTAAACACCAGTTAAGTCATCCTTTCATAGTGTAATCTGCTGAGAGAAATTCTCCAAAGTTAATTGCTCAATGGCAGCTGTTGTGAAAAAGTAAGAGGTGTCACAGTGATCTGGGGCAAGACTAACACCCAGGCCTAGGGTAGGAAGCGAAATGCCACCCTTGTGTTGGAAGGGAGGAGGGGGAGGGAAGGCAAGAGAATGCCAACGTGATCTGGGCAGGAAAGGGGGGGGGACACGGGGGTTGTAAGTCACCTTGATACATAAAGGACACTGAGGAACATTAACGAGGCAAGATAGTGCCTCTTATCACCCCATGTATCTTCCCCACCCCGTGACTTCTCACACCCTATGTATCCTCCACATCCCACGTGTCCCCTATCCTATATTTCGCCCACCCCATGTGTCCTCCCACCCCATGTTTCCCCCCACCCCATGTTTCTCCTTATATTCCATGTAAACCTAACATATATTATTGTAAATATATATGAAAGACGAGGTGAATCATACAATTGACGAAGGGAAAAAGATGACTGGTGCACTGAGGAGTGTGTGGGGACAAAGGGAAGGGAATCTATGAGAGTATAGTGGTACCATCGCTTTTATATGGGTGTGAAGCCTGGGTGGTGAATGTTGCAACAAGGAGAAGGCTGGAGGCAGTGGAGATGTCGTGTCTGAGGGCAATGTGTACTGTGAGTATAATGCAGAAAATCCGTGGCTTGGACAATAAAAGGAGGTACAAGGTTTCAAAAGTATTATCCAGAGGGCTGAGGAGGGGTTGTTTAGGTAGTTCAGAGAGGATGGAATAAAATAGAATGACTTGGAGGGCGTATAACTCTGTAGTGGAAGGATGGCGGGGTAGGGGTCGTCCTAGGAAAGGTTGGGGGGGGGGGGTAAAGGAGGTTTGTGTGCGAGGGGTTTGGACTTCAGCAAGCGTACGTGAGCGTGTTAGATATGTTGCAGTTTTTCAACTGTAGTGTAGGTGCGCCTCTGGCAAGACAGTGATGGAGTGAGTGATGATGAAAGTGTTTCTTCGGCCGATGTGTTTAAAAATATATATATATATATATATATATATATATATATATATATATATATATATATATATATATATATATATATATATATATATATATATATATGTAGATACCTACGATTACATTGTTATATATTTGTTCTTTTGTTGTTTTAGGTGTTACCTATGAGCGGCGACGTTGTGTTCACTCTGTGTTGATCACTAGTTGGGTTAAACGAGGTGTGACGTTGGCTGCGTTGTAAAGAGAAGCGTCAAGGCACCAGGCAGTTAACTTTATTGCCTATCGACTGCACGAGCATCATTAAGGCCGCTATTCACCTGTGCACTAACACCAAGATTACTCTTGCCCCTAAAACACGAATTAAAGTTAACACTCGGTGTGTTTATGTATAGAGATAACGTATCTGTGTATATACACTTAGATATAACAGTCTCTCCGTCTTTATGGAGTGTTGGACAGTTTTGATTTATTGCAGCCAGAGTAAGATTAGAACAACCTTAGCCATGACGTTAGTCCCATCTCAACCTATTGACCAGTGTTAACGTGGGGCGGCGGCGGCGGCGGCGGCGGCGGGTGGGGACGGGTAGAGGGGAGGGAAGCGGGTCAGGATTGTGATTGCCGTCGAGTTCAAAGCTTAACGTTTAATGTTTTCAAAACTGACAGGCATATTTATTTACCTCAGAGGGATTGAGTTGTGTGTGTGAGATCATCTGGTTGTTTTTGTGAGAATTGAGACTCAGCTCCTGGCCTCCGGCCTCTTAAACTACAATCGTCGACAATATTGGTTCTTGGCTTCATGGGGTCCTGTCGTACCTACTCTTGAAACTATGCATTTTTTTCTTAAGCCACTTCCTCATCCACTTCGTATTCTTTTCGGCCCCGAGGCTGTAGAAATGCTGACATCCCGTGGCTCAATTGTGTGGCTCCTGTTTCCACCTGTTATCTGTTGTTGTGCCCTTGCCTTCGACTACACACTCCGGTCGATTCCTCTTAGGATTTTGTCTCAGTCATGTTCCCTCATCCTCCGTTTCTATAAGGTCATAAGGTTCACGTCCTGTGATCTCATATTACTTTACTTTCAGCTCTGGGACACTTCTCGGTGCAAAAATGTTGACATTTTCTTGTTTTAGCGCATGATCAGGTGGACTGTGCTCCAGGTTGAGGTTGTGTGTGTGTGCGTGTGTGTACTCACCTATTTGTGGTTGCAGGGGTCGATTCACAGCTCCTGACCCAGCCTCTTGGCTGGTCGCTACAAGGTCCACTCCCTGTTCCATGAGCTTTATTGTATCTCTTCTTTAAGCTATGTATGGATCCTGCCTCCACTACATCACTCTCCAGATTGTTCCATTTACTGACAACTCTATGACTGAAGAAATACTTTCTAACATCCCTGTGACTCATCTGAGTCTTTAAGTTCTAGTTGTAATTTCTTGTTGCTATGTATCCCATATCTGAAACATCCTATCCTTATCCAGGTTATCAATTCCCCTCATTATATGTCGTTATCACGTCCTCCCTATCTCCCCCTCTCCTCCAGTGTTGCCAGGTTGATTTCCCTTAACCTCTTCTCTTAGCTCCGGTACTAGTCTTATTGCAAACCTCTGTATTTTCTCTAATTTCTTGATGTGCTTGAGCAGGTGCTTGACTGGTGCTGCACATTGAAGAAATAATTTATACATCAAATGCTAGTTTTTGCATGCTATATATGCCCACTACCAAACTTGTGTACAATTATTGACAGCATACACAATAGGTTTACCAAATACCATAGTGTGAGTGGGTTTGAAAAGAGAGCATAAGTATGAGAACTCTCACCACTACAGCTTTAAGCCTCCCATTTAGAGGACAGACTTATTATGTTAACCATTTCGAGGCTCGTGAGGCTCTGAAGGTCCAGTCCCGCCCCTACATGCTTACCCTGGGGCTCGCTCCCTCACCCTGATAGGTAGACTCTGTACCCCAGTGTTGCACTTGTTCGGACAGGCAATGAACCACTGCGTTTTAAATGTGGTTATTAATGGCATGCAGGAATGTAGTTACGAGTGATGCATCCCCAGATTGAATATTCTACTCACCCTACGCCACACTTAGTCTAACCTTCCATCCACCCCTCCATCTGCCTTTCAACACCTTTCATCTTCCCTCCACGTCCCTCTACGCTCCTCCAAGTCTCTTGTGACTCCCTGGCGGTGCTGCTGCCTGAGATATAAATACTCGGGACGAATTAAATGTCACGGTAGTGTCAAGTGCCGTGACAGAACACCGGGGAGAGCCTGGCCCCGGCCAGGTGACACGGCTGTTGGCCAGGTGACACTACTGCTGGCCAGGTACACTGCTGCTGGCCAGGTGACACGGGTTTCCACCGCTTACCTATCAGTAAATAGGTACCCAGGTGTTAGTGTTGTGAATGACATTCTGGAGCTAGTTAAAGGCTATGTTAGGGAGACGTGAAAAAAACCTGACTGGTTGGGTTCTTGCTTCCAACATTACGGGACAGGTAGTCGAGATTCACCCTCAGGGAGAAGACATTCAGGAATAGGTAGTGTCTATAGTAACGAAAATGTAGCTACGCTAAAATAGCTAGTAACTATTCCAGGAGAGGCAGTAAATCCTCTAGGATAACTAGTAACTAATTCCACTAGAGTTAGCAACTATTCCAGGAGGGCTAGTAACCATTCTACGAAAGATAACAACTATTCTGGGATCTATCTACTTGTTGATGCCCGTGGGGATTATCATCCCCACTGGACGGCATCAGACCTGGGTGAGAGCGAGTCCAAGAGCTACAGCCCATTATTTGACTGAAGTACTTAACTCTCCTCTCTCTCTCTCTCATTCTCTCTCTCTCTCTCTCTCTCTCTCTCTCTCTCTCTCTCTCTCTCTCTCTCTCTCTCTCTCTCTCTCTCTCTCTCTCTCTCTCTCTCCTCTCCTCTCTCCCCTCTCTCTCTCTCTCTCTCTCTCTCCGTCTCCTCTTCTCTCTCTCTCTCGTCTCTCTCTCTCTCTCTCTCTCCCCTCTCTTCTCCTCTTCTCTCTCTTCTGGGGAGACACAACAGGCCACACAGGGATTGAGAGTTTTCTGGGCTCCAGGGCTCATATCTATGTTATACTGCCAGCAATGTGAAGCTCTTTTTGGCAGTGATGCTTGCTGCTGTCTCTTCCAGCCAGTGTAGTGTGTGTGTGTGTGTGTGTGTGTGGTGTGTGTGTGTGTGTGTGTGTTGTGTGTGTGTGTGTTGTTGTGTGTTGTGTGTGTTGTATGTTTTGTATGTGTTGTGTGTGTGTGTGTACTCACCTAATTGTACTTACCTAATTGTGGTTGAAGGGGTCGAGACTCAGCTCCTGGCCCCGCCTCTTCACTGATAGCTACTGGGTCCTCTCTCTCTCTGCTTCCTAAGCTGTATCATACCTCTTCTTAAAACTATGTATGGTTCCTGCCTCCACTACTTCACTTGCTAGGCTATTCCACTTGCTGACAACTCTATGACTGAAGAAATACTTCCTAACGTCCCTGTGACTCGTCTGAGTCTTCAGCTTCCAGTTGTGACCCCTTGTCCCTGTGTCCCCTCTCTGGAACATCCTATCTCTGTCCACCTTGTCTATTCCCCGCAGTATCTTGTATGTCGTTATCATGTCTCCCCTGACCCTTCTGTCCTCCAGTGTCGTCAGTCCGATCTCCCTCAACCTTTCCTCGTACGACATTCCCCTGAGCTCTGGGACTAGCTTTGTTGCAAACCTTTGTACTTTCTCTAACTTCTTGACGTGCTTGACCAGGTGTGAGTTCCAGACTGGTGCTGCATACTCCAGTATGGGCCTAACGTACACAGTGTACAGTTTCTTGAACGATTCCTTCTTAAGGTATCGGAACGCTATCTTAGGTTTGCCAGGCGCCCGTATGCTGCAGCAGTTATTTGGTTGATTGTGTGCCTCCGGTGATGTGCTCGGTGTTATGGTCACCCCAAGGTCTTTCTCCCTGAGTGAGGTCTGTAGTCTTTGTCCACCTAGCCTATACTCTGTCTGCGGTCTTCTTTGCCCTCCCCAATCTTCATGACTTTGCATTTGGCTGGATTGAATTCGAGAAGCCAGTTACTGGACCACATGTCCAGCCTGTCCCAGGTCTCTTTGCAGTCCTGCCTCATCCTCATCCGATTTAATTCTTCTCATCAATTTCACATCATCTGCGAATAGGACACTTCAAAGTCTATTCCTTCCATCATGTCGTTCACATATATCAAAAATAGCACTGGTCCTAGAACTGACCCCTGTGGGATCCCGCTTGTCACAGGCGCCCACTGTGATACCTCTTCACGTACCATGACTCGTTGCTGCCTCCCTGTCAGGTATTCCCTGATCCATTGCAGTGCCCTCCCTGTTACATGCGCCTGATCCTCCAGCTTCTGCACTAATCTCTTGTGGGGAACTGTGTCAAAGGCCTTCCTGCAGTCTAGGAAAACGCAATCTACCCACCCCTGTCTCTCGTGTCTTACTTCTGTTACCTTGTCATAAAACTCCAGGAGGTTTGTGATACAAGATTTGCCTTCCATGAACCCATGCTGGTTTTCATTTATAATCTTGTTCCTTTCCAGGTGTTCGACCACTCTCCTCCTGATAATCTTCTCCATGACTTTGCACACAATACATGTCAGAGACACAGGTCTGTAGTTAGCGCCTCGTTTCTGTTTCCTTTCTTAAATATGGGGACTACATTAGCTGTCTTCCATTTCTCAGGTAGTTGCCCATTTCAAGGGATGTGTTGAAGATTGTGGTTAGAGGCACGCACAGCATCTCTGCTCCTTCTCTAAGGACCCATGGGGAGATGTTGTCTGGTCCCATCGCCTTTGAGGTGTCAAGGTCACTTAGGAGTTTCTTCTCCTCCTCAGTTGTTCGTATGTCATCCAACACTTGTTGGTATATTCCCTCTTGATGTTCCCTTCTGTGCTGTCTTCCCACAGCCCTTCCTGTCTCTACTGTGAAAACTTCCTTAGATCTCCTGTTCAGCTCCTCACATACCTCCTGATCATTTCTTGTGAGTTCTCCACCTTCTGTCCTTAATCTGATCACCTGGTCTTTGACTGTTGTCTTCCTCCTGATGTGGCTATACAACAGTTTCGGGTCAGTCTTGATTTTCGATGCTATGTCATTTTCATACTGTCGCTGGGCCTCCCTCCTTACCTGTGCGTACTCATTCCTGGCTCTGCGACTGATCTCCCTATTTTCGTGTGTTCTATGCCTTCTGTACTTTTTCCATTCTCTATTGCACTTTGTTTTTGCCTCCTTACACCGTCGGGCAAACCAGGGGCTCGTTCTGGTCTTCCCGTTGTTGCTGTTGCCCTTGTGTGTGTGTGTGTGTGTGTGTGTGTGTGTGTGTGTGTTGTGTGTGTGTGTGTGTGTGTGTTTGTGTGTGTGTGTGTGTCACTTACTGTGTATGTATGTCTTATCTTTGTCTGCTTTCTTATTGTTGCTCTCTCTCTCTCTCTCTCTCTCTCTTTCTCTCTCTCTCTCTCTCTCAGTACAGAAACGAATGTTATCCTGAACCAAGATTGTAAGACCTCAGAAGGATAACCGATAATTAACATGGATTTTGTGATACAAGTCGCTGTCTTGTGTATTAATTAGAGTTTGTCAGTGACGTGTACTAAGATGACAAGGCTATAGTTGCTCTTGACCTACTGTATTGTGTATTGAGAGTACCAAGAGTCTACGATAATCTGTTGATGACCTGCTGTATTGAGAGTACCAAGAGTACGATAACCTGTTGATGACATGCTGTATTGAGAGTACCAAGAGTCTACGATAACCTGTTGAGGACCTGCTGTATTGAGAGTACCAAGAGTACACGATAACCTTGTTTTGACCTGCTTATTGAGAGTACCAAGAGTCTACGATAACCTGTTGTTGACCTGCTGTATTGAGAGTACCAAGAGTACGATAACCTGTTGTTGACCTGCTGTATTGAGAGTACCAAGAGTCTACGATAACCTGTTGATGACCTGCTGTATTGAGAGTATCAAGAGTCTACGATAACCTGTTGTTGACCTGCTGTATTGAGAGTACCAAGAATACGATAACCTGTTGTTGACCTGCTGTATTGAGAGTACCAAGAGTCTACGATAACCTGTTGTTGACCTGCTGTATTGAGTGTACCAAGAGTCTACGATAACCTGTTGTTGACCTGCTGTATTGAGAGTACAAGAGTTACGATATGTTGTTGGACCTGCTGTATTGAGGTCAGGGTCTGATTGTTGTTGACCTGCTATTTGAGAGGGTACAGAGTTAGTAACCTGTTGTTGGCTGCTGGTATTGAGTGTTACCAAGAGTACGATTAGCCTGTTGTTGAGAGTACCAAGTGTTACGTATTCTGTTGTGATTGGTATTGGTAGTCATACTGTGTATGATACTTATTTGTTGCCTTGCTTATTGAGAGTCCAAATCTACATCTTGTTTTTGTGCTTTTTTTTAGAGTTTACCAAGGTAAGATAACCTGTTGTTGACGCTATGTACGTTAAGGAGTAACCAAGAAGACTGATAACCTTCTTGACCTCTTATTCTGTCCAGTCTAACCTGTTTGACTGCTGATTGAAGTCCTCTACGATAACCTGTTGATCCTCTGTATAGAGAAGTACCTGAGTCAAGATGAAAACCTGTTAAAGAACCTAATCAGGGTTTTTGTGAGTCCCAAGAGTCCGCCTGTTTGTGTATATGAGAGTTCGCATGAGTGTACGATAACCTGTTGTTGACCTACTTAGTTATTGAGAGTACCAAGATTTACGATAACCTGTTGATGACCTGCTGTATTGAGAGTACCAAGAGTCTACGATAACCTGTTGTTGACCTGCTGTATTGAGAGTACCAAGAGTCTACGATAACCTGTTGTTGACCTGCTGTATTGAGAGTACCAAGAGTACGATAACCAGTTGTTGACCTACTGTATTGAGAGTACCAAGAGTTACGATAACCTGTTGATTGACCTGCTGTATTGAGAGTCCCGAGAATCTACGATAAACTATTGTATTTAAGACTGTGTAGTGATTGGCTAGACAATCACCGGGTAACACACAGATAACCCGCACATAAGAGGGAGACGCTGACGACGACGTTTGGGTCCGATTTGGACCATTTACAAAGTCGGACCGAAACGTCGTCATAAGATTGTCTCTCCTTTGTGCAAGATATTTGTGTTGTTCCAGTCACGGTATTGTGACTTTGTTGTTTATCTCCGGGTAACCATCGAAGTCATTACACTTTTCAGCATCCTGAGACTAAAGAAATAGTTCCTGACATCCCTGTGGTTCATCTGTGTCTTCATCCACTTATGTTCTCGTGGTCCTTGTCCTCTTAATTTAGTCTATCCTCATCTATCATTTCCCCTTAAGATTTTGTACTTCGTAATCATGTCTCCTCTTGTACGTCTCTGTATCAAGGTCGCCAGTTTCTTCAACTCCTCATAGTTCATGCCTCTCGGTTGTGATACTAGTCTGGTTGCAAACCTTTGGATCTTTTCCAGCTTCTTCATGTGCTTGGCCAGATAGAACCTCCATACTAGGGCAGCCATACTCTTAACGTCTTACATAATATTCTGAAGGAATTTTCATTCAGATTCCTAAATGCTATTCTGAGGTTTGCCAATCAATCATGTGCCGCTGACGTTATGTGGGTTTGTGTTTCAGGCGACATGTTAGGTGTTATATTCACTCCAATGTTCTCTCTAACCTTATATTTGCAATTGTTCTCCGCCCATGTCGTACTCTGTGTCCGGTCTACCTTCTTCTGCAGTTAAGATGACTTCGTATTTCTTCGAGCTGAACTCAGAAAACACTTGTTCGTTCATATCTACAGTTTGTTGAGGTCTCCATGGAGTCTAACACTGTAATCTCCTGTGCTTATTCTTTTCCTTAGACTCTCTCTCTCTCTCTCTCTCTCTCTCTCTCTCTCTCTCTCTCCTCTCTCTCTCTCTCTCTCTCTCTCTCTCTCTCTCTCTCTCAGATCCTCAGAGGCAGCAGCAAGGGTTGCTGGGGATATAAAACGGTGTATGTGTTTATTTCTCTGTTTACGTGAGGATCATGACGAGTTTGTAGGTGCTTGTGTCAGTGTTTGGAGGAAGAGGTATGCTGGTAGCTGTGTTGTGTAGGGCAGTGTTGGCAGGGATGTGCTGGTAGCTGTGTTGTGTAGGGCAGTGTTGGCAGGGATGTGCTGGTAGCTGTGTTGTGTAGGGCAGTGTTGGCAGGGATGTGCTGGTAGCTGGGTTGTGTAGGGCAGTGTTGGCAGGGATGTGCTGGTAGCTGTGTTGTGTAGGGCAGTGTTGGCAGGGATATGCTAGTAGCTGTGTTGTGTAGGGCAGTGTTGGCAGGGATGTGCTGGTAGCTGTGTTGTGTAGGACAGTGTTGGCAGGGATGTGCTGGTAGCTGTGTTGTGTAGGGCAGTGTTGGCAGGGATGTGCTAGTAGCTGTTGTGTAGGGCAGTGTTGGCAGGGATGTGCTGGTAGCTGTGTTGTGAGGGCAGTGTTGGCAGGGATGTGCTGGTAGCTGTTTTGTGTAGGGCAGTGTTGGCAGGGATGTGCTGGTAGCTGTGTTTAGGGTAGTTCCTGGAGCAGTTTACCTGGCAGAGATTCCGGGGTAGCGGGCTCGGTCTGTGTAGGACTCTTAGGCAGTGGATGCGCCACCGTCGATATACATAGGGTATTTTACTGGAGAGTATTAACCGGGGAAAAGAAGCAGTTTCCGGGGTCGAACCCACCCCACCGGTCTGTAAAGCAGGCTCACCAGGCCCAAGTGTCCAGGAATGCGAACAAGTTAGCTAACGACTGCCAGGGTAAGATACAGTTTAATGTTGGGCATGCCGGGTCGGAAAGAAATGTTGTTCAGAGTATGTGGCTGGTCGTAGCCAGCCCTCAAGGTGTTAATCGAGAGCTTTAAACCCACTTATCACCAGGTTGAAGCAGTTTTTGCTATCAGTTAGCTGGAAATGCTTGCCATGGTAAGATGTTTAACATTGATTAAAGTTGGCAGGTGCAGTCAGGTTAAACGGTATTGACAGAGGTGAGGTTACAGTGTTATCATGTAGCAGGTAAGTGTTTCAACTATGACAGGTTAACAGCTGTTATCAATTATTGACAGGTTAATAGCTGTTATCGCCTTATTGGACAGGTTAACAGCTGTTATCCTGCCTTTCTGACAGGTTAACGACTGTTATCCAACCTTTCTGACAGGTTAACAGCTGTTATCCTGCCTTATTGACAGGTTAACAGCTGTTATCCAACTTTATTGACAGGTTAACAGCTGTTATCCAACGTTATTGACAGGTTAACAGCTGTTATCCTGCCTTACTGACAGGTTAACAGCTGTTATCCTGCCTTACTGACAGGTTAACAGCTGTTATCTTGCCTTATTGACAGGCTAGCGGCTGTTATCCAACCTTAGCTAATTTCCTTGATGCCAAGTATTCATTGTCTCTTCCCAATATTCCCTCTCTTGTTTTTTCTCTATCTATCCTCCCTTTCTTCTCCATCTTCCTTTTTTTTCTATCTTACATATTTTCTCCATTTTCCTTCTCTTTCTTCCCCTCCTTTCTTCTCTTTTCCATCTCCCTCCTCTTCATTTCCTCTCTTTTCCATCTTCCTTCACTTCTTCATCTTCCCTCTCTTCATCATCTTCCTTCTCTTTACCATCTTTTTTCTCTTATTTTCCTCCCCTTCCCTCACCCTTCACTCTTCTTCCTTTCTGTTCCACATTTTTTCGTCTTTTAATGTTCCTCTGGTGTCCTCTCATCCTTTGTTGCTTTGTTTCTCTCGTTATTCTCTTTTTCTTTCCTTCATCTCCAGAGTTATTCCTCGCTTCCTTCCCCTCGCTTACCATTTTGTTCACAGGGTCGTCCCATCATGTTGCTGAAGGGCTCTTGGTCCAGGGAACTAGAGCTCTCTCTTCTTTGGACGGTGATTAGCTCACTGGCGCCGTGTAGCCCTTACTGGTTTAGCGCTTCATCTTTATAATAATAGTTCACTAGCCTGTTTTTGTTTCCTTTTTTCTTCTGTTTTCTTCTTTATTTCTCTTATTTTCTTCTGTTTCCTATATTTCTTTTCTCTTTCCCATCTTTGTCTTCTTTTTCTACTATTCCTCATCTTTATTTCTCTTCTTTTTCTTATCTTTCTCATCTTTATTTCTATTTCTCTTCTTTCCCCATCTTTATTTCTCTTCTTTTTCTTCTCTTTCCCACTGTCCTCATTTTACTTGTGATATATTTGGTTATTGTCTTGACTTCAGATGTGTAAGAGGTGTTGATGCCTGGCCAGGGTAGTATTTTGATGCCTGGCCAGGGTATTATTTTGATGCCTGTCCTGGGTAGTATTTTGATGCCTGGCCAGGGTATTATTTTGATGCCTGGCCAGGGTAGTATTTTCATGCCTGTCCTGGGTAGTATTTTGATGCCTGGCCAGGGTAGTATTTTGATGCCTGGCCAGGGCAGTATTTTGATGCCTGGCCAGGGTAGTATTTTGATGTCTGGCCAGGGCAGTATTTTGATGCCTGGCCAGGGTAGTATTTTGATGCCTGGCCAGGGTATTATTTTGATGCCTGTCCTGGGTAGTATTTTGATGCCTGTCCTGGGTAGTATTTTGATGCCTGGCCAGGGTAGTATTTTGATGCCTGGCCAGGGTATTATTTTGATGCCTGGCCAGGGTAGTATTTTCATGCCTGTCCTGGGTAGTATTTTGATGCCTGGCCAGGGTAGTATTTTGATGCCTGGCCAGGGCAGTATTTTGATGCCTGGCCAGGGTAGTATTTTGATGCCTGGCCAGGGCAGTATTTTGATGCCTGGCCAGGGTAGTATTTTGATGTCTGGCCAGGGTAGTATTTTGATGCCTGGCCAGGGCAGTATTTTGATGCCTGGCCAGGGCAGTATTTTGATGCCTGGCCAGGGCAGTATTTTGATGCCTGGCCAGGGCAGTATTTTGATGCCTGGCCAGGGCAGTATTTTGATGCTGGCCAGGGTCAGTATTTTGATGCCTGGCCAGGGCAGTATTTTGATGTCTGGCCAGGGCAGTATTTTGATGCCTGGCCAGGGTAGTATTTTGATGCCTGGCCAGGGCAGTATTTTGATGCCTGGCCAGGGCAGTATTTTGATGCCTGGCCAGGGCAGTATTTTGATGCTGGCCAGGGCAGTATTTTGATGCCTGGCCAGGCAGTATTTTGATGCCTGGCCAGGGCAGTATTTTGATGCCTGGCCAGGGCAGTATTTTGATGCCTGGCCAGGGCAGTATTTTGATGCCTGGCCAGGCAGTATTTTGATGCCTGGCCAGGGCAGTATTTTGATGCCTGGCCAGGGCAGTATTTTGATGCCTGGCCAGGGCAGTATTTTGATGCCTGGCCAGGGCAGTATTTTGATGCCTGGCCAGGGCAGTATTTTGATGCCTGGCCAGGGTAGTATTTTGATCATAATATATTAGGTATGTCATTATTGATAGTGTTTATCTCCGCACATTTTGGGAGGAGGAGGGTGGAGTTGAGCCTGATGTGGAAGGCAGGTATTTATGTGGGTAGAAACTGTTAGTCATATTTGGATCTTCATGTCCTACTGGAACAATGTGGGACCTCAGGCTCTGGAACAAGTGTGGGACTTTGAGTGTCTACTGGAACAAGTGTGGGACCTTCAGTTCTACTGGAACATGTGGGCCCTTCAGTGTCTATGACAGTGTGGGACCTTCGTGTCCTACTGGAACAGTATGTGGACCTGCAGTGGTCTCTGGACAAGTGTAGAGTCCTTCAGTGTCTACTGAACAAGTGTGGGACCTTCAGTGCTACTGGCACAGTGTGGGACCTTCGATGTCTACTGGAACAGTGTGAGTCCTTCGAGTGCTACTTGAACAAGTGTGGATCTTTCAGTGTCTCTGGAACAGTGTGGGATCTTCATGCTACTGGAACAAGTGTGGGACTTTCGAGTGTCTACTGGAACAGTGTGATCTTCATGTCTACTGGAACAAGGTGGGACCTTCAGTGTCTACTGGACAAGTGTGAGTCCTTCAGTGATACTGGAACATGTGGGACCTTCAGTGTCTAGTGGAACAGTGTGGTACCTTCATGTCACTGGAACCAGAGTGTAGTTCTTCAGTGTCTACTGGAACAAGGTGAGATCCTTCATGTCTACTGGAACAGTGTGGGCTCAGTTTCTACTGGACAAGTGTGAGGACCTAGTTGTGCTACTGGACAAGTGGGACCTTCAGTGTCTACGGATAAGGGTGGTACTTCGTGTGCTACTGGAACAGTGTGGACCTTCAGTGTCTCTGGAACCAGGTGGGACCTTCAGTGTCTACTGGAACAAGTGGGACTCAGTGTCTGCTGAACAAGTTGGGACTTCAGTGTCACTGGAACAAGTGTGGGATTCTTCAGTGTCTACTGGAACCAGGTGGGATATTTGCAGTGTCTACGCACAGTGGAGCTTCATTGTCTATGACAAGTGTGGGACCTTCAGTGTCTATAAAAGTGTGAGTCCTTCAGTGTCTACTGGAACAGAGTGTGCGACCTTCAGTGTTATGGAACAAGTGCGGGGCCTTCAGGTCCTACTGGAGCAAGTTGATGGGCCGTTCACTTTTCTACTGAACAACTGTGATCCTTCAGTTTTTACTGGAACAGTGTGGACCTTCATGTCACTGGAACAAGTGTGGGACCTTTCATGCTCTGGACAGTGTGAGTCCTTCATGTCTACTGGAATAAGTGTGGGTACCTTCAGTGTCTACTGGACAAGTGTGGACTTCAGTGTCACTGGAACAAGTGTTGGACTTCAGGTCTACTGGAACAAGTGTGGGACCTTAGTGTCTGCTGGAACAAGTGTGGGACCTTTCAGTGTCTACTGGAACAATGTGGACCTTCAGTGTCTATGACAGTGTGGGACCTTCAGTGTCTACTGCAACAAGTGTGGGACCTTCAATGTCTACTGGAACAAGTGTGGGACCTTCAGTGTCTACTGGAACAAGTGTGAGTCCTTCAGTGTCTACTGGAACAAGTGTGCGACCTTCAGTGTCTACTGGAACAAGTGCGGGGCCTTCAGTGTCTACTGGAGACAAGTGTGGGACCTTCACTGTCTACTGGAACAACTGTGAGTCCTTCAGTGTCTACTGGAACAAGTGTGGGACCTTCAGTGTCTACTGGAACAAGTGTGGGACCTTCAGTGTCTACTGGAACAAGTGTGAGTCCTTCAGTGTCTACTGGAACAAGTGTGGGACCTTCAGTGTCTACTGGAACAAGTGTGGGACCTTCAATGTCTACTGGAAAAAGTGTGGGACCTTCAGTGTCTACTGGAACAAGTGTGAGTCCTTCAGTGTCTACTGGAACAAGTGTGGGACCTTCAGTGTCTACTGGAACAAGTGTGAGTCCTTCAGTGACTACTGGAACAAGTGTGGGACCTTCAGTGTCTAGTGGAACAAGTGTGGGACCTTCAGTGTCTGCTGGAACAAGAGTGAGTCCTTCAGTGTACTGAACAAGTGTGAGTCTAGTGTCTACTGGAACAAGTGTGGGACCTTCAGTGTCTACTGGAACAAGTGTGGGACCTTCAGTGTCTACTGGAACAAGTGTGGGACCTTCAGTGTCTACTGGAACAAGTGTGGGACCTTCAGTGTCTACTGGAACAAGTGTGGGACCTTCAGTGTCTACTGGAACAAGTGTGGGACCGTCAGTGTCTACTGGAACAAGTGTGGGACCTTCAGTGTCTGCTGGAACAAGTGTGGGACCTTCAGTGTCTACTGGAACAAGTGTGGGACCTTCAGTGTCTACTGGAACAAGTGTGGGACCTTCAGTGTCTACTGCAACAAGTGTGGGACCTTCAATGTCTACTGGAACAAGTGTGGGACCTTCAGTGTCTACTGGAACAAGTGTGGGACCTTCAGTGTCTACTGGAACAAGTGTGGGATCTTCAGTGTCTACTGGAACAAGTATGAGTCCTTCAGTGTTTACTGGAACAAGTGTGGGACCTTCAGTGTCTACTGGAACAAGTGTGGGACCTTCAGTGTCTACTGGAACAAGTGTGAGTCTTCAGTGTCTACTGGAACAAGTGTGAGACCTTCAGTGTCTACTGGAACAAGTGTGGGACCGTCAGTGTCTACTGGAACAAGTGTGGTCCTTCAGTGTCTGCTGGAACAAGTGTGGGACCTTCAGTGTCTACTGGAACAAGTGTGGGACCTTCAGTGTCTACTGGAACAAGTGTGGGACCTTCAGTGTCTACTGCAACAAGTGTGGGACCTTCAATGTCTACTGGAACAAGTGTGGGACCTTCAGTGTCTACTGGAACAAGTGTGGGACCTTCAGTGTCTACTGGAACAAGTGTGGGATCTTCAGTGTCTACTGGAACAAGTATGAGTCCTTCAGTGTTTACTGGAACAAGTGTGGGACCTTCAGTGTCTACTGGAACAAGTGTGGGACCTTCAGTGTCTACTGGAACAAGTGTGAGTTCTTCAGTGTCTACTGGAACAAGTGTGCGACCTTCATTGTCTACTGGAACAAGTGCGGGGCCTTCAGTATCTACTGGAGCAAGTGTGGGACCTTCACTGTCTACTGGAACAACTGTGAGTCCTTCAGTGTCTACTGGAACAAGTGTGGGACCTTCAGTGTCTACTGGAACAAGTGTGGGACCTTCAGTGTCTACTGGAACAAGTGTGGGACCTTCAGTGTCTACTGTAACAAGTGTGAGTCCTTCAGTGTCTACTGGAACAAGTGTGAGTCCTTTAGTGTCTACTGGAACAAGTGTGGGACCTTCAGTGTCTACTGGAACAAGTGTGGGACCTTCAGTGTCTACTGGAACATGTGTGGGACCTTCAGTGTCTGCTGGAACAAGTGTGGGACCTTCAGTGTCTAGTGGAACAAGTGTGGGACCTTCAGTGTCTACTGGAACAAATGTGGGACCTTCAGTGTCTACTGGAACAAATGTGGGACCTTCAGTGTCTACTGGAACAAGTGTGGGACCTTCAGTGTCTACTGGAACAAGTGTGGGACGTTCACTGTCTACTGGAACAAGTGTGAGTCCTTCACTGTCTACTGGAACAAGTGTGAGTCCTTCAGTGTCTACTGGAACAAGTGTGGGACCTTCAGTGTCTACTGGAACAAGTGTGGGACCTTCAGTGTCTACTGGAACAAGTGTGGGACCTTCAGTGTCTACTGGAACAAGTGTGGGACCTTCAGTGTCTACTGTAACAAGTGTGAGTCCTTTAGTGTCTACTGGAACAAGTGTGGGACCTTCAGTGTCTACTGGAACAAGTGTGGGACTTTCAGTGTCTACTGGAACAAGTGTGGGACCTTCATTGTCTACTGGAACAAGTGTGGGACCTTCAGTGTCTAGTGGAACAAGTGTGGGACCTTCAGTGTCTACTGGAACAAATGTGGGACCTTCAGTGTCTACTGGAACAAGTGTGGGACCTTCAGTGTCTACTGGAACAAGTGTGGGACCTTCACTGTCTACTGGAACAAGTGTGAGTCCTTCAGTGTCTACTGGAACAAGTGTGGGACCTTCAGTGTCTACTGGAACAAGTGTGGGACCTTCAGTGTCTACTGGAATAAGTGTGGGGCCTTCAGAGTCTACTGGAACAAGTGTGAGTCCTTCAGTGTCTACTGGAACAAGTGTGAGTCCTTTAGTGTCTACTGGAACAAGTGTGGGACCTTCAGTGTCTACTGGAACAAGTGTGGGACCTTCAGTGTCTACTGGAACATGTGTGGGACCTTCAGTGTCTGCTGGAACAAGTGTGGGACCTTCAGTGTCTAGTGGAACAAGTGTGGGACTTTCAGTGTCTACTGGAACAAATGTGGGAACTTCAGTGTCTACTGGAACAAATGTGGGACCTTCAGTGTCTACTGGAACAAGTGTGGGACCTTCAGTGTCTACTGGAACAAGTGTGGGACCTTCACTGTCTACTGGAACAAGTGTGAGTCCTTCACTGTCTACTGGAACAAGTGTGAGTCCTTCAGTGTCTACTGGAACAAGTGTGGGACCTTCAGTGTCTACTGGAACAAGTGTGGGACCTTCAGTGTCTACTGGAACAAGTGTGGGACCTTCAGTGTCTACTGGAACAAGTGTGGGACCTTCAGTGTCTACTGTAACAAGTGTGAGTCCTTCAGTGTCTACTGGAACAAGTGTGAGTCCTTTAGTGTCTACTGGAACAAGTGTGGGACCTTCAGTGTCTACTGGAACAAGTGTGGGACCTTTCAGTGTCTACTGGAACAAGTGTGGGGACCTTCATTGTCTACTGGAACAAGTGTGGGACCTTCAGTGTCTAGTGGAACAAGTGTGGGACCTTCAGTGTCTACTGGAACAAATGTGGGACCTTCAGTGTCTACTGGAACAAGTGTGGGACCTTCAGTAGTCTACTGGAACAAGTGTGGGACCTTCATGTCTACTGGAACAAGTGTGGACCTTCATGTCTACTGGAACAAGTGTGGGACCTTCAGTGTCTACTGGAACAGTGTGGCTTCAGTGTCTACTGGAACAAGTGTGGGACCTTCAGTAGTCTACTGGAACAAGTGTGAGACCTTCAGTGTCTACTGGAACAAGTGTGGACCCTTCAGTGTCTACTGGAACAAGTGTGGGACCTTCAGTGTCTACTGGAACAAGTGTGGGACCTTCAGTGTCTACTGGAACAAGTGTGGGACCTTCAGTGTCTACTGGAACAAGTGTGGGACCTTCAGTGTCTACTGGGACAAGTGTGGGACCTTCGTTCTACTGGAACAAGTGTAGGGACCTTCAGTGTCTACTGGAACAAGTGTGGGACCTTCAGTGTCTACTGGAACAAGTGTGGGACCTTCAGTGTCTACTGGAACAAGTGTGAGTCCTTCAGTGTCTACTGGAACAAGTGTGGGACCTTCATTGTCTACTGGAACAAGTGTGGGACCTTCAGTGTCTACTGGAACAAGTGTGGGACCTTCCGTGTCTACTGGAACAAGTGTGGGACCTTCAGTATCTACTGGAACAAGTGTGGGACCTTCAGTATCTACTGGAACAAGTGTAGGACCTTCAGTGTCTACTGGAACAAGTGTGGGACCTTCAGTGTCTACTGGAACAAGTGTGGGACCTTCAGTGTGTACTGGAACAAGTGTGGGACCTTCATTGTCTACTGGAACAAGTGTGAGTCCTTCAGTGTCTACTGGAACAAGTTTAGTGTGTAGTTGTGTCTTACAGTGTGGTAGTATTGTGTAGTGGCGACTGTTGTGTAGCGGTGACTGATGTGTAGGACCTTGAGAAAGTCGTCCTTGTACACAAGAAAGAGAGCGACATCTCTGCCTCCTCGTCTTGTTATGTGTAGTGATTCCTTTTGTTGGAAGAGACATGTCAGTGGTACCTCCTCCAAGCCTTATATATACCTTCCGTCCTTACTGATATTCGTTTTCCTTCCTACTCCATTTTTTGTATCCTCCACTCTCTTCCCTTTCATAGTTTACTCTCTTTACTCATCTTCTCTCGTTTCTCCTTCCCTCTTTCTACTCTTCTCTACTTGCTTTCATCTCTGTTTTTTTTACCTTTTTCACTCTCACACTCTTTTCTTTCCCAAGTCTCTAACCCCTTTTCTACTCCCCGTCTCCCTTCTCTTAGGAGGGCAAAACCACTTTCACATTGCTGTAGTTTTTGTTCCTTGCGTGGATGGTCAGACAAGCTTAAGTGTAAACACCTGTGTCTCACTGGCCAGGTGTTTCTTCCTGATAGTCGCAAATGTCCTTAAGAAAATTGGTCTAGCTTGTGCTTAGATTATTTTAATACAGGAAAGAATGTAGCAAGCCGATGTTGCCCACTTAGTTGTGTGGGGGAGGAGACGGAGGCACGGACAGGAAGAGGAGGAGGAGGAGGAGGAGGTAGAGAATTCCTGGGTGGAAGGTATGGAGGTTCAGGTAGATGTTTGGTGTGTGTGAGGAAGAGGCAGTGAGGACATTGGTGTCAGGATCTGTAACATATTGTTGTTATTTACTTAATAGTAAATAATAAAAGGAATTTCTCTAAATTATAATAATATGGTAGCACAGGTGCCAACCCGGCCCCCACCCTTCTTTCTCCCTCCCCATTGTCCTGACCTTAACAGTTCCCTTCACCTTCATTATTTCTACAGGAGACGATAGTAAAATCAAGGGGGAAGCGCAAAACCCCGGGGTTTATACAGCGCCGGGGGGGGGGGGGAGTGGAAGGCATTCGGGCTTAATTCGGGAATGAGCACAGATCCAATTCCCAAAAACAAGAGCCCCTCACCAACACCAAAGGGAAACCCTTCTTGGGGGGGCCCGAAAGTCAAGAAAACAACATACGAAAAAAATTAGATTTTGGGGTTTCCCCCCCGAATGGCATTTATTGGCACCCCTACCCATCCCGTGGAGGGTGTGGTAGTTTATTGTGCCCCCATACCATCCCCTGGAGGGTATGGGGTATTTATTTTGCACCCCATACCCACCTTGGGGGGGTAGTGGCTAGTTTATTTGCACCCCCTACCATCCGTGGGGGGTAGTGGCTAGTTTATTTTGCACCCCCAACCATCCTGTGGAGGTATGGCTAGTTTATTGTGCACCCCCCTACCCCTCCGTGGGGGTATGGGGTTTATTTGCACCCCTACCCATCCTGGGAGGGTAGTGGGTAGTTTATTTTGCACCCCCATACCATCCGTGGGGGTAGTGGGTATTTATTTTGACCCCATACCCCTCCTGTGGGGGGTGTGGCTATTTATTGTGCACCCCCTACCATCCTGTGGAGGGGAGTGGGTATTTATTTGACCCCAACCCCTCCTGTGGAGGGGAGGGCTAGTTTATTTGACCCCCTACCCACCCGTGGAGGGGAGTGCTATTTTTTGTGCACCCCCTACCCCTCCTGTGGGGGTAGGGGTTTTATTTTTGCACCCCATACCCCCGTGGAGGGAGTGGCTATTTTTGTGCACCCCATACCATCCTGTGGGGGGAGTGGGGTAGTTTATTGTGACCCCCTACCCTCCTGTGGAGGGGAGTGGCTAGTTTTTTGTGCACCCCCCTACCCCTCCCGTGGGGGTTGGTAGTTTTTTGTGACCCCAACCATCCTGTGGGGGGTAGTGGCTAGTTTATTGTGCACCCATACCCATCCTGTGGAGGGTAGTGGGATTTATTGTGCACCCATACCCCTCCTGTGGGGGTAATGGCTATTTATTGTGCCCCCTACCCATCCTTTTGGGGGGTAGTGGCTAGTTTAGTGCACCCCATCCTCCCGTGGAGGGTAGTGGCCTAGTTTATTTTTGCACACCCCCTACCCCCTGTGGGGGGAATGGCTAGTTTATTGTGCACCCCATACCATCCTGTGGAGGGTAGTGGCTAGTTTATTGTGCACCCCATACCCCCCTGTGGGGGTAGTGGCTTTTTTTATTGTGCACCCCATACCCATCCCTTTGGAGGGTAGTGGCTAGTTTTTTGTGCACCCCTACCCCTCTGTGGGGTAGTGGTAGTTTATTGTGCACCCCATACCCCTCCTGGGAGGGTAGTGGTAGTTTATTTTTCACCCTACCCCTTGTGGAGGGGAGTGGTAGTTTATTGTGCACCCCATACCCTCCGTGGAGGGGAGTGGCTAGTTTATTGTGCACCCCATACCCATCTGTGGAGGGTAGTGGCTAGTTTTTTTGTGCACCCCATACCCATCCTGTGGGGGTAGTGGCTATTTATTGTGCCCCCCTACCCTCCTGTGGAGGGTAGTGGCTAGTTTTTTGTTTACCCCAAACCCCTCCTGTGGAGGGGAAATGGTATTTATTGTGCACCCCTACCCCTCCTGTGGAGGGTAGTGGGGAGTTTATTGTGCACCCCCTACCCATCCCTTGGGGGTAGTGGCTGTTTATTGTGCCCCCCTACCACCTGTGGGGGGTAGTGGTAGTTTATTGTGCACCCCATACCCTCCCGTGGAGGGTATGGGTGTTTATTGTGCAACCCATACCCATCCCCTGGAGGGGATGCTAGTTTTTTTGTGCCACCCATTTCCACTGTGGAGGGGGTGGCTAGTTTATTGGGCACCCCAACCCTCTGTGGGGGGTTTGTGGCTAGTTTATTTTGACCCCCTACCATCCTGTGGAGGTATGGCTAGTTTATTGTGCACCCCCATACCCCCCCTCCTGTGGAGGGTAGTGGCTAGTTTATTTGCCCCCATACCCATCCGTGGGGGTAGTGGCTGTTTTTTGTGCACCCCATACCATCCTGTGGAGGGTAGTGGGTAGTTTATTTTGACCCCATACCCCCCCTGTGGAGGGGAGTGGTTTTATTGTGCCCCATACCCTCCTGTGGAGGGTAGTGGCTGTTTATTGGCACCCCCTACCCTCCTGTGGAGGGTAAATGGCTAGTTATTGTGCACCCAACCCATCCGTGGGGTAGTGGTATTTATTGTGCACCCCCAACCTCCCGTGGAGGGTAGTGGCTGTTTATTGTGACCCCCCTACCCATCCCGTGGGGGGTAGTGCTAGTTTTTGGCACCCCTACCCCCCCTGTGGGGGGTATGGCTAGTTTATTGTGCACCCCATCCCTTTCCCGTAGGGTAGTGGCTAGTTTATTGTGCACCCCAACCCATCCCTTTGGGGGTAGTGGCTAGTTTTTGTGCACCCCAACCCTCCTGTGGGGGGAGTGGGTTTTTTGTGACCCCCTACCACCTGTGGGGGGGTGCTGTTTTTTGTGCACCCCCTACCTCTGTGGAGGTATGGCTAGTTTTTGGCACCCCATACCCACCTGTGGAGGGTGTGGCTAGTTTTTGTGCACCCCATAAACCCATCCCGGGGGGGTAGTGGTAGTTTTTTGTGCACCCCCTACCCATTGTGGAGGGGGATGGGTAGTTTATTGTGCACCCCATACCCCCCTGTGGAGGGGGATGGTAGTTTATTGTCACCCCATCCATCCCGTGGAGGGTAGTGGCTAGTTTATTTTGCACCCCCTACCTCCTTGGGGGTAGGGGCTATTTATTTGCCCCCCCATACCCATCCTGTGGAGGGGAGTGGCTAGTTTATTGTGCCCCCTACCATCCTGTGGAGGGGGTGCTAGTTTATTGTCACCCCATACCCCTCCTGTGGGGGGTAGTGGCTAGTTTATTGGCACCCCATACCCATCCGTGGAGGGTTTGTGGCTAGTTTATTGTGCACCCCCTACCCATCCTGTGGGGGGTGGGCCCAGTTATTGTGCACCCCATACCCATCCTGTGGGGGTATGGCTAGTTTATTGTCACCCCTACCATCCTGTGGAGGGTAGTGGCTAGTTTTTGTGCACCCCATACCCTCCCTTGGAGGGTAGTGGCTAGTTTTTGTGCACCCCTACCCCTCCCGTGGGGGGTTTTTGGCTAGTTTTTGTGCACCCCCTACCCATCCTGTGGGGGTAGGGCTAGTTTTTTGTGCCCCATACCCATCCCTTGGGGGGTAGTGGGTAGTTTATTGTGCACCCCCCCTTACCATCCTGTGGAGGGTAGTGGCTAGTTTTTGTCACCCCTACCCATCCTTGGAGGGTAGTGGCTAGTTTTTTTGCACCCCATCCCCTCCTGTGGGGGTAGTGGCTAGTTTTTGTGCACCCCATACCCCTCCCGTGGGGGGAGTGGTAGTTTTTGTGCACCCCCTACCATCCCGGGAGGGTGTGGGGTTTAGTTTATTGTTTTTTCACCCCATATCCATCCTGTGGGGGGTAGTGGCTAGTTTTTGTGCACCCCCTCCCCCCCCTGTGGAGGGGATGGCAGTTTATTGTGCACCCCATTCCCTGTGGAGGGTAGTGGCTAGTTTTTGGCACCCCCCACCCATCCTGTGGGGGGTTTAAAGTGGCTTTTGGGGTTTATTGTGCACCCCTACCACCCGTGGAGGGGAGTGGCTAGTTTTTTGGACCCCCCTACCCATCCGTGGAGGGAGTGGTTTGTTTATTGTGCACCCCATACCCCCCTGTGGGGGTAGTGGCTAGTTTATTGTGCACCCATACCCATCTGTGGAGGGTAGTGGCTATTTATTTTTGCACCCCATACCCATCCCGTGGGGGGGAGTGGTAGTTTATTTGCACCCCATACCCATCCCGTGGAGGGGGAGTGGCTAGTTATTGTGGCCCCCAACCCCTCCCGTGGGGGTATGGGGGTTTTTTGGCCCCCAAAAATCCTGTGGGGGTAGTGGCTAGTTTTTTGTGCACCCCATACCCCTCCCGTGGAGGGTAGTGGTATTTATTGGCACCCCCCTACCCATCCTGTGGGGGATGGCTAGTTTTTGTGCACCCTAAACCAACTGTGGAGGGTTTGTGGCATTTAAAAGTCCCCCCCCTTTGGGAGGGTAGTGGGCTAAAATTTTTATTGTGGACCATTTTTTAAATGTGGAGGTTGTGGCTAGTTTATTGTCACCCCATACCCTCCTGTGGGGGTGTGGCTAGTTTATTGTGCCCCCCAAACCCCCCAAATATATCCGGGGGAGGGTAGTGGCTAGTTTATTGTGACCCCATACCCCTCCTGTGGGGGGTGTGGCTAGTTTTTTTGTGCCCCCCTACCCCTCCTGTGGGGGGGTTTGGGCTAGTTTTTTGTGCACCCCTACCCCCTCCTGTGGAGGGTAGTGGCTAGTTTTTGTGCACCCCATACCTTCCCGTGGAGGGTAGTGGCTATTTATTGTGCACCCCATACCCTCCTGTGGAGGGGTTGGTTTTTGACCCCCTACCCCCCGGGAGGGGGGAAAAAATGGCAGTTTATGTGCCCCCATACCCACCGTGGGGGGTATGGCTTGTTTATTGTGAATAATTGTGAGGGTAGTGGCTAGTTTATTGTAATAATCTTGGAGGGTAGTGGCTGTTTATTGTGCACCCCCTCCCATCTGTGGAGGGGTTTGTGGGTAGTTTTTGTGCACCCAACCCCTCCTTGGAGGGGAGTGGCTAGTTTATTGTGACCCCATACCCCTCCTTGGAGGGTGTGGCTTGTTTATTGTGAACCCCATACCCCTCCTTGGGGGGTAGTGGCTAGTTTATTGTGCACCCATACCCCTCCTGTGGGGGGTAGTGGTAGTTTTGTGCACCCCCTACCCATCCGTGGAGGGGAGGGCTATTTATTGTGCACACCCCCTAATCGTGGAGGGTTAAATGGCTAGTTTTTTGTGCACCCCATACCCATCCTGTGGGGGTTTTGGCTAGTTATTGTGCACCCCTACCATCCTGTGGGGGGTGTGGGTAGTTTATTGTGCACCCCATCCCCTCCGTGGAGGTAGTGGCTATTTATTGGCACCCCCTACCCCTCCTGGGAGGGTTTTGTGGCTAGTTTATTGTGCACCCCTACCCCCTTTGTGGGGGTTGGCTAGTTTATTTGGGGCACCCCTACCTCCTGTGGGGGTAGTGGCTATTTTTTGTGCACCCCAACCCTCTGTGGGGGGGTAGTGGTAGTTTTTTTTGCCCCCATACCCCTCCTGTGGAGGGTAGTGGCTAGTTTTTTTTGTGCACCCCATTTCTCCTGTGGGGGGTAGTGGCCTTTTTTTATTTTTTTTTTTGGCACCCCCTACCATCCTGTGGGGGGGTATGGCTAGTTTATTGTGCACCCCATACCCCCCTTGGGGGTAGTGGCTAGTTTTATTTGCACCCCTACCTCCTTGGGGAGGGAGGTAGTTTTTTGTGCCCCCATACCCATCCTGTGGGAGGGTAGTGGGGTTTTGTTTATTGGCACCCCATACCATCCTGTGGAGGGTAGTGGCTTATTTTTTTGTGCACCCCATACCCATCCTGTGGAGGGGAGTGGCTATTTATTTTGTGCCCCCATACCATCCTGTGGGGGGTAGTGGCTAGTTTTTTTGCACCCCCTACCATCCTGTGGGGGGGTTGTTGGTAGTTTATTGTGCACCCCCAAACCATCCTGGGAGGGTAGTGGGTAGTTTTTTGTGCACCCCCACCCCTCCGTGGAGGTAGTGGCTAGTTTATTGTGCAAAACCCCCTACCATCCTGTGGAGGGTAGTGGCTAGTTTTTGTGCACCCATACCATCCTGTGGGGGGGGTAGGGCTTTGGGTTTTTGTCACCCCATACCCATCCGTGGAGGTAGTGGGTAGTTTTTTTGTGCCCCCCCATACCCTCCTGGGAGGGTTTTGGGGGTTTTTTTTTGTGCCCCATCCAGTGGAGGGTGGGTAGGGGTGAATAAATCGGGAGGGTAGTGGCCGTTTATTGTGCACCCCATAAACCATCCCTTGGAGGGTAGTGGTATTTTTGTGCACCCCATAAACCATCCCGTGGAGGGTAGGGGGGAAGGGGTTTTTTGTGCCCCAACCATTTTTGGGGGTTTTGGCTTGTTTTTGTCACCCCATATCCATCCTGTGGAGGGTAGTGGCTGTTTATTGTGCACCCCATACCCCTCCTGTGGGGGTATGGCAAATTTTTTGTGACCCCATACCCCCCCTGGGAGGTAGGGCTAGTTTATTGGCACCCCATTCCCCTCCCGTGGGGGAGTGGGAGTTTTTTTGGCCCCATACCCATCCCGTGGGGGGGGGTGGCTAGTTTATTTTGACCCATACCCCCCTGTGGAGGGTGGGCTATTTATTGTGCACCCCCCTACCCCTCCTGGGGGGGGGAGGGGGTTTGGCTTGTTTATTGTGCAACCCCATACCCCTCCGTGGAGGGTAGTGGCTAGTTTTTTTGGCACCCCATACCCCTCCTGTGGAGGGTAGTGGGGGGTTTTTTTTATTTTTTCACCCCATACCCCTCCTGTGGAGGGGGGTGGCTATTTATTGTGCACCCATACCCTCCTGTGGAGGGGGTGGCTAGGTTTTTTTGTGCCCCCCTACCCATCCTTGGGGGGTGGGGTTTGTTTTTTATTTTCACCCCCAAACCATCCCGTTTGGGGGGTAGTGGCTAGTTTATTGTAAAAATTATTGTAGGGTTTTTCTAGTTTTTTGTCACCCCTACCCATCCTTGGGGGTAGTGGGTGGGTTTTTTGTGCACCCCATACCCATCCTGTGGAGGGGTAGTGGCTAGTTTTTGTGCACCCCCCACCCCCCCGGGGGGGGTAGTGGCCCTAAATTTATGTGCACCCCTCCCTCCTGTGGGGGGGTAGTGGTAGTTTATTGTGACCCCATACCCCTCCTGTGGGGGTAGTGGCCCCAGTTTTTGTGCACCCATACCCCCCCTGTGGGGAGGGTAAATTTTTTTTGAACCCCCTACCATCCCGTGGGGGGTGTGGCTGTTTATTGTGCACCCTACCCCTCCCGTGGGGGGTAGTGGCAGTTTTTTGTGCACCCCATACCCCATCCCCGTGGAGGGTAGGGCTATTTATTGTGCACCCCATACCCATCCTGTGGGGGTAGTGGTAGTTTATTGTGCACCCCTACCCCCTCTGTGGAGGGTAGTGGTAGTTTTTGTGCACCCCATACCCCTTTCCTGTGGAGGGTAGTGGTAGTTTTTTTTGCCCCCATCCCCTCCTGTGGGGGTTAGGGCATTATTGTGACCCCATACCCCTTGTGGAGGGTAGTGGGTGTTTATTTTGCACCCCCTACCCCTCCTGTTGGGGGTAGTGGCTAGTTTATTGTGCACCCCATACCCATCCTGTGGAGGGTAGGGGGCAGTTTTTGTGCACCCCATTCCCACCTGTGGAGGGGAGTGGGTAGTTTTTTGTCACCCCATTTCCATCCTGTGGAGGGTAGTGGCAGTTTTTTTTGTGCCCCCTACCCCTCCTGTGGAGGGTATGGCTAGTTTTTTGTGCACCCCCAATCCCCCTCCTGTGGAGGGTATGGCTAGTTTATTGTGCACCCCATACCCATCCTTTTTGGAGGGTATGGCTAGTTTATTTTCAAAAACCCCTACCTCCCGTGGAGGTAGTGGCTTTTTATTTTGCACCCCCTACCCTCTGGGGGAGGTATGGTAGTTTTTTGTGCACCCCATACCCACCCCGTGGGGGGGAGTGGCTAGTTTTATTTAATAATTGTGGAGGGTTTGTGGCTTTTATTGTGAAACCCCCAACCCCTCCTGTGGGGGTAGTGGCTAGTTTTTTGTGCACCCCATACCCCCCCTTGGGGGGGGGTGGCTAGTTTATTGTGCACCCCATCCCCTCCTGTGGAGGGTATGGTAGTTTATTGGCACCCTACCCCTCCTGTGGGGGGGTGTGGGTAGTTTTTTTGTGCACCCCATACCCCTCCTGTGGGGGTAGTGGTAGTTTATTGTCACCCCATACCCCCCTTGGAGGGTAGTGGCTTTTATTGGCACCCCATACCATCCTGTGGAGGGGAGTGGCTAGTTTATTGGCACCCCCAAACCTCTGTGGAGGGTATGGCTAGTTTATTGGCACCCCCTACCCCCCTGTGGAGGGTTTTTGTGGGCTTTTGTTTATTGTGCACCCCATTTCCCATCCTTTTGGGGGGGAGGGTTTGTGGCTGTTTATTGTGCACCCCATACCCCCCCGTGGAGGGGAGTGGTGTTTATTTGCACCCCATACCCCTCCCGTGGAAGGTAGTGGCTAGTTTTTGTGCACCCCATACCCATCCTGTGGAGGGGATGGCTTTTTTTTGTGCAACCCTCCCATCTGTGGGGGTAGGGGTAGTTTATTGTGCACCCATACCCCTCCGTGGGGGGTTGGTGTTTTTTGTGCAAAACCCCCTACCCCTCCTGTGGGGTTGGCTTTTTTATTTTCCCCCCCATACCATCTTTGGAGGGGAGTGGCTAGTTTATTGTCACCCCCAACCCCTCCTGTGGAGGGTGTGTGTTTATTGTGCACCCCATACCCATCCTTGGAGGGTAGTGGGTAGTTTATTGTGCACCCCCACCCCCCTTGGAGGGTATGGTAGTTTATTGTGCACCCTACCCATCCGTGGAGGGGAGTGGCTAGTTTTTTGTGGGCCCCCCCTACCCATCCGTGGGGGGGTTGGTAGTTTATTGTGCCCCCATTTCCCCCCCCGTGGAGGGTAGTGGTAGTTTATTGTGCAACCCCCTACCCATCTGTGGAGGGGTGGTAGTTTATTGTGCACCCCCAAACCCCTCTGTGGAGGGTAGTGCTAGTTTATTGGCACCCCATACCACCTGTGGAGGGTTGGTATTAGTTTATTGTGAAACCCCTACCCATCCCCGTGGAGGGATGGCTAGTTTTTTTTCACCCCATACCATCTGTGGAGGGTTTTTGGCTAGTTTATTGTTCACCCCAAACCCTCCTTGGGGTAGTGGCTGTTTTTTTGCACCCCATACCCATCCTGTGGGGTAGTGGCTAGTTTATTGTGCCCCCATAACCCTCCTGTGGAGGGTATTGGGGTAGTTTATTTTTGCACCCCCTCCCATCCGTGGAGGGGAGTGGCTAGTTTATTGTGCACCCCCTACCCTCCTTGGGGGTGTGGCTAGTTTATTGTGCACCCCTACCCCTCCTGGGGGGTATGGGTTTTTATTGTGCACCCCTAACCCCTCCTGTGGGGGTAGTGGCTGTTTATTTTGCACCCCATACCCATCCGTTTTGGGGGGGGTAGTTGTTTATTTTGGGACCCCCTACCCTCCTGTGGAGGGTAGTGGCTTGTTTTTTGTGACCCCCTACCATCCTGTGGAGGGGTAGTGGCTAGTTTATTTGCACCCCCCTACCCCTCCCGTGGAGGGGAGTGGCTAGTTTTTGGCCCCCATACCCCTCCTGTGGGGGAGTGGTAGTTTATTGTGACCCCATACCATCTGGGGGGAGGGTAGTGGCTAGTTTATTGTGACCCATACCCCTCCTGGGAGGGTAGTGGGTAGTTTATTGTGCACCCCCCTCCCATCCCGTGGAGGGTAGTGGGTGTTTATTGTGACCCCATACCCATCCCGTGGAGGTAGTGGCTATTTATTGTGCACCCCATACCCATCCCGTGGAGGGTGTGGCAAATTTATTGTGCACCCCCTACCCATCCGTGGAGGGTAGTGGCTTTTTTTATTGTGCACCCCCTACCCATCCTGTTGGGGGGAGTGGGTAGTTTATTGTTCCCCCAACCCCTCCGTGGAGGGTAGGGCTAGTTTATTGTGCACCCCCTACCATCCTGTGGGGGTAGTGGTAGTTTATTGTTGCCCCCTACCCCTCTGTGGGGGGTATTGGGGTAGTTTTTTGTGCACCCCATACCCATCCTGTGGAGGGTAGTGGCTAGTTTATTGTGCACCCCATATCCATCCTGTGGAGGGTAGTGGCTAGTTTATTGTGCACCCCATATCCATCCTGTGGGGAAGCATTGAGGTGGTGAGGGGAGGGAAGGTTGCGACAAGGGTTTTAAGGCAGTGGGGTGTTATGACAGGTGTTTTAAAGAAGCGAGGAGGGTTAAGAGAGAGAGAGAGAAAAAAAAAGCTTTGAGACAGTGAAGGATTACAACAAAACTTGTAAGGAAGCTGAGAGGGTGTATGGCAATAGGGATGTATTTTTGGGTGGGGGTGGGATTGTGCTTGGTGTTGTGTAGAATTGTTGGATTAATGTTAAAAAGTATTTTGTATAGACCAAAAGTGAAGAGGGAAGTTATTTCAGGTATTTTGTGGAGAATTTGTGTCTGGGAAGGTGTTTTGAGCAGAAATTTGTCAGGAGTGAAGGGAGAGTTCAGGTGTTTAATGGATGGATGGTGAAGGGAATTTTAGGACAGGTGTTGTGCGGGAGAGGGGAGAGGGTTTCAAGCAGGTGTTTTGTGTGGAAAGAGCAGGTATTAACAAAATTTGTGTTGGGAGTCAATGCAGCGTTTGGACATGATTTGCGGGTCGTAAATGGATTTAACATTGTACAGCTATTGTACTGCTGGGTTCAGACTGTTGTACAGGTGTTGTACTGCTGGGTTCAGACTGTTGTACTGCTGGGTTCAGACTGTTGTACTACTGGGTTCAGACTGTTGTACTGCGGGGTTCAGACTGTTGTACTGCTGGGTTCAGACTGTGTAGTGTTACTGCTGGGTTCAGACTGTGGTACTACTGGGTTCAGACTGTTGTACTGCTGGGTTCAGACTGTTGTACAGGTGTTGTACTGCTGGGTTCAGACTGTTGTACTGCTGGGTTCAGACTGTTGTACTGCTGGGTTCAGACTGTTGTACTGCTGGGTTAAGACTGTTGTACTGCTGGGTTAAGGCTGTTGTACTACTGGGTTCAGACTGTTGTACTGCGGGGTTCAGACTGTTGTACTGCTGGGTTCAGACTGTTGTACTACTTGGTTCAGACTGTTGTACTGCTGGGTTCAGACTGTTGTACTGCTGGGTTCAGACTGTTGTACTAACTGGGTTCAGACTGTTGTACTGCTGGGTTCAGACTGTTGTACTGCTGGGTTCAGACTATTGTACTGCTGGGTTCAGACTGTTGTACTGCTGGGTTCAGACTGTTGTACTGCGGGGTTCAGACTGTTGTACTGCTGGGTTCAGACTGTTGTACTGCGGGGTTCAGACTGTTGTACTGCGGGGTTCAGACTTTTGTACTGCGGGGTTCAGACTTTTGTACTGCTGGGTTCAGACTGTTGTACTGCGGGGTTCAGACTGTTGTACTGCGGGGTTCAGACTTTTGTACTGCGGGGTTCAGACTGTTGTACTGCTGGGTTCAGACGGTTGTACTACTGGGTTCAGACTGTTGTACTGCTGAGTTCAGACTTTTGTACTGCTGGGTTCAGACTTGTATTTCTGGGTTCAGACTGTTGTACTGCTGGGTTCAGACTGTTGTACTGCTGGGTTCAGACTGTTGTACTGCTGGGTTCAGACTGTTGTACTGCTGGGTTCAGACTGTTGTACTGCGGGGTTCAGACTATTGTACTGCTGGGTTCAGACTATTGTACTGCGGGGTTCAGACTGTTGTACTGCTGGGTTCAGACTGTTGTACTGCTGGGTTCAGACTGTTGTACTGCTGGGTTCAAACTGTTGTACTGCTGGGTTCAGACTGTTGTTCTGCTGGGTTCAGACTGTTGTACTGCTGGATTCAGACTGTTGTACTGCGGGGTTCAGACTGTTGTACTACGGGGTTCAGACTGTTGTACTGCTGGGTTCAGACTGTTGTACTGCTGGATTCAGACTGTTGTACTGCGGGGTTCAGACTGTTGTACTGCGGGGTTCAGACTGTTGTACTGCTGGGTTCAGACTGTTGTACTGCGGGGTTCAGACTGTTGTACTGCAGGGTTCAGACTGTTGTACTGCGGGGTTCAGACTGTTGTACTGCTGGGTTCAGACTGTTGTACTGCGGGTTCAGACTTTGTACTGCGGGTTCAGACTGTTGTACTGCGGGGTTCAGACTGTTGTACTGCTGGGTTCAGACTGCTGTACTGCGGGGTTCAGACTGTTGTACTGCTGGGTTCAGACTGTTGTACTACGGGTTTCAGACTGTTGTACTGCTGGGTTCAGACTGTTGTACTGCGGGGTTCAGACTGTTGTACTGGGGGGTTCAGACTGTTGTACTGCGGGTTTCAGACTGTTGTACTGTGGGTTTCAGATTGTTGTACTGCGGGGTTCAGACTGTTGTACTACGGGGTTCAGACTGTTGTACTGCTGGGTTCAGACTGTTGTACTGCTGGATTCAGACTGTTGTACTGCGGGGTTCAGACTGTTGTACTGCGGGGTTCAGACTGTTGTACTGCTGGGTTCAGACTGTTGTACTGCGGGTTCAGACTGTTGTACTGCGGGTTCAGACTGTTGTACTGCGGGTTCAGACTGTTGTACTGCGGGGTTCAGACTGTTGTACTGCGGGTTCAGACTGTTGTACTGCGGGGTTCAGACTGTTGTACTGCGGGGTTCAGACTGTTGTACTGCGGGGTTCAGACTGTTGTACTGCTGGGTTCAGACTGTTGTACTGCGGGTTTCAGACTGTTGTACTGCAGAGTTCAGACTGTTGTACTGCGGGTTTCAGACTGTTGTACTGCGGAGTTCAGACTGTTGTACTGCGGGTTTCAGACTGTTGTACTGCGGAGTTCAGACTGTTGTACTGCGGGGTTCAGACTGTTGTACTGCGGGGTTCAGACTGTTGTACTGCGGGTTTCAGACTGTTGTACTGCGGGGTTCAGACTGTTGTACTGCGGGTTCAGACTGTTGTACTGCTGGGTTTCAGATTGTTGTACTGCGGGTTCAGATGTTGTACTGCGGGTTTCAGATTGTTGTACTGCGGAGTTCAGACTGTTGTACTGCTGGGTTTCAGATTGTTGTACTGCGGAGTTCAGACTGTTGTACTGCGGGTTTCAGACTGTTGTACTGCGGAGTGCAGACTGTTGTACTGCTGGGTTTCAGATTGTTGTACTGCGGAGTTCAGACTGTTGTACTGCGGGTTTCAGACTGTTGTACTGCGGAGTTCAGACTGTTGTACTGCGGGGTTCAGACTGTTGTACTGCTGGGTTTCAGATTGTTGTACTGCGGAGTTCAGAATGTTGTACTGCGGGTTTCAGATTGTTGTACTGCGGAGTTCAGACTGTTGTACTGCGGGTTTCAGACTGTTGTACTGCGGAGTGCAGACTGTTGTACTGCTGGGTTTCAGATTGTTGTACTGCGAGTTCAGACTGTTGTACTGCTGGTTTCAGATTGTTGTACTGCGGAGTTCAGACTGTTGTACTGCGGGTTTCAGACTGTTGTACTGCGGAGTTCAGACTGTTGTACTGCTGGGTTTCAGATTGTTGTACTGCGGAGTTCAGACTGTTGTACTGCGGGTTTCAGACTGTTGTACTGCGGAGTTCAGACTGTTGTACTGCGGGGTTCAGACTGTTGTACTGCGGGGTTCAGACTGTTGTACTGCGGGGTTCAGACTGTTGTACTGCGGAGTTCAGACTGTTGTACTGCGGGGTTCAGACTGTTGTACTGCGGGTTTCAGACTGTTGTACTGCGGAGTTCAGACTGTTGTACTGCTGGGTTTCAGATTGTTGTACTGCGGAGTTCAGACTGTTGTACTGCGGATTCAGACTGTTGTACTGCGAGTTCAGACTGTTGTACTGCGGGTTCAGACTGTTGTACTGCGGGTTCAGACTGTTGTACTGCAGAATTCAGACTGTTGTACTGCGGTTCAGACTGTTGTACTGCGGGTTTCAGACTGTTGTACTGCGGGTTTCAGACTGTTGTACTGCGGGTTTCAGACTGTTGTACTGCGGGGTTCAGACTGTTGTACGCGGGTTTCAGACTGTTGTACTAGCGGGTTTCAGACTGTTGTACTGCGGGTTCAGACTGTTGTACTGCGGAGTTCAGACGTTGTACTGCGGAGTTCAGACTGTTGTACTGCGGGGTTCAGACTGTTGTACTGCGGGTTTCAGACTGTTGTACTGCGGGTTTCAGACTGTTGTACTGCGGGTTTCAGACTGTTGTACTGCGGTTCAGACTGTGTACTGCGGGTTCAGACTGTGCTAGCGTTCAGACTGTGTACTGCGGGTTTCAGACTGTTGTTCTGCGGGGTTCAGACTGTTGTACTGCGGGGTTCAGACTGTTGTACTGCGGGGTTCAGACTGTTGTACTGCGGGGTTCAGACTGTTGTACTGCGGGGTTCAGAGAGAGGACGAAGAAATATGATCAACAGTTTTGTGGTAGACTAACCTTATTATGCTGGATCATCTTAGAAACCTGTCACCACCTACCACTAGCACTACTGCTACCACCACCTACCACTAGCACTACTGCTACCACCACCTACCACTAGCACTACTGCTACCACCACCTACCACTAGCACTACTGCTACCACCACCTACCACTAGCACTACTGCTACCACCACCTACCACTAGCACTACTGCTACCACCACCTACCACTAGCATCTACTGCTACCACCACCTACCACTACACTACTGCTACCACCACCTACCACTAGCACTACTGCTACCACACCTACCACTAGCACTACTGCTACCACCACCTACCACTAGCACTACTGCTACCACCACCTACCACTAGCACTACTGCTACCACCACCTACCACTAGCACTACTGCTACCACCACCTACCACTAGCACTACTGCTACCACCACCTACCACTACTATTAGAACCACTCTTACCACTACTATTACTATCACCCTTACCACTACTATTACTACCACCCCTTACCACTACTATTACTACCCTCCTACCACTACTATTACTACCCTCCTACCACTACTATTACTATCACCCTTACCACTACTATTACTACCACCCCTACCACTACTATTACTACCCTCCTACCACTACTATTACTACCCTCCTACCACTACTATTACTACCACCCCTACCACTGATATTACTACCACCCTACCACTACTATTACTACCCTCCTACCACTGCTATTACTACCCTCCTACCACTACTATTACTACCACCCCTACCACTGCTATTACTACCACCCCTACCACTGCTATTACTACCCCCCACCACTACTATTACTACCACCCCTACCACTACTATTACTACCCTCCTACCACTATTACTACCCTCCTACCACTATTACTACCACCCCTACCACTGCTATTACTACCCCCCCACCACTACTATTACTACCACTTCTACCACTACTATTACTACCCTCCTACCACTACTATTACTACCACCCCTACCACTGCCCCTGCCACCTGAACCACATTCACTTGTTACTCTCCTAAAATTGAACCCTTGGGCACAGAGCCACAATTCTCAGCAGTGTTTGCCCATATTGTGGTGTGTGTGTGTGTGTGTGTGTGTGTGTGTGTGTGTGTGTGTGTAAGTCTAAGAAAAATTCTGGTATTTTTAGTCAACTAGCACAGTGTGTTTGTGTGTATATGCAACTCCGACCCTGCTTGCAGCCGCACGAAAGCTCACTCACGGTGTGCCTGTGGCACTCTCCAACATGCAACACAATGCCTTCCTACAGATTTGAGTAGTGGATAGATCTTGGGGATGGGATTTAATCTGATTCCTGCTAGTTGTACATCAGATGATGGTCAGATGTCTGGATAGTGGATAGATCTTAGACGTGAAATAGGATATGGTTATGGTTCCTGCTAGTTGCATCAAAGTGCCCGAGAAGGAGGTTTAGGTAGTAGGTAGATTCCTGCTAGTTGAACATTAGTTTCTAATTAGAGATTTGCGTATTGTATAGTTCTTAGGGGTGGGATAGATTGAGAAGCCTGACTGTTGTAGTGCGAGTTGTGGAAGTACTGGGCAGAGGAAACACTGAGGCATGACACTCACAACTCTAGAGATCAGTGGAAATATAGGAATTAGACACATGTGCAATGTCTGGGTATCTTTACTTGTAGACGTGTCGTCAGCCAGTGGCTTTGTTAATACAAGGACGTAATGGGAAGACTGTAGAACTATATACAAGGCTGAGGGACTGATTATAATCAGTACCTCAGCCTTGTATTGATAAAGCCAATGGCTGGGGAAGCCCCTACAAATAAAGATACGGAGATGTTGCACATGTGTCTAATTCCTCGAATTGTTGGTATTGTGTTCCATTCATATAGAGTGGAGATTTTATTAACCCTTCCCGGCGGGGTAATTATTGCTTACAGTCTTGTGGATGATGGGTTATAAGCCCCCTTGTGGTAGTGGAGGATGAGGGGTTAAAATTCCCATTCCTGGAGATTGTGTTGGTGAGGGTGGTGGAAGAGGAGATAGTGAAGGTGTGTTGGTGGTGGGAGAGAAGTGTTACATAGCCCTCGTGTCAACGTAGCCAAGTGTTACATAGCCCTCGTGTCAACGTAGCCGAGTGTTACATAGCCCTCGTGTCAACGTAGCCAAGTGTTACATAGCCCTCGTGTCAACGTAGCCAAGTGTTACATAGCCCTCGTGTCAACGTAGCCAAGTGTTACATAGCCCTCGTGTTAACGTAGCCAAGTGTTACATAGCCCTCGTGTCAACGTAGCCAAGTGTTACATAGCCCTCGTGTCAACGTAGCCAAGTGTTACATAGCCCTCGTGTCAACGTAGCCAAGTGTTACATAGCCCTCGTGTCAACGTAGCCAAGTGTTACATAGCCCTCGTGTCAACGTAGCCAAGTGTTACATAGCCCTCGTGTCAACGTAACCGAATCTTGAATACTCGTCATGCAACACAGAAGTCTTGCTTAACACTGTGGTTGTTCTTGTCACACGTTCAATTTGTCAAGCATAAAACTACAATCTTGTCTTCAGTCTTATGCTTCACGTCGTGGATTTTAGGTTAATGCATCGTATTGTGTTTGTTAACGTTGTGTGAGTTTTGGATTTGTGTATCATTCTTGTATTCCCTTGAATCTTATCCATTCCATATACACTTTGTCCTTGGTTGCTAGTGTTCGCGGCTCTCCCGCTATTATGATCATTATCACCACTGTAAACAACTGTTAACACTTACAACATTTGTAAACATTATAAGCATTATCACCAGTATTAACACTGACAACATTATTAACATTTCACCTTCTGTAAACATCTCTGATGTTTACAGCAGTTTTATGTTGATTTCCCTGTGGATTTTTTTTTTATTGCCAATAAACATAAAATTCCACATATTTTTAGTGAGATGTTGTATACATTTGTATACATGTTGTATGCATGTTGTATACATGTTGTATGCATGTTGTATACATGTTGTATGCATGTTGTATACATGTTGTATACATGTTTTTCACTCGTTTACATTTTTCTCTATATTGTGGAAATTTGGGTCTTGTAATTTCATATATATTTGTATATTTTTTTTTATATAGTGAGAGATGGTGTGAGTGAAGCGAGAGATAGTGATATATAGATGGTGTAAGGGATGGATTGTTTAAGGAAGGTAGCAAATAGAAGGTGTGGGAGAGAGCAGATAGAAGGTGTGGGAGAGAGCAGATAGAAGGTGTGGGAGAGAGCAGATAGAAGGTGTGGGAGAGAGCAGATAGAAGGTGTGGGAGAGAGCAGATAGAAGGTGTGGGAGAGAGCAGATAGATGGTGTGAGGGAGACAGCAGATAGATGGTGTGAGGGAGACAGCAGATAGATGGTGTGAGGGTGACAGCAGATAGATGATGTGAGGGTGACAGTAGATTGATGGTGTGAGGGTGACAATAGATAGATGGTGTGAGGGTGACAGTAGATAGATAGTGTGAGGGAAGAAGGAGAGAAAATGATAGTGGATAAGACATTGTGCAAGAAGATAGAAGTGATGGTGATTGTTCCAAACCTTCACACACACACACACACACACACACACACACACACACACACACACACACACACACACACACACACACACACACACACACACACAGAACAACCACTCTGAAATATATATAGTTATATATGTCGTGCCGAGTAGGTAAAACGCTATTTTGGCTTAAATAGCAACGCTCTTCTTGCTAAATAAGTCAAGCGAAAAATTGTTTATACAGTAATTTCGCAAAAATCATTCTGAACATAACACAAAAAATATATTTAATTGTGTTTGTTTATTACTGAATTATTGTAAACTTATTAAAAATATATTTAGTTGGATTAGGCAAAATTAATTTGCGCTTGTTATAATAAGGTTAGGTAAGTTTTATAAGACTCTTTTGGTACAAAATTATTAATTTTTACATTAGCATAAATGAAAAAAATATATTTTTAAACGTATAAGAGAAAATTTTAGAAATGACTTAGTTTTAAATGAGTTCTTACTAACTGACCAGTTTTACCTATTCGGCACGACACACACACACACACACACACACACACACACACACACACACACACACACACACACACACACACACACACACACACATATATATATATATATATATATATATATATATTATATATATATATATATATATATGTCGTGCCGAATATGTAAAACTGGTCAATTAGCAAGAACTCATTTAAAATTAAGTCCTTTCAAAAATTTTCTCTTATACGTTTAAAGATATATTTTTTCATTAATGTTAATGTAAAAATTTTTAATTTTGCACCAAAAGAATCTTAGAAAACTTACCTAACCTTATTTTAACAAGAACAATTTATTTTAGCCTAACCCAACTAAATATATTTTATATTTATTTACAATAATTTAATACTAAACAAACACACTGAAATATATTTTTCTTCGTTAGGTTCAGAATGATTTTGGCGAAATTATTGCATACACAAATTTTCACTTGTCCTATATGGCAAGATGAGCGTTGCTATTTAAGCCAAGATCGCAAGTTCCGCCTATTCGGCACGACATATATATATATATATATATATATATATATATATATATATATATATATATATATATATATATATATGTTGTGTGTGTGTGTGTGTGTGTGTGTGTGTGTGTGGTGTGTGTGTGTGTGTTGTGTGTATGTGTGTGTGTGTGGTGTGTTGTGTGTGTGACGAATACATACATACATGAGTAACGGTGTGGTGGTGTGGTGGGCAGGAAGCCAGGTGTAGCATAAAATATTCCCATGCACCTCTAGGGTCTTCCACGGTGTGCTCAGGTTTGGCTGCTTAATGGACCTTCAAGCTCAATGGGTCATTAAGGCTGCATATCACCTGTTCATCCTCAGCCAAGAATACTTTTATACCTAACATTGGGACTAAACTCTCATTGTATATAAACTAAGACACTACACTTCTCAGTGTATACATCCTAGTGGTGTCGTACGCGCAGAGTAACAAAAATTCCGGACGAAAGGTGAGAAACAAGTGGGTCAGGAAAAGAAATCTATGTATTTCGGCCTCAAGACCCTCTTCAGCTTGAAATATACAGATATAATGTTACAATGCTCTCTAGTGTTATTATAGTGCTCTCTAGTGATGTTATAGTGCTCTCTAGTTGTATTATAGTGCTCTCTAGTGTTATTACAGTGCTCTCTAGTGATGTTATAGTGCTCTCTAGTTGTATTATAGTGCTGTCTAGTTGTATTGTAGTGCTGTCTAGTTATATTATAGTGCTCTCTAGTTGTATTATAGTGCTGTCTAGTTGTATTGTAGTGCTGTCTAGTTATATTATAGTGCTCTCTAGTTGTATTATAGTGCTGTCTAGTTGTATTATAGTGCTGTCTAGTTGTATTATAGTGCTGTCTAGTTGTATTATAGTGCTGTCTAGTTGTATTATAGTGCTCTCAAGTTGTATTATAGTGCTGTCTAGTTGTATTATAGTGCTGTCTAGTTGTATTATAGTGCTGTCTAGTTGTATTATAGTGCTGTTTAGTTGTATTATAGTGCTGTCTAGTTGTATTATAGTGCTGTCTAGTTGTATTATAGTGCTGTCTAGTTGTATTATAGTGCTGTCTAGTTGTATTATAGTGCTGTCTAGTTGTATTATAGTGCTGCCTAGTTGTATTACAGTGCTGTCTAGTTGTATTATAGTGCTGTCTAGTTGTATTATAGTGCTGTCTAGTTTGTATTATAGTGCTGTTTAGTTGTATTATAGTGCTGTCTAGTTGTATTATAGTGCTGTCTAGTTGTATTATAGTGCTGTCTAGTTGTATTATAGTGCTGTCTAGTTGTATTATAGTGCTGTCTAGTTGTATTATAGTGCTGCCTAGTTGTATTACAGTGCTGTCTAGTTGTATTATAGTGCTGTCTAGTTGTATTATAGTGCTGTCTAGTTGTATTATAGTGCTGTTTAGTTGTATTATAGTGCTGTCTAGTTGTATTATAGTGCTGTCTAGTTGTATTAACAGTGCTGTCTAGTTGTATTATAGTGCTGTCTAGTTGTATTATAGTGCTGTCTAGTTGTATTATAGTGCTGTTTAGTTGTTTATAGTGCTGTCTAGTTGTATTATAGTGCTGTCTAGTTGTATTACAGTGCTGTCTAGTTGTATTATAGTGCTGTCTAGTTGTATTATAGTGCTGTCTAGTTGTATTATAGTGCTGTCTAGTTGTATTATAGTGCTCTCTAGTTGTATTATAGTGCTGTCTAGTTGTATTATAGTGCTGTCTAGTTGTATTATAGTGCTGTCTAGTTGTATTATAGTGCTGTCTAGTTGTATTACAGTGCTGTCTAGTTGTATTATAGTGCTGTCTAGTTGTATTATAGTGCTGTCTAGTTGTATTATAGTGCTGTCTAGTTGTATTATAGTGCTCTCTAGTTCTATTATAGTGCTCTCTAGTTGTATTATAGTGCTGTCTAGTTGTATTATAGTGCTGTCTAGTTGTATTATAGTGCTGTCTAGTTGTATTATAGTGCTGTCTAGTTGTATTAATAGTGCTGTCTAGTTGTATTATAGGCTGTCTAGTTGTATTTATAGTGCTGTCTAGTTTGTATTATAGTGCTCTCTAGTTCTATTATAGTGCTCTCTAGTCTATTATAGTGCTGTCTAGTTGTATTATAGTGCTCTCTAGTTGTATTAGTGCTGTCTAGTTGTATTATAGTGCTCTCTAGTTGTATTATAGTGCGTTCTAGTTGTATTATATGTTGTCTAGTTGTATTATAGTGCTGTCTAGTGTATTATAGAGCTGTCTAGTTGTATTATATGCTGTCTAGTTGTATTATAGTGCCTCCTAGTTGTATTATAGTGCACTCTAGTTGTATTATAGTGCTGTCTAGTTGTATTATAGTGCTGTCTAGTTGTATATAGTGCTTGTCTATTGTATTATAGTGCTGTCTAGTTGTATTATAGGCTGTCTAGTTGTATTATAGTGCTGTCTAGTTGTATTATAGTGCTGTCTAGTTGTATTATAGTGCTGTCTAGTTGTATTATAGTGCTCTCTAGTTGTATTATAGTGCTGTCTAGTTGTATTATAGTGCTGTCTAGTTGTATTATAGTGCTGTCTAGTTGTATTATAGTGCTGTCTAGTTGTATTATAGTGGTGTCTAGTTGTATTATATGCTGTCTATTGTATTATAGTCTGTCTAGTTGTATTATAGTGCTGTCTAGTTTTTATTTTAGTGCTGTCTAGTTGTTATATAGTGCTGTCTAGTTTTAAATTTTAGGCTCTCAAGTTGTATTATAGTGCTGTCTAGTTGTATTATAGTGCTGTCTAGTTGTATTATATGCTGTCTAGTTGTATTATAGTGCTGTCTAATTGTATTATAGTGCTGTCTAGTTGTATTATAGTGCTGTCTAGTTGTATTATAGTGCTGTCTAGTTGTATTATAGTGCTGTCTAGTGATAATGTTGTTTTTCAGTTATGTGCTGAGTTTTGGTATCTCGTAGGTTATCTGGTTCATCTCTGCCACTAATCTGGTAGCAAACTCTTTGCTCTTTTTCAAATTTACTTACATGTATGGCGAGGTAAGAGCTCCATGCTGGTGCTGAGTACACGAGTTTTTGTACTTATGTACTCTGGGTAAACAAAAGTTCGTGAAGGCAACTCCTGCGATGCCAGCCTCGTGTATGCTGTTCGTGTTTTATGTGTTTTGTATCCAAGGTGATAATTATAACTTGCTGTGGCATATATTTAAACAAACACAACAGCCTGGCTAATCAGCAAGAGATTTTATTTTTTTTTTCCCAAATTCACTCCTGAAGTGTTAATTTTTCTTTATACGTGAAGGTACTCTATTTTTTATGGTCATTTTTGCACCGTCTTCCATGCCTTCCACGCTCTTGTGGGTTTATTTCAGTGTTTAGATTTATAACCAGTTTTATCGGTATTTTTCTAGTGTAAATTTCGTTTTTTTTTCCTTTATTCATGAGAACGAGTAAAAGTTCTCTGTACACTCCCCAGGTTTGTATTTTCATCTGCCTTAAGTAGCGCTGTTAGTGCACAGTAATACTCTAACTTAGAGTGTCCACTCTATAATTTCTATTATAGGTGTGAGAGTAGCAAGGGAACAAGATTAACACCAGTACAGGTGTCTTGAAGATTTAACATCACCTTGTTATCTCTTAAACTGAAGGCTCTTTGTATCCAGCCATATATATATATATATATATATATATATATATAATAATATATATATATATATATATATATATATATATATATATATATATTTTATATAATATATATATATATATATATATAATATATATAGAGAGAGAGAGAGAGAGAGAGAGAGAGAGAGAGAGAGGTAGAGTTGGTAGACAGCAACCACCCAGGGAAGTACTACCGTCCTGCCAGATGACTGTGAAACAGAAACCTGTAACTCTTTTGCATGATGGTAGGATTGCTGGTGTCTTTTTCTGTCTCATAAACACGCTAGATTACAGGGATATCTTGCTACTCCAACTTACACTTTGGTCACACTTCACAGACACGCACATACATAATATATATCATACATCTAGGTTTTTCTCCTTTTCCTAAATAGCTCTTGTTCTTCTTTATTTCTTATATTGTCCATGGGGAAGTGGAAAAGAATCTTTCCTCCGTAAGCCATGCGTGTCGTATGAGCGACTAAAATGCCGGGAGCAATGGGCTAGTAACCCTTTCCTGTAGACATTTACTAAAAAAGAGAAGAAGAAAAACTTTATAAAACTGGGATGCTTGAATGTGCGTGGATGTAGTGCGGATGACAAGAAACAGATGATTGCTGATGTTATGAATGAAAAGAAGTTGGATGTCCTGGCCCTAAGCGAAACAAAGCTGAAGGGGGTAGGGGAGTTTCGGGGGGGGGAAATAAATGGGATTAAATCTGGAGTATCTGAGAGAGTTAGAGCAAAGGAAGGGTAGCAGTAATGTTGAATGATCAGTTATGGAAGGAGAAAAGAGAATATGAATGTGTAAATGCAAGAATTATGTGGATTAAAGTAAAGGTTGGATGCGAGAAGTGGGTCCATAATAAGCGTGTATGCACCTGGAGAAGAAAGGAATGCAGAGGAGAGAGAGAGATTTTGGGAGATGTTAAGTGAATGTGTAGGAGCCTTTGAAACAAGTGAGAGAGTAATTGTGTAGGGGACCTGAATGCTAAAGTAGGAGAAACTTTTAGACAGGGTGTGGTAGGTAAGTTTGGGGTGCCAGGTGTAAATGATAATGGGAGCCCTTTGATTGAACTTTGTATAGAAAGGGGTTTAGTTATAGGTAATTCATATTTTAAGAAAAAGAGGATAAATAAGTATACAAGATATGATGTAGGGCGAAATGACAGTAGTTTGTTGGATTATGTATTGGTAGATAAAAGACTGTTGAGTAGACTTCAGGATGTACATGTTTATAGAGGGGCCACAGATATATCAGATCACTTTCTAGTTGTAGCTACACTGAGAGTAAAAGGTAGATGGGATACAAGGAGAATAGAAGCATCAGGGAAGAGAGAGGTGAAGGTTTATAAACTAAAAGAGGAGGCAGTTAGGGAAAGATATAAACAGCTATTGGAGGATAGATGGGCTAATGAGAGCATAGGCAATGGGGTCGAAGAGGTATGGGGTAGTTTAAAAATGTAGTGTTAGAGTGTTCAGCAGAAGTTTGTGGTTACGGGAAAGTGGGTGCGGGAGGGAAGAGAGCGATTGGGGGAATGATGATGTAAAGAGAGTACAAGGGATAAAAAGTTAGCATATGAGAAGTTTTTACAAAGTAGAAGTGATGCAAGGAGGAAGAGTATTGGAGAAAAGAGAGAGGTTAAGAGAGTGGTGAAGCAATGTAAAAAGAGAAGCAAATGAGAGAGGGGGTGAGATGTTATCAACAAATTTTGTTGAAAATAAGAAAAAGTTTTGGAGTGAGATTAACAAGTTAAGGAAGCCTAGAGAACAAATGGATTTGTCAGTTAAAAATAGGAGAGGAGAGTTTTAAATGGAGATTTAGAGGTATTGGAAGATGGAGGGAACATTTTGGGGGAATTGTAAATTTTGATGAAGATAGGGAAGCGTGATTTCGTGTATAGGGCAAGGGGGAATAACATCTTGTAGGAGTGAGGAAGAGCCAGTTGTGAGTGGGGGGGAAGTTCGTGAGGCAGTAGGTAAAATGAAAGGGGGTAAGGCAGCCGGGATTGATGGGATGAAGATAGAAATGTTTAAAAGCAGGTGGGGATATAGTTTTGGAGTGGTTGGTGCAATTAATTTAATAAATGTATGGAAGAGGTAAGGTACCTGGGATTGGCAGAGAGCATGCATATTCCTTTGTATAAGGCAAAGGGGACAAAAGAGAGTGCAAAAATTATGGATAAGTCTGTTGAGTATACCTGTAAAGTGTATGGTAGAGTTATTATTGAAAGAATTAAAAGTAAGACTGAAATAGGATAGCAGATGAACAAGGAGGCTTTAGGAAAGGTAGGGGTGTGTGGACAAGGTGTTTACAGTGAAACATATAAGTGAACAGTATTTAGATAAGGCTAAAGAGGTCTTTGTGGCATTATGGATTTGGAAAAGGCGTATGACAGGGTAGATAGGGGGCAATGTGGCAGATGTTGCAGGTGTATGGTGTAGGAGGTAGGTTACTGAAAGCAGTGAAGAGTTTTTACGAGGATAGTGAGGCTCAAGTTAGAGTACATAGGAAGAGGGAAATTATTTCCCAGTAAAAGTAGGCCTTAGACAGGGATGTGTGATGTCGCCGTGGTTGTTTAATATATTTATAGATGGGTTGTAAGAGAAGTAAATGCGAGGGTCTTGACAAGAGGCGTGGAGTTAAAAGATAAAGAATCACACATAAAGTGGGAGTTGTCACAGTTGCTCTTTGCTGATGACACTGTGCTCTTAGGAATCTGAAGAGAAGTTGCAGAGATTGGTGGATGAATTTGGTAGGGTGTGCAAAAGAAGAAAATTAAAAGTGAATACAGGAAAGAGTAAGGTTATGAGGATAACAAAAATATTAGTGATGAAAGATTGGATATCAGATTGGAGGAGAGAGTATGAGGAAGTGAATGTATTCAGATATTTGGGAGTGGACGTGTCAGCGGATGGGTCTATGAAGGATGAGTGAATCATAGAATTGATGAGGGAAAAGGGTGAGTGGTGCACTTAGGAGTCTGTGGAGACAAAGAACTTTGTCCTTGGAGGCAAAGAGGGAATGTATGAGAGTATAGTTTTACAACCTCTATATGGGTGTGAAGCATGGGTGAAAGTTGTTGCAGGAGGAGAAGGCTGGAGGCAGTGGAGATGTCATGTCTAAAGGGGAATGTGTGGTGTAATAATGCAGAGAATTCGTATTTGGAAATTAGGGGGGAGGGGCGGGATTA
>NC_069432.1:41106070-41126070 GCF_026875155.1 Cherax quadricarinatus
CAAATTCACCTTTTGGTTTGAGGAATTGTTGCGGAGGTGGTTGTTAATTTCTGAAGGTTCTGGGACTCGCACTATAATCCTCAGTTTCCAAGCCAAGCCAAGCCGTCTGGTTCAATCTACTTTCCACATAGTGGACAGGAGGAGACTCCTCCCAACATCTGTACTGTGGGCCACGGTCTTGTGCTATGGATGGGTTGTATATTTACTGTTTTGTTGGTGGTGTTTGGGTAGGTCCCTAGGGAGTGTCTGGGCTGGCAGTAAGGCTGGGGGCGGGGTCTGGGTCATGCACTGGGGCTGGGGGGGAGGTGGGGGGCTGGGTCTGGGCCAGCACCCAGTTACTGGGGTATTGGTGCTATGCCTGGGGGATGGGTCTGGCTTAGCACCATGTGGGTGACTAGGTAGTTTCGAGTCATCTGTTGTGGTATGGACATTCTGCATTTTTTGATACACTATCTCTTTCTCCCATGTTTTATATATTTTTGGTAGACTATCCAAGAGGTCATCCTTGTTTTCTTGATTATTTTTATCATTTATTACTCTCCTTAATACCTTTCTGATACCTGCAGCAGGCTGGCTCACATACCTGATGCCGGCTTCGAGGGTTCTCCTAACCTGGCAGTCAAGTCTGAAGCCAAATTTCCATCAAGTCTGTCTGGTCAACCAAGCTGTTCCTACCATTTTCCCACAGACTATCACAGCCTGGCTGATCTGCCACTTGGATCCAGTTCCTTCTTCAAAACTTCATTATTCCGTTAATATTACTGATAACTGCTGATAGCAGGTTAGAGTGTCCTGGACCATGGATGTTGACAGTGTTCTCGTAGTCTACCCATAATACAATTAACTGGGTTTGGTATTTACTTGTGTATCTCTCGCTCCAGTAAGGTACCATGGAATGGATGGAGGCTGAGGACCCGTCATTCTCGAGTTATCTTCCATGACAAGACTGGGTCCTCTCCAACAAACTCGATTCACAAAATACATTAAAAAATTTACCTGAAAACCGCGAACTAATCAACACACCGCCTGCCACTACCATCCTCGCAAACGTCACTATTACCATTTACTATTGCTGTGCAAACATACACCTTCCCATGCTGCTATCATCCATCCAAGACATCACCATCACTTACTCACAGCATAACACCATCCATGTAACTGACAAATTACCTATATGTAAATATGAGATATTCAGAGACCTCCACCAAACGAATTTCAGAACTCCAGTATGCCAGCACGAACATGACAAATGGTTTTTCCAACTACTTAATTAAAACTAGTGTCAATTACTTATTGCCAAGAAGATGACATTCCTGAGAGGGCGGGAGGGGGATGGGGGGGTCCTGAATTCAGGGGCACTCATCTGCGATCTTCAACAAACCTTGAACACCACAGCCAGGGTTTCTACAAACTTAAATGAATCTTTTCACTAGGAACTGGCGAGTGGAATGTTTTTGGTAATTGAAGTGACTTGGCTTCGCCCACTTCGCTTCACATCACAACTACTCACTACTTAATCTTCTCGCCCCTCTTCGTCTAGGTTTATCTTCTACTTGATAAAGCTTATGGATGTAGCGAAATGTCATCAGCACCCCTGTCTTGTTACCATGGTGTGAGTGGCTCATACATTATTTAGCCTGTATCTGATCAAGTTACCAGCGCTGCACCTGATGGGGCTTTACCCCTGAGCTTATATTTTCCTGATCGAGGGCTCCTCTTCCTTTTAACGCTCACTGCAATTTTTCTGTGTGTGTGTACTCACTCACATATTTGTACTCACATATTTGTGGTTGCGGGGTCGAGTCTAAGCTCCTGGCCCCGCCTCTTCACGTTGCTACTGGGTTCTCTTCCTTGCATCCATGAGCTTTATCAAACCTCGTCTTAAACAATGTGTTTCGGTTTACTGCCTCACCTACGTCATTTTCTAGGTATTCCACTGCCTTTCAACCTCTATGACTGAAGAAAATACTTCCTAATACTCTCTGACTCATTTGTGTCTTCAACTTCCAATTGTGACCTCTTGTTTTCTGTGTCCCCTCCCTGGAACATCCGGTCTTTGTCACCTTGGTCTTATTCCACGCAGTATTTTATTTGTCGTGATAAGGTTCCCCTGACCCTCCTGTCCTCAGTAGTGTCGTCAGGACGATCCGATTTCCATTAATCTTTCTTCTACGGACATTACCCTTAGCTCTGGAACTAACTTGTCGCATACCTTTGTAACTTTCTCTAGTTTCTTGACGTGCTTTGTCAAGTGCGGGTTCCAACAGGTTTGCGCATACTCCAGTCATGGGCCTGACATACACGGTTGTTCATGTCTTGAACGATTCCTTGACTTAAGGTTCGGAATGCTGATCTCCACGGTTTTGCCAGGGCGCCCACATCTCAGCAGTTATTGGTTGATGTGTGCTTCCGGAGACCATGCTCGGTTGTTCTACTCCCCCAAGATCTTTCTCTTGGAGTGGAGGTTTTTGCAGTCCTTTTGGCCACCTAGCCTTTACTCGGTCTGTGGTCTTCTGTGCCTTTCCCCTATCTTCATGGTCCTTTGATTTTGGCAGGATTAAATTCGAGAAAGAAGCATATTTGTGGACAGGTGTCAGTCTGTTCATGGTCTCTTTGATAAAGTCCTGCTGTCCTCATAAGATTTAATTCTCCTAATTAACTTCACATCTTCTGCAAAAAACAGGGACACTTCTGAGTCTACCCTTCCTATCATGTTCGTTCACATATACCAAAATAGCATGTGGTCCAGGACAGACCCTGTGGGACCCCGCTCGGTCACAGGTGCCCACTGTGATACATCATTAGTACATGACTCGTTGGTTGTCTCCTGTAAGGTATCTCTGATCCATTGCAGTGCCCTTCTGTTATATACGCTGATGGACTCTAGCTTCTGCACTAATCTCTTGTGGGAACTGTGGCATAGGCTTCTTGCGTCCAAGAAGATGCATCAACCTCCACCCCTCTCTCTCGTGTCTTACTTCTGTTATTTTATTCTATAAAATCTCCAGATGGTTTGTGGACACAGGATTTCGCAGCCTTCCATGAATCTGTGCTGGTTGGCATTTATACTCTTGTTCCATTCCAGGTGCTCCACCACTCTCCTCCTGATTAATCTTCTCCTTAATTTTGTAACATACACGTCTCAATGACAAGGTCTATAGTTTAGGGCCTCTTTTCTGTCCTCCTTTTTTAAAAATGGGTACTACATTTGCCGTCTTCCATTACCTCAGGTTAGTGCCCAGTTTCCAGGGACGTGTTGAAGATTGTGGTAAGTGGCACGCACATCATATCGGATCCATCTCTAAGGACCCACGGCGGAGATGTTGTGTCCGGTCCCATTGACTTTGAGGTATCGATGTCCCTAGCAGTTTCTTCACCTCCTCCATATCTGTATGTATGTCGTCCAACACTTGTTGGTGTATTCATTGCGGTGTCCCCATCTGGTCTGGCATCCCAGAGTCCTTCCTGACTTCTGTAAATACTTTCCTTAACTCTCGTGTTGTGCTCCTCACATACCTCTATTGTTCGTTTCTTGGTGAGTTCTCCACCTTCTTTCCTAGCTTATCACCTGGTCCTTGACTGTTGTCTTCCTCCTAATGTGGCTATACAGCAGTTTCGTTAGATTTGACGGTCGAGGTATGTCGTTTTCATTACTGTCGCCTGGGCCTCCCTCCTTATCTGTGCATACTCGGTTTCTGGACTTTCTACTAATCTCCTTGTTTGCTGGGTCCTATGCCTCCTGTCCTTTTCCATTCTCATGTTTGCACTTAGTTGTTGCCTCCCTACACCTTCGGGCTAAACCAAGGACTCGTTTTGGTCTTCCTATTATTTCTGTTTCCCTTGGAGAACAAATAACTGTCCTCTGCTCCTTGCACTTTGTTGCCCACTTATTCCTATCATATCGTTTACTTGATTTTCCTACCATTTCTCTGTACCACTGATAAACCTACTGCAGGAAGTTTATCATACCTGTGAGTCCCCCCTTTTTATGTTTGGCCTGCACCCTTTCAGTTCCTGTTACCTTCTCCACTTGTAACTTACTATATATCAAAACTCAGCACCACATGATCGATAGCTCCAAGGGGCCTCTCGTAAGTGATGTCTCTATGTCGGGACTGCTCAGGGTGAACAAAGAACCAGTCTTGATGGCTTTCATCTCCCTCTCTCCTCTGGGTTGTGTCCTGACTTGTTGATGCATGAGGGGTTTTCAAGTACCAAATTCCATCATCTTGGGCTCTCCATGTTTCGGGACCCCAATGTGGCTCCAGGGTTTTCCCAGTCGATCTCCCTGTGTTTGAAATCGCCCATTACCAGTAACTTTGACTCTGCTCGAGTGAGCTCTTCTTGCAACCTCAGCCGTGTGTCCACCATCACCTGTTGGTTTTCTTCGTGCTCCTCTCTTGGTCCTCCTGCAGTTCTGTGGTGGGTTATCATCACTCCAATGAACTACTTTATGTTTCGGACTGGAATTGTACCTACAATGTAGTCTCTTTCTTTCCAATCGTGTCCATGCATTCCATTTCCTCAAATCCCCTTCGCGTGTTTTTATGAGCAGTTTGCAAACCCCTCTCCCCTTCTACTCCTTCTATCTTTACTAAGGATCTGATATCCCATTGGGAAGATTGTTGTTGTTATTGTGTGATGTGAGTGTGGTGTGTGTGTTTGCCACCTCACCTAGTTGAGGTTGCGGGGGGTGAGCCCGTGACTCCTGGCCCAGCCTTCTTCACTGATCGCTACATAGGTCACATCTCCCTGAAGTGTGCTTTTCTTAACTCTGCTTTAAAGCTATGTATGGGATCCTGCATACCTACATCGCTTCCCAAACTATTCCACGTTACTGAATACTCTGTGGCTGAATAGAAAGAATCTTCCTAACATCCTGTGATTAATCTGTGTCTTCACTTCCAACTGTGTCCCCTTCTTGTTTACTGTGTCCAATCTTGGACAACATCTGTTCTTTGTCCCACCTTGTCAATTCTTCTCAGTATTTTGTATGTCGTTATCATGTCCCCCTATCTCTCTGTCCTCCAAGTGTTCGTCAGGTTGATTTCCCGTAACCCTCTCTCGTAGGACATTCCTTTACTCTGGGGGGACTAGTCTTGTTGCAAACTTTGCACTTTCTCTGTTTCTTTACGTGGCATTGGCTAGGCGTGGGTTCCAAATGGCTGCCGCATTACTCCAATTTGGACCTATCGTACACGGTTTGTACAGGGTCCTGAATCGATTCCTTATTAAGATTTTCGGGAATGCTGATTCTGAGTTTGCTAGGCGCACCATATGCTGCCAGCCAGTTTTTTGGTTGATGTGCGCTTCAGGAGATGTGCCTGGTGTTATAATCACCCAAGATCTTTTTCCTTGAGTGAGGTTTGTAGTCTCTGGACCCCTAGACTGTACTCCCGTCTGCGTCTTCTTTGCCCTTCCCCAATCTTCACGGACTATGCACTTGGTGGGATTGAACTCAGGAGCAATAGCTGGACCAGGTTCTGCAGCTCTGTCCAGATCCTTTGTAGTTCTGCCTGGTTCTTCGATAGGTGAATTATTCTCACAACTTCACGATTCATACTGCAAACAGGGACACCTCGTGTGTGTGTGTGTGTGTTGTGTGTGTGTGTGTATGTGTGTGTGTGTGTGTGTGTGTGAGAGAGAGAGAGAAAGAGGAGACAGAGAGACAGAGAGGAGACAGAGACAGACAGAGAGAGAGAGAGACAGAGAGAGACAGAGACAGAGACAGAGACAGAGGAGACAGAGGACAGAGAGACAGAGAGACAGAGAGAGACAGGGAAGAGAGAGACAGATAGAGACAGAGAGAGAGTGAGACAGAGACAGAAGAGGAGAGACAGAGACAGAGAGAGACAGAGTGAATGTTGTAGGTGTGGGAGTTAGAGACTGGGAGGAGAAGGAAGAATGTTGGGTGACAAAAATGTAGGTAAACTGAGTGACGCCAGTCATTCGGGTCTTGTCTTCTGAATCCTCTCCCATTCCCCCCAAACCCAATACATCTCTATCCAACCTGCTTCGATTCCCAACACTATTCTGGCCTTTAGTTTCTTTGCTCCACTACACCTGGACAGTACTGGATAGTCATGAATCTAGACATTTCGCACTTGATTAGTTTTCAAGGTGGAATTGGCAACCCTCAGTGTCGGACTCTCAAATCCTCTACTGTATGTCCTCCATTTTACTCGCATGTACTCTTCCTCTCCCTTTCCTCCACTCCTCCCACCGTACTCTAGTCCTTTTCCTTTCCCTTTTTCCTCTAGATCATTCTCAACCCCTCCCACTGCTATCTACTTTGACCCCCTTCTTTCCTCTGTACTATCGCCCTAAATCGTCTTGTATGAACTCCTTAATACACTCATTTCACTACTGAAGTGTCCCAACTCACACATTGCAACACTATACATGAAACTCATCCACTATGATGGAATATAAAAGGAAGTATAGCTAACCACTGTCTATCGCAGCAGCACACTGCTGATGTATCCAATTTTACTACACGCACAACAAAAAAATCTCTTGTTCCTCTTCTCAGCTGATTGCCTTTAAAAACAGTTCAGGCCAAGAGCTGTAATCCTACCTCAATTGTAAATGTTATTCAACTAGTACACAGATAGTTCAATGAGTGTAAAGGGACCAGGACTTTTCAACACCGTCCCTTCATTAAATATAAGGAAATGGGGGTTACCAACACACCTCCCCTCCCCCGGCTGTCTCCAAGAAGGAACATGATGGCTTTCCCCTCCATTACGCAGGTTGCGGAGTGGTTGCTACCTTGCTGGCACCCATCAGCCAGATGATCAGGTTTGTAATATTCTCTCTCTATACTCTCTCTCTCTCTCTGCTCCTCTCTCTCTCTCTCTCTTCTCTCGCTCTCTCTCTACCTGTCCAAAAAACCCCATGGAAATACAGTAATTTTTTGTCTGAAGTTTTTGGGGTTATCCTAGGTAAATTACACTTATGTATGATTGTATTATGTGTTACCTGCGTCTAAATAAATTTAGTCTCTCTATGTCTCGGTGTCTCTCTCTTCTCTCTCTCTCTCTACTGTCAAAAACCCCAAGGGAAAAAGTAATTTTGTCTGAGTTTTTTGGGGTGGGTTATACGAGGTAAATTACACTATGTATAATTGTATTTTTGTGTACTGTGTATAAATAATTTACTTACTCTGTCTCTCTCTCTCTCCTCTCTCTCTCTTCTCTCTCTCTCTCCTCTCTCTTCTATTCTTCTCTCTCTCTCTCTTCTCTCAACAAACAATCTGCCGATTTATATGGGACATCACTCGACATTTTAAGATATAATATGAGAGAAAATCTGACAGCCACCAGGAAAACCATGACTCAAGAGTGCCAGTTCGGGGAGGGGGAGGGGAGGAGAGGGGAGGGGAATCGGGAGAGGAGTGAGGCCGTAACACGGTATCTTGGGGAGGGGTGGAGGAGGAGGAGGAGGTGACCTTGGAGAGAGGGAGATTGATAGGTGGATCTGGGGAAGGGGAGATGGAGATCTGGGGAGGGAAGGGGGAAGGGGGGTGGGAGGGGGAGGATAGAAGCTCCCCCCTCCCACTAAGGCGCATGCCGGGCTCTCTTTCCCCTAAGCTCGGATCTTTAATGAAGATTTTTGCACGCTGGCGATCCAGGGGTGGGAGGAGTGTTGGAGCAATGTTTGATGCTCTCACGGTAACTCCAGACGTTCTGACGCTCTCACAAGCACCTCAGATGTTCTGACGCTTACGCGCTCCTCAGATGTTCTGACGCTCTCACAGCACCCTCAGATGTTCTGACCGCTCTACAGGCACCTCAGATGTTCTGACGCTCTCTCGGTACTCAGATGTTTTCTGACGCTCTCACGGTAACCTCAGATGTTCTGACGCTCTCACAGCACCTCAGATGTTCTGACGCTCTACGGTTACCTCGTGTTCTGACGCTTCTCACGTACCTCAGAGTTCGACGCTCTCTCGGTACCTCAGATGTTCTGACGCTCTCACGGTAACTCAGACATTCATGACGCCACACAGCACCTCAGATGTTTTGACGCTCTCACAGCACTCAGATATTCTGACGCTCTCCAGCACCTCAGTGTTCTTGGACGCTTACTGTACTCAGATGTTCTGACGCTCTACAGCACCTCAGGTTCTGACGCTCTCACAGCACCTCAGATGTTCGACGCTCGCACAGCACCCTCGACATTCTGACGCTCTCCACAGCACCTCAGATGTTCTGACGCTCTCACGGTACCTACAGATGTTCTGACGCTCTCACGGTACCTCCAGATGTTCTGACGCTCTCACGGTTACCTCAGATGTTTCTGACGCTCTCCGTAAACTCAGACATTCTGACGCTCTCACAGCACCTCAGATGTTTGACGCTCTCACAGACCTCAGATATTCATGGAACGGCTCTCACAGCACCTCAGATGTCTCGACGCTCTCACGGTACCTCAGATGTTCTGACGCTCTCACGGTACCTCAGATGTTCTGACGCTCTCACGGTACTTCAGATGTTCTGATGCTCTCACGGTACCTCTGATTTTTCTGATGCTCTACGGTAACTCAGACTTTCTGACGACTCTCACAGAAAAACAACCTCAGATGTTTTTTGACGCTCTCACAGCACCTCAGATGTTCTGACGCTCTCACGGTACCTCAAGATGTTCTGACGCTCTCACGGATACCTCAGATGTTCTGAACGCTCTCACGGTACTCAGATGTTCTGACGCTCTCACGGGTACCTCATATGTTCTGACGCTCTCACGGACATCCAGATGGTCTGATTGCTTCACGGTACCTCAGATGTTCTGCTGGATTCTCACGGGTACCTCAGATGTTCTGTCGCTCTCACGGTACTCAGATGTTCTGATGCTCTCAAGGTACCTCAGAGTTTGATGCTCTCACGGTACTCATATCTTTGATGCTCTCACGGATACCTCAGTTGTTTTGCTCTCACGGTACTCAGATGTTTTGCTCCTCACGGTACTCAGATGCTTGATGCGCCTCACAGTACCTCTGATGTTTTACTGACATGGCAGGTTTCCTTCACTATCTTCAGTCTGCCATACACTCTTCCCTGTCTGCCATACATCTTCCAGCCTGCATACATCTTCCAGCCTTGCATACCACTCTTCCAGCCTGCCATACACTCTTCCAGCCTGCCATACACTCTTCCAGCCTGCCATACACTCTTCCAGCCTGCCATACACTCTTCCAGCCTGCCATACACTCTTCCAGCCTGCCATACACTCTTCCAGCCTGCCATACACTCTTCCAGCCTTGCCATACACTCTTCAGCCTGCCATTACACTCTTCCAGCCTGCCATACCCATCCTTCCCCGCCTGCCATACATCTTCCAGCCTGCCATACACTCTTCCAGCCTTGCATACACTCTTCCAGCCTGCCATACACTTTCCAGCCCTGCCATTACACTCTTCAGGCCTGCCATACACTCTTCCAGCTGCCATAACTCTTCCAGCCTCATACACTCTTCAGCCTCCATACACTCTTCCGGCTGCCATACACTCTTCCAGCCTGCCATTACACTCTTCCGCCTGCCATACACTCTTCCAGCCGCCATACATTTCCAGCCTGCCATACACTCTTCCAGCCTGCCATACACTCTTCCAGCCTGCCATACACTCTTCCAGCCTGCCATACACTCTTCCAGCCTGCCATACACTCTTCCCAGCCGCACATACACTCTTCCAGCTGCCATTACACTCTTCCAGCCTGCCATACCTCTTCAGCTGCCATACACTTTTCCAGCCTGCCATAACACTCTTCCAAGCCTTGCCCATTACACCTTACCAGCCTGCCATACACTCTTTCCAGCATGCCATGAACTCTTCCAGCTTGCCATCCACTCTTCCAGCCTGCCCATACACTCTTCAGCCCCTGCCATACACTCTTCCAGCCTTGCCATACACTCTTCCAGCCCATGCTATACACTCTTCCAGCCTACTGCCATACACTCTTCCAGCCTGCCATACACTCTTCAGTCTGCGTCAAAGAAACTGAACACACCACATAATCTAGACGCATAGAGAACAAATGCTATGCCTTTTCAAATTTCTCCCACAACCATTATATTATTTTCCAGGTAGAGAAACACAGATTGGGGACGAGGAGAGAGGACAGAGGAATGGGAACGAGGGAAGGGAGAGAAGGAAGACTGACAGATTGTAGGGGGAGGGGAGCAGAAGGCTATCTACAGAAGAACGAATATAATCTATCCTCTTGTCCTTTATGTGTGTGTGTGTGTGTGTGTGTGTGTGTGTGTGTGTGTGTGTGTGTCGTGTATACAGAGGAGGAAAGTCGCTGTTTATTTAGGTTGCATTTAGAAGGTGGATACAAGAGTTGCAGTGGTAGATTGCACAGGTGAGCTGGCCATATACAACGGGTACAGCTGGTGTTATCAACAGGTACAGCTGGTATATACAATATATACAAACAGTACAGCTGGTATATTAAATATTACAACAGGTACAGCTGGTATATACAATATATACAAAGGTAAAGTGGATATACAATATATAAACAGGTACAGCTGGTATATACAATATATACACAGGTACAGTGGTATATACAAAACAGGTGCAGCTGGAAGTGTTATTAACACCTAAACATCAACGATTAAGTTGTCACTTAATAAGCCACTTTACACATTTTGGTTCCCTCATGACTCCAAGAATGACTCTTTCTCCTATCGCTTCCTCCTCTCCTTGCTGGGCCTTCCTCTTCCTGGCCCTTCATTCTTCTCCTGGTGGTCATTCGCTTCCTGGACTCTACTATTTCTCGCTCTTATTGAACCCTCATTCTCTTGGCTCTTCTTTAATCAGGTTCTTCCTCCTCCGGCTCATCCATCTCTTTTGGTAGGGGTTGCAGATGGGGTGCACATGTGCAGGCTCATCGGGTGCACCTGTGTACCCTGGAAACCCCCCCCCCCCCTAGGCAGCAGGGGGGCAAGGGGCATGAGCTGTGGCTCGCTGGGTTTTGTAATAACCACTTTCCTCCACCTGTGTAAAAATTAAAAAAAAAAAATGTTGTATTTTTAAAAAAAAAAAGTCTGTCTCCACTTATCTTCCAGTAGGCCACTGACATCGATTTATGTGTTCAATAGGGGAAAATTTAAGTTACTTCGCTATGGATATATGGAAGTAAAGACTGGAAACGGAGTAAAAAAAAAAAACCCTATCGAATCACTTCAAATGAGCGAATGACTAAACGGGGGGATTTAGAAGTGATACTGTCAGGGATTCTCATCAAGGATTACAACAGTGTCGTTTTCACAACTGCAAGTAAAATGATTGGCTGGATAACTGCGGATAGGTCCTTCAGAACAAGAAATACCAAGCCAATGATGATACTTTTAAATCACTTTTCTCACCAGACTTGGATAACTGCCGACCCTATACAGTTTCCGTTCATGGGCAGTGAGAAAATTCAAATTTGGAGAATGTACAAGGTGAACCTTCACTGCTTGCATAGAACCCAGTAAGCACCTAAATTAATGCGAATGCTGTAGTCTCTCCATCTAACCAGAACTTGTTCACTGTGGCATTCTCTGGCTTTTTGACTCTGTTTTCTACAAATGTTTATTGTTTCTATTTAAGTTAAATGCCCATCTGCCCACGTTTCTACTTCCTTCTGCACGCATCATGAACACTTTGCAACGTTGTCGCATTTGGTCGAAAGCATTTGCAGAATCAGTGTACACATCGGGATTTTAGGTCCGTTTTCAAGCGCCTCCAGGATCATGTCGTAATAGTCTATTCAATTGTGAAAGTCAGAAGCAGCCTGCTCAAACCCAATGCTGCCCTGGGTTGGTGTTTCCCGTGATTGGTAATCTTGCTTTTTAATGCTCGTTCAAAGATTTTGATGATGTGTGAAGTTAGCATTCCTGGTCTGCAGTTTCTCGCCACTGCTTGACTGCCACCTTCCTGGAATGAGACAATATTGCAGGTTTTATAATGTACAGACGGGCCGATACTCTTGCGGCTCTCCTCTTGATATAAAGGCTCAGGATAGTAACTTCTTACAATTTTTGATGTGTGCATGGACATGGGGGGCCTACCTGTGGGCATACCAACGCAACGTGCTTGATTGAATAGGCAAGACCAGACGAGCCTGGCCCTTGGCCGGGATCTGGGAGTAGGAAAACTCTTGTAACTTATCAAAGATATATCAAAGGTGAAAGATATAAAGTTGCAAGAGTCTGGAGATGCGGCAGAATACAGTGGCATATCTTCGAAGTCAACTGGTGATTAGACTACATTAGCAATTAGGGAGATGTCAGCTGAGTTTTGAAGTCTAACAAACTCATTTGAGTTGTCGATGTGTAGACTGTAGACTGGTTCACTGAACACACTGTCGTACTGTGACAAATATTTCGCTGAATTCTTTACTCTCATCAGTGTATGTTCCATTCCCTTTACGGCCCTATACTGGATGTGGTTCCCGTCCAGGATTTTGCATACGAAAAAGGAATATTTGGGATTTCTTGTGACATGTGACATACCCGTGACAGCTTTCGAGTGTTTTTTCCTGCCTTGACAACCATGCCACATACAACCACTGCCACCCACACACGATACAGGAAAACATGTGTATCACTCTGTACAATAACAAGACCACACATGGTAATAACAAGGAAGAGAGATAGGAAATTACGTGGCTGCCTGGGAATGGTAATAACGAGGCTGGGGATCCGTAGCAATTAACGAGTCGCACTCATAATATTAGAACATTATTAAACGCATTAAATGATCTATTAGCAATCCTCCTGCCAGTGTCCTGCTTGATCCCAAGATTGTTCCTCACGCTTCATCGATTTTCTCTCCCCCCCTCACCACCTCCACCTCAATAATCTTCTCCCATTCACCCTTCCCTTACCTCCTCACTCCTTCACCCCCTTCCTCAGCCCATTCTACCCCCCCCTTCCCTTTACCTCCTTTCACCCATTCCAAAAGGCTTCATTTTCCGGCGTTTAAATTCCTTTTCCAGGAAGTGTTTCCAGCTTGCACCGCACACTTTTTCTCGCGTAAATACCAGAGTTTTGCTCCATAATTTTTTTCTCTTCTCTCTCTCATATATATATTATATTATATTATATATTTTTATATATATATATATATATTAGATTATATATATATTATATACACCGTGTTGTGTTTTGTGTTTATATGGAGGACAGGATTGCGTCCAGTGGGTTAATTAAAGCGTTTCTCGTCGTGAATTTTCGCTCACATGAGGCGGGTCTAAAACACCGGGTTCGATCCCACGTCTAGTCGTAGTTAGTATTGTTATTGAATATATAATATTATTATATATAAACTTTATGGGAAATTACCAGACGTTCTTGAAAGGAGCACTGGTAATTACTGCCAACATGGAGGAGGTTACCTGGAGGTTATTCGGGGATCAATACGCCCCCCGCGCGCCCGGTCCATGACCCCCAAAAGGGGCCCCTCCCGATGGTCAGGGCCTGATCAACTGGCTGTTACTGCTAGGCCGCACGCAGTCCGACGTCACGAGCACAGGCCCGGCTGATCCGGCACTGCTTTAGGTATCTGTCAGCTCTCTCTGAAGGCAGCCAGGGGTTTATTGGCCAATTTCCCCTAATGCTTTGATGGGGGAGGCTGTTTGAACAGTTTTGGGCCCCCCCGAACATTATGGTGTTTTCCTTAGTGTACCAATGGCCGCCCCTACTTTTTATTGGGGGCATTTGCATCGGCCTGCCCAGCTCTTTTACTATTCGTAGGGAGTGATTTCTGTGTGCAGATTTGGGGAACCATTCCTTTTCCAATGATTTCAAGTGTAGATTATGATATATCTCTCCCTCCTGCGTTCCACGAGTACAAGTCAAGTGCTTCCAAGCGTTCCCAGTAGTTAAGGTGCTCTGACAGGGAACGTTATACGTGCAAGTATAGGATCTCTGTACACTCTCTAGATCTGCGATTTCACCTGCTTTGAATGGAGATGTTTAATGTACAGCAGTATTCCAGCCTAGAGGAGAACAAGTGTTTGAAAAGGAACATCATGGGTTGGCCATCTCTCGTTTTGAAAGTTTAATTATCCATCCTATCATTTTCTTTGCACGTGCGATCGTGGCACTGTTGTGGATCCTTGAAAGGTGAGATCCTAGACATTACTACTCCCAGGTCCATACATTATTTTTCCGGCTCTATTGTATGGCGGAAGTATGTCGTAGTATACTTGTTCTAGTTATTATATCCTCCATTTTTCCATAACGGAGTGTTGGGAATTTGTCCTCATTGAACATCATATTGTTTCCGTTTTGCCCACTGGAGAAAACTTTGTTTATTTCTTCTTGGAGGTTAACCGCGTCACTCAGAGATGACAGCCTGATGCAGATCCTAGTATCATCTGCAAAAGGATGATACGGTGCTGTGTGTATATCTCCTGTTTATGTTCTGATATGAGGACAAGGATAAGATGGGGGTGTGTACTGTGCCTTGTGGAACAGAGCTCTTCACTATGGCAGCCTCCGATATTTAACTCTGTTGACCATACTCTTTGTGTTCGATTTGTTTAGGAAGTTGAAGATCCATCTCCCCACTTTCCAGTTATTCCTTTAGCACGTATTTTATGGGCTATTACGCCAATGGTCGCATTTGTCAAGCTTTTGGCAAAGTCTTGTGTAAATATTACATCTGCATACTGATTTTCCTCAGTGCATCCAAGGCCAGTCATAGTGATCCCAGTAGTTGTGAGAGGCAGGAGCGACCTGTTACCCTGAACCCATGTTGCCCTGGATTGAGCAGATTTGGGAATCCATGTGATTGCAATCCTGCTTTATTAGCACTCTTTCAAAGATTTTTATGATGAGGGACGTCAGACTATTGGTCTATAAGTATCTTAGCTAAGGTTTGCTGCCACCTTTATGGAGTGGGGCTATATCCGTTGTTTTAAAGTGACTGGAATTCCACCCCATGCCAAGCTCCTCCTCCATAGTGTACTTAGGCACGCGAGAGGGGGGTTTCTCTTGCAGTTCTTAATGAAAACAGAGTTTCCACGGAGTCTGGGCCCGGGGCTGAGTGCATAGGCATGTTGTCAATGGCTTTTTCGAAATCTATCTGGAGTTGGGTAATGTCGGGAAATCTGGCATACATTTATGGGTTTTTTGAGGCTCATTCATGAAGAATTCATTGGGTCGTCGATCCTCAGACGATTAGTGGTTCACTAAACACAGAAGTCGAGTACTGGGATTTCAATATTTCACTCATTTTCCTTGTTGTCGTTTGTGTAAAGTCCAGTTCCGTCTGTTGTTTATTGGTGAGAAGGGACCCAGGATTACTAGAGTGGGTTATTTGCCTTGCTTTGGTGGCATAATATGAAAAGAATTGAGTTTTGAATTTCTTTCAAATTTCACTAATAGCTTTTAGCTTTCCTCCTGGGACGATCGCTCTCCGTATTGGTTCCTGTAGAATGAGTCATTTAGCCTTAAGTTCTGATAGGTTTCCACTCTTCCCTGGCCATCCAGCGCCCCTCTTTGTTGTATCAAGATATTACTAGCTCCTGAGGCGCTAGTGACTCCTCTTCGTATAAGTCTTCTTGTAGATGGGCAGCGTTCTTTTTTCTCCTCGCCAGTTTTACTCCTGCTCTTCTTCTTAGGGGAATATGCCTAGAACATGGCTTCGGCTACCCAGGAAGTTGATCCTTTCAAGGCCTGGTTTGGATCCATGTCATTAAAGACATTCTTCCCATCATCGTTTCGTTTTTTAGGCCATGGTTTACCTGGTTCCCAGTTGATGTTCTTGTTGTTGTAATGTATTTTGTGAAGACACATTCACAGGTTACATGCAATTTGCTGTTCAGGACCCCTATGCATTGTACGTTCTGACCTTCGAATTAGATTGTGATCGGGATTTAGTTGTTTTTTTGATTATTCTTATGTCTCTTATCAGGTCCTCCATTATTTGTGAAGGATAAGGTCAAGTGTTTGTTTTTTAGTCTTGTTGGTCTCCTCCACTATTGCTGGCTTAAGGTTGTTGTTTGTGTTTTTCGCCAGAGACTTAGTTAGCTCATGTGTGTGTGGACCTTTCATTTGCGCTACCTCCGGGGTTGATTTCAGCTATACATTATTTGCCACATTCTTTATTTTGGTATGCCTTTATGTTGAAATTCACCAAGCAGTAAGATGTTTGGGGGATGGAGCTCGGAGAAGGTTTCCAAACAGTAATCGAATTTTCAGTTAGCTGTTCCTTGAAAAACTGTTGTGAGGTTTTTGATTGGTGGCTTGTATACAACCACAATGACTAGGTTTGGTTCTCGTCTATAATGATAGAACTTCTACTACTCATTTGTGGTTGTCAGCAGCAACTCGTGCAGATAAGGGACTCTTTGACATACAGGCCAACCCCCCCCCCCCCCCCCTTGTTGCTGTTTTTTCTGTCGCATCTAATAGGTTGTAACACTTAATCCATATATCACTGTCAAGTGATCTTTTGTGTGAGTCTCTGTGGAAGGACAGCAAAACATTGCATTTAGACTCCACTAGAAGTCCATGATAAAAAGGTATTTTGTATGTTGGTGGATGGCTTAAGGCCCTGTATATTAGCAAATATGAACGAGGTTGTATTCTGTGTTTGTTGGGGGGATTTTGTTATTGGCATCAGTAGTTGTAATTCAAGACGTTTTAAACTTTCCTGTAAGTCTTCTAAGCGTAAGAAACAGTAGAGGCACCAGGAGTGTGCTCTGGGGTACTTAACTTTTTACTCTGCTGATAGTGGATTTTGCTCTGTTTACTACTACATTGTTTTCTGTCAAAGTTGCACGTCCAAAAACCATTAATGCTGGTCGAGGAAGATGAAGGGGTCAGGGACCAAGACTCGACCCAATCACATATAAGAAGAACACACAAGGTGTTACAATTCAAGCGTGCATTACTTAACGATATTACCTTCGTGTATTTCTGAGCAACGGAAATATTTTAGAAAAGTAATATGTATTATTCCGGGTTAGTTTGGGTTTAAGTTACTTTAAATTAACCTACATTTACCAATTATCAAAGTGGTTTACGTCTGGCAGCGCCGGGAGTTCTGTTAAAATAGAAGGATGTTCAGGAGTACAAATGGTTGAGTGTACATGACTGATGAAGCAACAACAAGCAGGCAGCTGCCAAGCCAACTAACATTCCTTAGTATGGTCGTATGGGCCGCTGCCGCCACTGCCACTTACTACAGCCGCATAGCCCCCCGCAGGCAGCCGCCGCCGCCCGCCGCCCCCGCCGCCGCCGCCGCCGCCGCCCGCCGCCGCCGGCCGCCGCCGCGCCGCCGCCGCCGCCGCCGCCGCGCCCGCCGCCGCCGCGCCGCCGCGCCGCCGCCGCTGCTGCTGCTGCCGCCGCCGCCGCCGCCGCCCGACGCCCCGCCGCTGCTGCTGCTGCCGCCGGCTGCTGCTGCCTGCTGCTGCTGCTGCTCTGCTGCTGCTGCTGCTGCTGCCGCTGCTGCCGGCCGCCGCCGGCCGCTGATGCCGCCCGCCACCACTTGTTGTCGGCTGGCAGAGTCTGTCAAGGATTCCTGGATGTCAAGTTACCAGGCAAACATTACCTCTGTTGTTAACCATCTAAACATTTTCCCCGCAACTGTATTGCTGTCTTAATACGCATTCTTACCACGTTCGGCAGCGAAAGAAGCTTCTTAGAGACCATGACGCCTTTGGACAGTACTTTCCCCGTCTACTGCAGTTATAAAGTGTGGTACCTATGGTGCTCGCAGGGGTCAAGGGCATTTGCTCCCTACCCTGCCTCTTACTGTCGATGTCTTACACTGCTTCATACACACACCACACACACCAGTGAAGAGGCGAGGCCAGGAGCTATGACTCGACCCCTGTTTATCTCCGTCCTTAACTACCATGCCTCTTCCTATTCACTCCACTTAGTACCTGAATATTTCATGTATCAAAATCATGTCCCCGCTGGTCTCCCTCTCTTCCTAGGCTGTTGAATAATAAAGTGTCAAACAGTCTCTCCTAGTGGTGATTTCCTTCGACTTGGGCAGCAATCTCGTCAACAAGGCTGTTCAGGTGTGGGTACTCCGTTTGCCTTTTTGGGATAACTCTATATTCCATGACCGGCCCAAGTTGTCAATAATGTACTACAGTGTTGAAAATCCTGAAAGCATTTCTTAGGGTAACTTGTGTTGCAGATGCTGCTGAGCATATTCCGCTGCTTTGTACTAGTGGCGACACGTTTATGTCAATGTTCATTCTCACATTTTTCTTGCCAGATACTGTGTACTGTCGCTCTCCTCCAATTATTGTACTCCATGTCAGGTTTATCACCGCCTTTCCTTGTCTCATTACACTGTATTTATCTAGACAAGTCTACTACCTGCTCTCTCTATCATGTCTGCAGCCTGCTCAAGTCATCTTGATTTAACCCCCTCCCCCCTCTCTCTGGCTAAATCAAAGCTCGTGGTTCCTCTTTACTACAAATGATCGGATTATGATTTTGGCGCCAGTGCCCTACCTTACCTATTCTGAAAAGTGTGTGTTGTTATCTACCCTCGAGGTTCCTGCTACCTACTTTCACTTACTATACTTGCTTACACTGAGTATTTGCTAACGTGTCAGTGACTCACGAGCTTCCTTACCATGTTTTACGAGGGAGTGGGCGAGTGTGGTAATCCTGGTTGTCTGGTGAACACATCTCAGTAACACGAGTCCCGTGGGGCTCTTTCTCTCTCTCACCCCCACTCCTTCCCTCACTCCCTCTCTCCTCACTTCCCTTCTCTCCCTCTCTCCCCTCAACACTCATCCATCCTGACCATCTCAAAATAACCTTGAACTGACCCCCGAGGGACTTAATCTGGTTTGAGCGACCTTGACTGTGTGTGAACATGCTCATGTGCTGGTCTATGAGTGTGTGTGGAAGTAGGTGGTGTCACTGCTAGAAAGAAAACCCAAAAAAAAAAAAAATAAAACACTGGCGAGGAGAAATAGAACAAAGGAGCTTGGTGGTGCTGGTGTGACGGTGGAAAATGGAGTCTACTAGGCCAAGACGAGCTCCTTGCTGGTGTTGACATGTTTTTAGTGAAGGCAGAAAAACCATACACAGTTTCCAGAACACTTATGATCGGGACGACTAGGCATTAGTATTAGTACTACAAAATAATAACGTAACTGAAGTGCCTTAAGAGTCGTACATGCAACGCTCGTGTAAATCTTAAAGACGAGGGCTACAAAAAATGCAGGAAGACACAGGTAAGTCAGAGGAATATTGCGATAAGTAGCAACCCTACGAGGTGTACAGTGATGGGGGTGTGAGTGGGAAGGCAGCAGCACCCCACCAGAGGAGAGGGAGGGAGGAAGGGAAAGGAGACGTGGAAAGGAGCCAGGAAGGAACATAGGAAGTCTATCACGGGTGGCCCTCGATAAACAGGATCTACATAAACACATCTAATTTGATGGACACGGGAAGTCCCTGCATCCGGTGCTTGCAACATTGACCACAAACAAATATAACTGACTAACGGAAAATCGTAATGATACGATTCCAAAACCAAACCATACACGGGGCGGGACTGAAATCCCCGGGTTTGGCGAGTCGTAAAACCCAGTTTTACGACTCACTCTCGCCCACAAGTTCAATCCCCGCCGTGGTATGGTTTTTTTTATTGACTTGATAAAGTTTTGCAATGAGCGAAACGAAGGGAAGGGGGGAACAAAACTAGTCAAAATGAAGCTAATTATTAATACCTGCCTGGAGTTTACCTAGAGGGTATTCTGGGCGGGATCACGGCCCCCGTGGCCACGGTCCATGATCAGGCCTCCTGGTGGAACAGGGCTGATCAAACGAGGCTGTAACTGCCTAGCCGCACTTAGTCAAACGTACGACACAGGCCTGGCTGGATCCGGCACGACTTTAGGTTTCTGTCCAGCTACCTTTGAAGACAACAGGGGTCTTATTGGTAATTCCCTTTATGACTGGTGGGAGGCTGTTCAATGAACTAGTCTTGGGCCCCGGGACACTTATGCGTTTTTCTCTTAGTT
>NC_069432.1:41133570-41222854 GCF_026875155.1 Cherax quadricarinatus
CTCCTCTTCCTCCTCTCCTCTTCGCCTCACCTCCTCTTCCTCCTCCTCCTCTTCCTCCTCTTCCTCCTCCTCCTCTTCCCTCCTCCTTGCTACTCCCTCATTCCTCCTCCTCCCTCGTCCTCTCCTCCTATTCCTTCCTCCCTCTTCCTCATCCTCCTCTTCCTCCTCTCCTCCTCTTCCTCCTTCCTCCTCTTCCTCCTCCTCTTCTTCCTCCTCCCTCTCTTCCCTCCTCCTCTTCCTCCTTTATTCCCCATCCTTTTCCTCCTCTCCTCTTCCTCCTTTCCTCCTCCATCTTCCTCCTCTTACTTTAATAGTGTTTTGTGTGTGTTTATTTTCTGTCAATATTTCCAGCTTACATTTCAGTGGATTTGACTGAGTTTTCTCAGATTAAGAAATATTTGTTCAGTGGTCACTCATATTTTGGAATGTTTTCCAAGATTCTTAGATGGTTTTCTTTTTTTTCTAAGATTCTGAAGCTATTTTTTGTCCAGATTTCAAGCTGTTGTTAATTCTGTCAGGTAGTTGTGAGTCTCTTCTCTCTCTCTCTCTCTCTCTCTCTCTCTCTCTCTCTCTCTCTCTCTCTCTCTCTCTCTCTCTCTCTCTCTCTCTCTCTCCTTTTCCAGGAGAAATCGAACACCAAGTTTCACTGTTTGAAAACGTGAAACTCAAGTGGAAGAGAAGAGCCAGAGAAGATAAGGAGAGTCTCCAAGGAGAACTGAATAAGTTGCAGACGTGGCTAGGAAACTGGCTGCTGAACTTCCATTATAAGTGAAAGTAATGTGAATAGGGGAGGGAAGAAGACTGGACACGGAGTACAATCTGAGAGGAAAGATACTGCTGATAGTATAAAACAGTCACTTGTACACATCAGTGCCATCTTCGAGTACTTGGTGCCAGCATGTAAACCACCTGATCAAACATAAAAACTCGATACTATGCCAAGGTATGCAACAAGACTGGCACCAGAAGTGAAGAGGGTTTAAAAGAACTCAATCAACATTAGAAGAGAACCAGAAGAGACATGATCCTGACATACAAAATCCCAAGAGAATTAACGATGTTTGAAATGCGAGTATAGGAAGTCAGATGACGCAGTTGGCAACTTAAAGACGCACTGGAGCCACCGCGCTGCTAGGAACTACTTCCTCAGCCTCAGGGTAACAAGTGCAGTTTATTAAACCAACAGAAGGTGCAGGTAAATGCCACACACAGCTTCAAGAATAGGTACTAATCGGGTTATGAAGCCCAGAGATCAGTAAAACCGGACGATAAGGGTGGGCCGGGAGCTGTGACTCAACCCCTGGCAACACAACTAGGTGAGTACACAGAACCCTGGCCGAGTGCCGCCTTCGCTCTATACAAATAATAATAATAATTCCCATTCAGAAAAAAATGCTGGTTAATACTGGTCCTAAAAATGAAAGTTAATTCTGAGTGGTAAAATCCCTAGAATTTATTTACATAATAATATTAACGTCCCCCAGAGAATTTTTTTGTGTAATATTATACGAAAAATTTATTTAAGAATTTAGCTTTGAAGAGGGAGATAGCGAGGGGGAGGGGGGGGGGCGAGGTTGGCAGATATCGGGCATCGAGAGAGGGAGGAAGGGTGATATCGGGGAGGGTAGGGAAGGAGGTGGGAAGAATAGAAAGGGGGAGAGGGATGAGGAGGAGGGAGAGGAGAGAGGAGGAAGGAGGTGGAGTAGAGGAGGGAGAGGTAGGTTGAAGGCTAGGTCAGGTTTTTATACTTCATTAGATGATATACTCTGCTGGCTAACTTTCTCTTACAAAGTATTCATATATATATATATATACTATATTATATTTATATATATATATTATATATATATATCTATATATATATATATATATATATATATAATTAAAATTGTTGTAAACTTATCTAAATTATATAGTGGATCTAAGCTTAATTAAATTGAGCTTGTTATAATAAGGTTAGGAAGTTTTTTCTAGGTTCTTTTGGTACCAAATTTTAATTTTTACATTAACGTAAATGAAAAACAATATATCTTTAAACGTATAAGAGAAAATTTTAGAGGTAGGTGTGATCAGGTTGACGCTGTGACTTAACATGCTAACCTCAACCCCTGGAAAGTGTAAGGTCATGAAAATTAGAGAAGGGTGAAGACCGGAGGAGGAGTATCTGCTGACAGGAAGGGGAAGGGGGTGAAGAACTCGTCTTGACACAGACATGAGGAAAGTATCCAGAACCAGAATTACACGGAGCATCTCACTTGAGACGCATGTCAAGCACAACACGTGGCAAGGACACGCAAGGTTGGGACACACCTAAGGAAAGCGTCAATGATGGTACTATACACACAATATGTGCACCTCACACACCCTGCAGGCAGCATGATGAGGTATGCAGCACCAACATGCACCTCACACCTGCTAATGTTTGCACAAAACCTCGAGAGAGTCTAGAGATTCTCAACCAGATTAGTTCCGCACCTGTGGAAAAAATGCGTTGTTGGGAAAATTAAAGAAAAAATACTGAATGTAAGGCTTTGGGATAATTAACGCTCAGGAATGCTGATAACTCTGATAGGAAGGCTTTGTCTGACACGAGACGAAGCAAGTTTTGAGAAATCACAGACCTGGTGGGGACTCGACCCATGGCAGACGAGTCCTCAAGACTAAGACTCACCTGTCATAGCTTCGATCCCCCATTCGTTCTGCGGTTTGTTTACAATCGCGTTATTATGAATTAGTGAGTTATCTTTTGAAGTTCGAAGGTAACTTTATCGTGCCATAACACTGAGATACAAGACACAGACAGGACAAACCACTAAGATACAAGACACAGACGTAACAAACCACTATGATACAGATGCATCTTAATAACACAGATGAACCACAGGGATACTGGGAAATACTTCAGTATAACGACAGCAAAAACATAGAAGGATCTGGATAAAGAAATTATTTGAAGCGAATTCCAAGAGTAATTTCAAGTATAAATATGCTAAGAGTTGAAGAAGCAAGAGACTGACAACGTCTGTCTCGTTTTGAAGCTCAGGTCTGGGACCCAAGATTCGACCCCCACAAGCCCAACTAGGTGAGCAGCACGACGCCCTCAGTACATACACACAAATACACATAAATCTAGAGAGAAATAGAGTTTATTCAGATTTATTCTCTGGTTCATAATAGCGTGATGGACAGGCCCAATTAGGAAATAAATTACCAACGTGTCAGGCGATTTAGGCCAGAAGGCAGGTCGATGCTGGTCACGGTGGCAGGTCGATGCTGGTCACGGTGGCAGGTCGATGCTGGTCACGGTGGCAGGTCGATGCTGGTAGGGGGATGCTGTAGGTGGAGCCTGGTTACAGTGGCCTTACCTGTAGAAAAGCAATCTTAGAATTAGATGATTACACACAATAATGGAGAACTAGACTATTTAAAATTATAATTAGGTAAATACAATAGTATAATATTAAACTTAAATATAAAAATGTTATTCTAGATAGCTTGAATTACATTAAGACGCAGAGGAAGGTGACTTCCCCTCCCTCACCTCTCGTCTCCTGACCCACCACGTCCCACTATATACGTCATATTTTATTCACTAATTTAGAAAACCAAAAATGCGCTCTCTCTCTCTCTCTCTCTCCTCTCTCTCTCTCTCTCTCTCTCTCAAATTATACATCAAAGCCAATATTCCTCAATTAAATTAACACATGAATAATTCAGTGCATTTTTGTTCACCTGACTATCACCTCTGACTGCCCTGGGAGGCTCTCTCAGCACCTCTGACTGCCCTGGGAGGCTCTCTCAGCACCTCTGACTGCCCTGGGAGGCTCTCTCAGCACCTCTGACTGCCCTGGGAGGCTCTCTCAGCACCTCTGACTGCCCTGGGAGGTCTCTCTCAGCACCTTGACTGCCCTGGGAGGCCTCTCTCAGCACCTGACTGCCCTGGGAGGCTCTCTCAGCACCTCGACTGCCCTGGGAGGCTCTCTCAGCACCTCTGACTGCCCTGGGAGCTCTCTCAGCACCTCTGACTGCCCTGGGAGGTCTCTCAGCACTCTGACTGCCCTGGGAGGCTCTCTCAGCACCTCTGACTGCCCTGGGAGGCTCTCTCAGCACCTCTGACTGCCCTGGGAGGCTCTCTCAGCACCTCTGACTGCCCTGGGAGGATCACTCTCTCAGCACCTCTGACTGCCCTGGGAGGATCACTCTCTCAGCACCTCTGACTGCCCTGGGAGGATCACTCTCTCAGCACCTGACTGCCCTGGGAGGATCACTCTCTCAGCACCTGACTGCCCTGGGAGGATCACTCTCTCAGCACCTGACTGCCCTGGAGGATCACTCTCTCAGCATCTGACTGCCCTGCGAGGATCACTCAGCACCTGACTGCCCTGCGAGGATCACTCTCTCAGCACCTGACTGCCCTGGGAGAATCACTCAGCACCTGACTGCCCTCGAGGATCACTCAGCACTTCTGACTGCCCTGGGAGGATCACTCTCTCAGCACCTCTGACTGCCCTGGGAGGATCACTCAGCACCTCTGACTGCCCTGAGAGGGTCACTCTCTCAGCACCTCTGACTGCCCTGCGAGGACCACTCAGCACCTCTGACTGCTCTTGGAGGATCACTCTCTCAGCACCTGACTGCCCTGGGAGGATCACTCAGCACCTAACTGCCCGGCGAGGATCACTTAGCACCTAACTTCCCTGCGAGGATCACTCAGCACCTGACTGCCCTGCGAGGATCACTCTCTCAGTACCTGACTGCCCTGGGAGGATCACTCTCTCAGTACCTGACTGCCCGGCGAGGATCACTTAGCACCTGACTGCCCTGCGAGGATCACTCAGCACCTGACTGCCCTGCGAGGATCACTCTCTCAGCACCTGACTGCCCTGGGAGGATCATTCAGCACCTCTGACTGCCCGGCGAGGATCACTCAGCACCTGACTGCCCTGCGAGGATCACTCAGCACCTGACTGCCCTGCGAGGATCACTCTCTCAGCACCTGACTGCCCTGCGAGGATCACTCTCTCAGCACCTGACTGCCCTGCGAGGATCACTCAGCACCTGACTGCCCTGCGAGGATCACTCAGCACCTGACTGCCCTGCGAGGATCACTCAGCACCTGACTGCCCTGCGAGGATCACTCTCTCAGCACCTGGTTTGTGCCACATATATTATCCGTGACTCTGGTGATGAGTAAGACACATGTGCATCACTTGTGAATCTTTATTGATGAAATGTTTCGCCCGCACAGGAGCCTTCGTCAGTTGAATACAAAGGTAATTACAACATTGGCGACATCTGAGGTGATCACTCCCTCAGCCTTAATGGAAGATGGTCAGTCTCTTAGCCTCTTTATTCGACTGATTAAGGCTGCTGTGCAAGCGAAACGTTTCGCCTGTAAACGTACGTAAGTGATGCATTTCAATAAATGGTTTAAGAAAACCGACAAGTTGACAAATTCAATACTTGTGCAACTTTGGTTATCTTAATTCTGGAAGAACTAAATTCCCAAATATTTAAGCGATACACACATGTCTTATCAACTTGTCGGTATTGTATATCATTTGTAATATGATAGTTATTATGCGCTTACTGGTAATTAGTGAGTGACACAGACATTGTTGTTGCTGCTTTTAACTTGTGTCTTCCGCGGCTGTGATTGTGAGGTTGCCGGTGCACTCTCCGGGGTTACGATGGTTGGTCTTGAACTGATGAGGTAAACAGACCAGATTGTCAGCTCTGGGTAAATTACTGACTGATCTGATTGCCTCCTCTGGCACTGTTAAACAAACGTTGGCAACCGGTAGCAAGCTATGCCAGGCCTTGACGGTGCCTGGAGCTACCATGACAGTCGACCTTCCGTCGACTACCTTGAGAGGTCCATAAATTTCCCTGGTACATGTGTGAGCTGTTTTCACACTGTGAAGGATAGTTCTGGTGGCGGATGCTGTGATTACCTCCAGGAAGTCATCAAGTTGGATGAAATTTGCAAGATGCATTCACCTGTTTGAATGGACGAGGCTTTGCGACGCCGTTCCTCACTGAGGCGCATTTATCAACCAAGACAACCCTCACTTTTGTGGGGAACTCTACTGCTGTTAAAACTTATGTACAGACGTGACCGGTGCAGCGTTACATGCACGACTTTCTGATTGCATGAACTTCAGTCATGAGATTAGGTGTGCTGGGTGATGTGGAGGTGGGGGTACAAGTCACTGACTCTTGGCAGGTTTCTGGTGCACTCCACACCAGTGTCGTTGGCAGTGATCATAACACTGAGGTAGGTAATGGGTCTAGTTCTTTAATTAACATAATTATATATACTATACTTTTTACACAACACCTGAATATTTCCAGCAGGTAGTGGAGCTTTCTTACGCATAGGACTGGATGCGACCCACAACAGTCAACACACAGGTGAGAGTCCCTCCACCTGAAGGGGCACAAGTGTCGTGTTTCTTACCTCAGGTGAGTGGGATGTTATATAATCATTAACAACACGGTGTAGCCACACTGCTCCTCTTCGCACATTACCATAGTCACCATAACATGTGACAGCCCACTTTATATTCCCTCCGGATGCAAAGAAACTTGCCCATATGTTTCTCCGTGTCAGAGAATCGAACGATGATTGCATCATCTTAATTTCATTACTAACTGCTCCTTCTGTATTTGATTGATAATTAGTACCCGAGGTATTTAACGGAATCCTTATGCGGCTTCGTGAAAAGGTTGATTTAGAAAGGATATAGGAAAGTATTGGTTTGGAAATAGGGTTAGTTGATGAGTGGAACAGTCTGCCTAGTAGGGTTATTGAAGCTAAAACCTTGGGTAGTTTCAAATGTAGGCTGGATAAATACACGAGTTCAAAGATATTTTTTCTACTCCCGGTGCCCGGCCTTAGATCAGTCTCTCGCCAGTGAGCTACGCGACAACGATTAAAAGGTTCATGGGTGAACGAATGAGCACAGCATCTTAGGTGAGATAGGGAAAAGGGGCAAGAAGTGAAAAGGGGGAGAGGAAAGAGAGGCAGGAGGGAAAAGAGGGCAGGAGGAGAAAGGAAATAAGAGGAAGAGAATGGTGAAAGATTAATGTTGTCGACCCTAGGAAGCCTTGCCCTCATCTCAACTAAAATAAGATTTTTGCATTCCTGGGGGTCACTGCCCCCTTCCTCCGACCCTGTCCCAAACAAGGCTTCCTGACAGTCTAATCGACCAGGCTGTTAGTGCTATTAGCACGTAGACCAACGTAAACACCACAAGTACTTTATCAGTCTCATGACGATGAACGTGAAGAAAGTAGATTAGGGAAGTAGAGAGCGCAGGTCCCAAACATTTTAGTCCAGGTGCCCCGTTCCAGAGCATGACCTGGTCCACTCACTCATCAACTTTTTCACTCAAACATAATGTGTTTACAACGGCAGGCATCATGACGCACATCCATTACCTTCGTTATACAAACGTCATGTGTTTGCAGCTGCACTGAAGGATAATCGAGCATATTTCAAGCAGCCAATGTTATGACATTTTACGAATATCTATGATAACGCTAAATAAAGGATTACGTAAATAATCAGCTCAAAGGTCAGCCAAGTTGGCAGCAACTGAGGACACCTGCACTTTTAGATCTTTCTCAGCATCCATCCAGAGGCAATATATTTTGCCTTCAGTGCTGAGAGTGTCTCATACAGGCAGGTCGTGGTAAATGACATCGCTACCCACCACACTCTCGCCTAATACCCTAATATGACTTATTAATATGTTATTGCAAACAGTTTTTGCACTGTAGTATCGGCACGCCTCTGGCGAGTCAGTGATGAAGTGATGGTGTTTTTCTTTTTTTTCGGGTCACCCTGTCTAGGTGGGAAACGGCCGGTGTATTAAAAACAAAAAACTAAGCACTAAATCCACAAGAGTCATGCACCGCTGCTCCTCCATGACTTATGGCCAGAAATCCTCACGTGACTTTCGTTTGAACTTCATTTAGAGTCCATCAGACAATAAATATTAGTTCCTTCTGTTCGTGAAATGTCAAGCGTGCAACAGAGGGGAGAAACTTGAATGGCACATCCAGGTGAGATATATCCCTTGGTTAAAAAAATATCTGAGTAGTTGGTGGTTCACTTGCTTCAGAGGTTCAGTTGTGAGACCTGCCACATGCTCATCCAAGTGAGTTTCCCTTTGTTTGGAAGAATTCTTCTAGTGCTGGAAAACAACCAACAGAATTTGCTTTTACACAACTTAACCTGATATTCTGTTTATCCTTGCCTCGACCTCGTGTATGGAACACTGTGGTGCTGCCACCTGCACACAGGTTAGGCAAGGTTTGTCAGGAAACAGGACAAGTGTTTCCTGGCGCGGGTCTTAGTCAGATGATGACCCGCCGTTGGAGCTTTTGGTCATCTGACCGAGGCCTTCCGCTGGCTTACCGGTCCACCCCTTTAAAAAATATAGTCAGTTATAACCAACATATTACCAGTACACAAATACGGTTCTCTGAAAACCAAGAAAGAATATGTCTGTCAGGTCTGGTAGTTTTTCTAACCAGTTGAGGAATTAGACACATGTGCAACATCTGGGTATCTTTACTTGTAGACGTTTCGCCATTCAGTGACTATCAATACAAGGACACAACGCGAAGACTGTATAAGTATATACAGAAGATGAGGTAAACAGTCCCTCAGCCTTGGAGCTGCTGAACACCACTAACGATACTTTTCAACTCCAAGGCTGAGGGACTGATTACCTCATCTTCTGTATATAGTTCTAGTCTTCACATTATATCCTTGAATTAATACTGCATTGTATTAATATTGTACAAATAAAGATACCCAGATGTTGCACACGTGTCTTCATCATCTCGTCGGTATTATACACCATTCATCTACAATTCCTAACTGAGTGTTGCTCGTGCAGGCAACGACCAGAGTAAAATGCGTTCTTCGCATCTAAATTCCAAAAGCCTTGTCAATACTTTGCCGGGTGACAAGCAGAGAGCCACAAGCAGAGAGCCACAAGCAGAGAGCCACAAGCAGAGAGCCACAAGCAAAGAGCCACAAGCAAAGAGCCACAAGCAGAGAGCCTCGGTGTCTCACCTTCACTATCTCCTCGTACAAAACTTGTGAAACTTCTCGCATTTAGCGAATAAGCTTTAACGAAGGTTATTTTTTTTACCCAATCACCGAGTAACATTTACACTAATATATAACACTAGCAAGTAGCAACACACCTTCCCGTTAAGTAAAACAACACACCAGGTCTTCCCACTATGAACAGTGTCAACACACTGACGTCCTCCAACACACTATCACAAAGATCTCCAACACATCCTAAATGATTAGTTAAGTTAAATAATCACGTAACATGTCTCGAGAACGAAACAAAAGGAGAAACTGATCACATTTTGAATCAGCAAACATCAGCGTTTCCATCATATTTTATTTCCGTTTCGTCCATTAGTAGAGAGTCTTGCTTATGGGAGTGGCGAACGATCGTTTCTAAACGAGTGTGTTAGCCACCCGGCTGGAGGGACGCACGCCATCTTTAAACTCCCAACTACACTACACCGGAACGTACTGATATATTTAAAAACTATAACCCTCTTACTAAAGTTATATCGAATATACGAGTATATCGAGTATATTTGTAACGTAGCAGAAAAAAAACTAAGTCTATGAGAGATGCTATCCGTTCAGGGCTAAATTACAGACTAGCTAGCAATATTGCTTAGACTGCCGAGGCCATAAGAGAAGAGCAAAAGGCTCTCTCCCCACCCTTCACTCCTTGCCTAGCCACGTTGACTACATTTTAAGCGTGTGGATAGAATCGACATGCTGATAGTGATGAACCTGCACAGATGTTGATGCTTTTCCTATATTACGAACATAGTTGTAGTCTCCTGGCCTGCGCACCTGGCTGTAGTACAATAATCACTTAGGAACAAGCAAAAAGCCAACAGCAGAGTAAATATTTGTATTTCCCTCACCATATAGTAATCAGGTAGGTACAATATATATACAGCCTATGTACAATTTATACAACAATATACAATAGGTCAAATGCAAGTAAGAGACACGGTGAGAACCGTAGCGACCAGACTTGAAGGTAAGTCTGCCAAGGATGGTTCACGAGTGTACCAACATTGCTTCACAAGTTCGATGGGCTGGTTGAACCAAGGTACTAGTATAACGACGGGGCCCATACTTCTTACACTCTTAGCACCTGGTTCACTGGTCGGGAGGGCATGCCCGTATGGGTGTGTGACATACGCACAATAATATGTAACATACTTTTAGCATGCCACATTCTATCAATGTTCTTGTTCACTTTCACACTCCGTTTACACACACACACACACACACACACACACACACACACACACACACACACACACACACACAACCACATTCACTTTTAGACACTCTCTATCTACCTCTCTTTATCAAACCCGGTTTAATAATGCGAAAGTTTTTCAATATAACCCCGCCTGTTTTATCGTTCCGCTTTAATAAATATACTTCACTCTTCCTGGCAAACCACACTCGAAAAATACACCCAAAGCTGTATACTGCGAAGCAACGTGTATTATGTATTATTTAATACGGTAGCAGGAGATGCACTCTCTACAGCAATATGTATTACATGTATTAACTAAACATTATCAGGTGTATTCTGTGAAGAATGTATTCGTGTATACTTCATGTGTCATGTTGCATAGGTCATGTGTTGTATATTTCATGTATCGTATTGTATACTTCATGTATAGTGTATATCCGTATGATCAGCTATTTACAATATACACTGGGAAATTACCATCTAAATACATTAATATCATGTAAGTGGATCTAGCAATTATTATTATTATTAGTAATAGTAATACTGCATTATAATTATCATTATTAAGAATCATGTGGGTCACTGAACACAAGGAATGATCGGGGCTCTATCCTCCAATCACGAGTCAAGACACTTTACCTACCTGTGCTTACCTTGTTCTGAACACAAGTCACACACGATGCGCATCGCGTGCACCAACAGCCTCACTAATAAGGCTATCGACAGGTAAGCCTGGTACCCCCACACTCAGATACTCTGATCCGCCCACACTCAAACTGATTCCCCAGGTCTTCCCACACATGCAGGTATTCCCCGTTATGCTCCGTAATCAGTCCCATTAATTATTCCTAATGAAAACTCGATACACCTGACTCAAAGCCACACAAGCACCTGTGATTTAAGGTCGGTTGTGTACTGCTCACCTGAGACTCTTTGCTGGCTATGGTCTAACAAAGGTAACGAGGCTGTTAGATTGTTCACATACACACACCACGTAACGAGGCTGTTAGGCTGTCACATACACCACGTAACGAGGCTGTTAGCTTGTTATATACACCACGTAACGAGGCTGTTAGGCTGTCATATACACCACGTAACGAGGCTGTTAGGCTGTCATATACACCACGTAACGAGGCTGTTAGGTTCACATACATACCACGTAACGAGGCTGTTAGGTTGTTACATACACCACGTAAAGAGGCTGTTAGGTTGTTACACCACGTAACGAGGCTGTTAGGTTGTTACATACACCACGTAACGAGGCTGTTAGGTTGTTACATACACCACGTAACGAGGCTGTTAGGTTGTTACATACACCACGTAACGAGGCTGTTAGGTTGTTACATACACCACGTAACGAGGCTGTTAGGTTGTCACATACACCACGTAACGAGGCTGTTAGGTGGTCACATACACCACGTAACGAGGCTGTTAGGTTGTTACATACACCACGTAACGAGGCTGTTAGGTTGTCGCATACACCACGTAACGAGGCTGTTAGGTTGTCGCATACACAACGTAACGAGGCTGTTAGGTTGTCGCATACACTACGTAAAAAGGCTGTTAGGTTCACATACATACCACGTAACGAGGCTGTTAGGTTGTCACATACACCACGTAACGAGGCTGTTAGGTTGTTCGCATACACCACGTAACGAGGCTGTTAGGTTGTCACATACACCACGTAACGAGGCTGTTAGGTTGTCGCATACACCACGTAACGAGGCTGTTAGGTTGTCGCATACACAACGTAACGAGGCTGTTAGGTTGTCGCATACACAACGTAACGAGGCTGTTAGGTGGTCACATACACCACGTAACGAGGCTGTTAGGTTGTCGCATAAACCACGTAACGAGGCTGTTAGGTGGTCACATACACCACGTAACGAGGCTGTTAGGTTGTCACATACCACGTAACGAGGCTGTTAGGTTGTCACATACACCACATAACGAGGCTGTTAGGTTGTCACATACACCACATAACGAGGCTGTTAGGTTGTCACATACACCACATAACGAGGCTGTTAGGTTGTCACATACACCACATAACGAGGCTGTTAGGTTATCACATACACCACATAACGAGGCTGTTAGGTTGTCACATACACCACGTAACGAGGCTGTTAGGTTGTCGCATACACCACGTAACGAGGCTGTTAGGTGGTCACATACACCACGTAACAAGGCTGTTAGGTTGTCACACCACGTAACGAGGCTGTTAGGTTGTCGCATACACCACGTAACGAGGCTGTTAGGTGGTCACATACACCATGTAACGAGGCTGTTAGGGTGTCACATACACCACGTAACGAGGCTGTTAGGGTGTCACATACACCACGTAACGAGGCTGTTAGGGTGTCACATACACCACGTAACGAGGCTGTTAGGGTGTCACATACACCACGTAACGAGGCTGTTAGGGTGTCACATACACCACGTAACGAGGCTGTTAGGGTGTCACATACACCACGTAACGAGGCTGTTAGGTGGTCACATACACCACGTAACGAGGCTGTTAGGTTGTCACATACACCACGTAACGAGGCTGTTAGGTTGTCACATACACCACGTAACGAGGCTGTTAGGTTGTCGCATACACCACGTAACGAGGCTGTTAGGTTGTCACATACACCACGTAACGAGGCTGTTAGGTTGTCACATACACCACGTAACGAGGCTGTTAGGTTGTCACATACACCACGTAACGAGGATGTTAGGTTGTCACATACACCACGTAACGAGGCTGCTAGGTTGTCACATACACCACGTAACGAGGCTGTTAGGTTGTCACATACACCACGTAACGAGGCTGTTAGGTTGTCACATACACCACGTAACAAGGCTTTTAGGGTGTCACATACACCACGTAACGAGGCTGTTAGGGTGTCACATACACCACGTAACAAGGCTGTTAGGGTGTCACATACACCACGTAACAAGGCTGTTAGGGTGTCACATACACCACGTAAGAAGGCTGTTAGGGTGTCACACCACGTAACAAGGCTGTTAGGGTGTCACATACACCACGTAACAAGGCTGTTAGGGTGTCACATACACCACGTAACGAGGCTGTTAGGGTGTCACATACACCACGTAACAAGGCTGTTAGGGTGTCACATACACCACGTAACAAGGCTGTTAGGGTGTCACATACACCACGTAACAAGGCTGTTAGGGTGTCACATACACCACGTAACAAGGCTGTTAGGGTGTCACATACACCACGTAACAAGGCTGTTAGGGTGTCACATACACCACGTAACAAGGCTGTTAGGGTGTCACATACACCCACGTAACAAGGCTGTTAGGGTGTCACATACACCACGTAACAAGGCTGTTAGGGTGTCACATACACCACGTAACAAGGCTGTTAGGGTGTCACATACACCACGTAACAAGGCTGTTAGGGTGTCACATACACCACGTAACAAGGCTGTTAGGGTGTCACATACACCAATTAACAAGGCTGTTAGGGTGTCACATACACCACGTAACAAGGCTGTTAGGGTGTCACATACACCACGTAACAAGGCTGTTAGGGTGTCACATACACCACGTAACAAGGCTGTTAGGGTGTCACATACACCACGTAACAAGGCTGTTAGGGTGTCACATACACCACGTAACAAGGCTGTTAGGGTGTCACATACACCACGTAACAAGGCTGTTAGGGTGTCACATACACCACGTAACAAGGCTGTTAGGGTGTCACATACACCACGTAACGAGGCTGTTAGGGTGTCACATACACCACGTAACAAGGCTGTTAGGGTGTCACATACACCACGTAACAAGGCTGTTAGGGTGTCACACCACGTAACAAGGCTGTTAGGGTGTCACACCACGTAACAAGGCTGTTAGGGTGTCACATACACCACGTAACAAGGCTGTTAGGGTGTCACATACACCACGTAACAAGGCTGTTAGGTTGTCACATACAACACGTAACAAGGCTGTTAGGGTGTCACATACACCACCTAACAAGGCTGTTAGGGTGTCACATACATCACGTAACAAGGCTGTTAGGGTGTCACATACATCACGTAACAAGGCTGTTAGGGTGTCACATACACCACGTAACAAGGCTGTTAGGTTGTCACACCACGTAACAAGGCTGTTAGGTTGTCACACCACGTAACAAGGCTGTTAGGTTGTCACACCACGTAACAAGGCTGTTAGGGTGTCACACCACGTAACAAGGCTGTTAGGGTGTCACATACACCACGTAACAAGGCTGTTAGGTTGTCACACCACGTAACAAGGCTGTTAGGTTGTCACACCACGTAACAAGGCTGTTAGGTTGTCACACCACGTAACAAGGCTGTTAGGGTGTCACACCACGTAAACAAGGCTGTTAGGTTGTCACACCACGTAACAAGGCTGTTAGGGTGTCACACCACGTAACAGGCTGTTAGGGTGTCACACCACGTAACAAGGCTGTTAGGGTGTCACACCACGTAACAAGGCTGTTAGGGTGTCACATACACCACGTAACAAGGCTGTTAGGGTGTCACATACACCACGTAACAAGGCTGTTAGGGTGTCACACCACGTAACAAGGCTGTTAGGGTGTCACACCACGTAACAAGGCTGTTAGGGTGTCACACCACGTAACAAGGCTGTTAGGGTGTCACATACACCACGTAACAAGGCTGTTAGGGTGTCACATACACCACGTAACAAGGCTGTTAGGGTGTCACATACACCACGTAACAAGGCTGTTAGGGTGTCACATACACCACGTAACAAGGCTGTTAGGGTGTCACACCACGTAACAAGGCTGTTAGGGTGTCACATACACCACGTAACAAGGCTGTTAGGGTGTCACACCACGTAACAAGGCTGTTAGGGTGTCACACCACGTAACAAGGCTGTTAGGGTGTCACACCACGTAACAAGGCTGTTAGGGTGTCACACCACGTAACAAGGCTGTTAGGGTGTCACACCACGTAACAAGGCTGTTAGGGTGTCACACCACGTAACAAGGGTTTCAAGGTAGTTCACAATCCTCCCACCAGGTGCTTTACAAACTACAAAACAATGTGAGGAAGGTTTGTGGAGTCGCTGATGTCGTCAGAGATGATGTTGAGCGATACAGTACTTGTCTTGTCTATTGTTTAGCAATGATGTGTTAACTGGAGGGTGTTCTGGGGGGGTCGACGCCCCCCCAGCCCGGTCCATGACCAGGCCTCGCCTTGAACACGGAGTTTTGAATATTAGTGTGTAACTTTATATCTTTGATATACCTTGGATGAGTTTCGAGAGTATTACTGCTCTCGGAGCCCGGCCATGGGCCAGGCTCGTCTGCAACACTTGATTATCTTTACTGTCGAAACGTTTCGCTTGTTCAGCAAGTTTTGTCATTTGAATACAGGCGATCATAAGTGTTTTAATTTCCGGCCCTGAGCCAGGCTTGTCTGATCAACCAGGCTGTTGTTGCTGGCGGCCCGCTGGCCCATATATCCATCACAGCCTGGCTGATCTGGCACTTGGAGAAGGTACTTGTCCAGTTTCCTCTTCAAGACTTCTGCACTTGTTCCAGCAGTGTTTCTGACATGTTGATACAATGTTCTAAAGACCAGTGTCCCCGCGGCTGGGTCCCAGACCACGTATGTTGATACAATGTTCTAAAGACCAGTGTCCCCGCGGCCGGGTCCCAGACCAGGATGTTGATACAATGTTCTAAAGACCGAGTCCCCGCGACCGGGTCCCGGACCACGGATGTTGATACAATGTTCTAAAGACCAGTGTCCCCGCGGCCGGGTCCCAGACCACGGATGTTGATACAATGTTCTAAAGACCAGTGTCCCCGCGGCCGGGTCCCAGACCACGGATGTTGATACAATGTTCTAAAGACCAGTGTCCCCGCGGCCGGGTCCCAGACCACGGATGTTGATACAATGTTCTAAAGACCAGTGTCCCCGCGGCCGGGTCCCAGACCACGGATGTTGATACAATGTTCTAAAGACCAGTGTCCCCGCGACCGGGTCCCAGACCACGGATGATGATACAATGTTCTAAAAACCAGTGTCCCCGCGGCCGGGTCCCAGACCACGGATGTTGATACAATGTTCTAAAGACCAGTGTCCCCGCGACCGGGTCCCAGACCACGGATGTTGATACAATGTTCTCTTCACTTCTTCCATATCCAAGCAGATGGAAGTTAGCACTACTGAACGTCACGTTCTCCACGGCCCACTGAAAGACTTTGCTTATATCTAGTTTGCCATTTTTCCGTCCCTTCTACCGAGGTGACTGTTATCTATATTTTAGAATCACTCGCATGATACAAAACTGTGACGAGTGTTATTTAAATCTGTTATGAGGATAAGAATCAGCAGAGGCACCAGGACAGTGCCTTGGGGTACCGAGCTTTTTACCTCGCTTATGCTGGATTTTGCTCTCTATTACTGTATCTTTCAGAAAATCCATCTGCCTACCTTCCCAGTTATGCCCAAGGCGCCCCCACCCCCGCCCCCGATCGCATCTGTCAAATTCCTTGAAAAATCCTTGTATATAACATCTGCTGTGGAGGCGAAACACATTGTCAATCCAGATAGCCAGGTGTTGCAGAGGTGACCAGGTGTTGTCAATATTGTATACTATTAAGGTATTGTATTAAGCATCCACAACCTCCACATTTCCATTACCTATCTACCTGGAGTCTACAAATCCATAACCTCCACACTTCCCTAACCTCCGCAAATCCATAACCTCCACAGCCTCCAGCAAGGCCAGAAACTAATACATTCTTGCGATCATCATTAATTCTCTTATCAGCTCTGACCCGGCCGGGCAAGCCGCGCTATCCTACCATTGCTCAACCACCACCATCAACCAGTTTACCACAACTGGATTAGTCAACCACCACCATCAGCCAGTCTACCACAAGTGTATTAGTCACAACCACCACCATCAACCAGTCTACCACAAGTGTATTAGTCACAACCACCACCATCAACCAGTCTACCACAAGTGTATTAGTCACAACCACCACCATCAACCAGTCTACACAAGTGTATTAGTCACAACCACCACCATCAAACCAGTCTACCACAAGTGTATTAGTCACAACCACCACCATCAACAGTCTACCACAAGTGTATTAGTCACAACCACCACCATCAACCAGTCTACCACAAGTGTATTAGTCACAACCACCACCATCAACCAGTCTACCACAAGTGTATTAGTCACAACCACCACCATCAACCAGTCTACCACAAGTGTATTAGTCACAACCACCACCATCAACCAGTCTACCACAATTGAATTAGTCACGACGTAGTTATCAGGGAATTAGTAAATCGCTGGTGTTATTAAGAGCAAATTTACAAACTTCTCAGCTGCTGAGTGAGATAAGATAACCTGCTTAGGATAAGATCTGATTATGTTGCCTTTGGTAGACCTCTGATGTGTTTCGAGAGTCTGTGTATGGTATATTTTGCTTGGGATAACATATCCTGGCTACGGTAAGATCGCATGGGCAGGATAACACAGCCTGGCCAGAATAACATGGCCCGGCTACCTGTAAACACCTACGGAAGTCAGTGCTCTTAGACAGCATTTTTTAAGGTTCGAGACAAAACAGCTGGAAAACGTACAGAAGTTTTATACTGTCCACACACACAGTCAATGAAGCATGTAACTCACTGGGAACGCCTCTAGACACCTGAATTGTTCTCTCTGGAGCGGAGAAGAGATACCTGATAATATATACACATCCAAGACGCTTGATGGTCTGGTCACTAACCTACATACTCTTATAAGAGTAGTGAAGGAGATAGAAAATGAACCCGGTGAACAGGAGTGGGTCACCTTGGGTACAAAGAGCGGTGTCAATATGCGAGGTCCAAGACTCTTCAACATACTACCAGAAGATATCAGAAATACTGCCGGAATGAAGTTAAAAAGCTTTTTTAAGAAGCTGGACAGCTCCCTACTAGAAGTGCTGGATCAGCCAGGTTGTGGTGGCTATGTGGACCCGCTGTCTGCTAGCACCAAGAGTCTGGTTGACCAGATGGTTAACAGGGAAGCCAGGTCTCAGGCCGGACTGAGGGGTAAGAGAGGTATGCTGCCTCAGCTGGTATTTCCTGTAGATACGTACCTAATTTCCTCTGACTAGAACAACAGTAGTAGCTGATGACCTTAACAGCAAATGGTGACCTTAATAACAGGTGACCACAAGAACAGCAGGTTACAGTAACAGCAGGTGTTGACCTTTATAGTTGGTGACCCTAACAGCAGGAGATAGATAGTAACAGCAGGAGAAAGATAGTAACAGCAGGAGAAAGATAGTAACAGCAGGAGATATAGTAACAGCAGAGAAAAGATAAGTAACGCAGGAGAAAGATAGTAACAGCAGGAGAAAGATAGTAACAGCAGGAGATAGATAGTAACAGCAGGAGAAAGATAGTAACAGCAGGAGAAAGATAGTAACAGCAGGAGAAGATAGTAAACAGCAGGAGATATAGTAACAGCAGGAGAAAGATAGTAACAGCAGGAGAAAGATAGTAACAGCAGGAGATATAGTAACAGCAGGAGAAAGATAGTAACAGCAGGAGAAAGATAGTAACAGCAGGAGAAAGATAGTAACAGCAGGAGATATAGTAACAGCAGGAGATATAGTAACAGCAGGAGAAAGATAGTAACAGCAGGAGAAAGATAGTAACAGCAGGAGATATAGTAACAGCAGGAGAAAGATAGTAACAGCAGGAGATATAGTAACAGCAGGAGAAAGATAGTAACAGCAGGAGAAAGATAGTAACAGCAGGAGAAAGATAGTAACAGCAGGAGAAAGATAGTAACAGCAGGAGATATAGTAACAGCAGGAGATATAGTAACAGCAGGAGATATAGTAACAGCAGGAGATATAGTAACAGCAGGAGATATAGTAACAGCAGGAGATATAGTAACAGCAGGAGATATAGTAACAGCAGGAGAAAGATAGTAACAGCAGGAGATATAGTAACAGCAGGAGAAAGATAGTAACAGCAGGAGAAAGATAGTAACAGCAGGAGAAAGATAGTAACAGCAGGAGAAAGATAGTAACAGCAGGAGAAAGATAGTAACAGCAGGAGAAAGATAGTAACAGCAGGAGAAAGATAGTAACAGCAGGGAGAAAGATATTTAACAGCAGGAGAAAGATAGTAACAGCAGGAGATATAGTAACAGCAGGAGATATAGTAACAGCAGGAGATATAGTAACAGCAGGAGATATAGTAACAGCAGGAGATATAGTAACAGCAGGAGATATAGTAACAGCAGGAGATATAGTAACAGCAGGAGATATAGTAACAGCAGGAGATATAGTAACAGCAGGAGATATAGTAACAGCAGGAGATATATTTAACAGCAGGAGATAGTAACAGCAGGAGAAAGATAGTAACAGCAGGAGAAAGATAGTAACAGCAGGAGATATAGTAACAGCAGGAGATATAGTAACAGCAGGAGATATAGTAACAGCAGGAGATATAGTAACAGCAGGAGATATAGTAACAGCAGGAGAAAGATAGTAAGAGCAGGAGATATAGTAACAGCAGGAGAAAGATAGTAACAGCAGGATATAGTAACAGCAGGAGAAAGATAGTAAGAGCAGGAGATATAGTAACAGCAGGAGATATAGTAACAGCAGGAGATATAGTAACAGCAGGAGATATAGTAACAGCAGGAGATATAGTAACAGCAGGAGAAAGATAGTAAGAGCAGGAGATATAGTAACAGCAGGAGAAAGATAGTAACAGCAGGATATAGTAACAGCAGGAGAAAGATAGTAAGAGCAGGAGATATAGTAACGCAGGAGATATAGTAACAGCAGGAGATATAGTAACAGCAGGAGATATAGTAACAGCAGGAGATATAGTAACAGCAGGAGATATAGTAACAGCAGGAGATATAGTAACAGCAGGAGATATAGTAACAGCAGGAGATATAGTAACAGCAGGAGATATATTTAACAGCAGGAGATATAGTAACAGCAGGAGTTTATATTAACAGCAGGAGATATATTAACAGCAGGAGATATAGTAACAGCAGGAGATATAGTAACAGCAGGAGATATATTAACAGCAGGAGATATAGTAACAGCAGGAGAAAGATAGTAACAGCAGGAGATATAGTAAGAGCAGGAGAAAGATAGTAACAGCAGGAGATATAGTAACAGCAGGAGATATAGTAACAGCAGGAGATATATTAACAGCAGGAGATATAGTAAGAGCAGGAGAAAGATAGTAACAGCAGGAGATATAGTAACAGCAGGAGATATAGTAACAGCAGGAGAAAGATAGTAACAGCAGGAGATATAGTAAGAGCAGGAGAAAGATAGTAACAGCAGGAGATATAGTAACAGCAGGAGATATAGTAACAGCAGGAGATATAGTAACAGCAGGAGAAAGATAGTAACAGCAGGAGATATAGTAAGAGCAGGTGGTACATCAATTACGTAGCCTACCTCTCAGGCAGACGAGGTGGTCCACCAACACACTTAAGTGCACTTCAAACACAACAACTTTACAACACACAGACACTTGAGGAGGGGGAGGGGGGCTGCTTGTACATTTACACTTTAGAAGTGTTGTACACTTGAAACTTAGCAGTAAAAGGGAGGGTTGCGCACTTGTAACTTACTAGTTAATATCTGGCTTGGATACCCGCACTCGAGCAATCAAGAGGAAGGTTGTACACTTGTTCTTACACTTGAAGAGTTCGTAGGAAGGTTGTACACTTGCACCAGGAGGGTAGTACACTTCCACTTGATCAGTCAGTACAGTAGCCAGGGATGTACACTGACAGTAAGTCAAGTCTCCGTTGTGTGTCAGCTCTTGACTGGTCACTGCTCACCCCTACCCCAACCCCCCACATCCCCATAACTCCCACCCCCCACAACACTTCCCTCCTATAACAAGGGTATACCTGGACAGTTTGAATAAATGGTTTAAAAAACCAGTTGATAAATGAGACACTTGTACATCTGGATATCTTTATTCAAGACTGTCAACACTGCCTCCAGACTGTCAACACTGCCTCCAGACTGTCAACACTGCCTCCAGACTGTCAACACTGCCTCCAGACTGTCAATACTCCCTTAAGTATTTTCACCCCCGTCCCCCTCCACCTCCATCTCTTAACTCCCCCTCCACCTTCATACACCATCATACAACAGCAGCACTGCCAATGTATCTAGTTTTTTTTTTCAAAATAAACTACCCTCATCTACTTCCCCTTCCCCTCGTTCACGCTCCTCTTCAACCCCTCCACCCTCCCCCCCCACCAGACATTTTCACCCCATACATCTCACCCCTTGCTCCCCCTCCTTGAGGCACCCCAGTGTCTGGCCACTACAACCACCTCACAACATAACAGCACTGCCTTAGGCCTACTGATCCATGAATGAGGCACAAAATCAACACTTGGGTGAATTTATTTTGACGATGTTTCGCCAACCAGTGGCTTTATCGATTGAACACGAAGGTTATTTGAAGATGCTGAAGCTTGGGACTGTAGAAGACCAGGTAATCAGTCCCTGAGCTCACCATGAAAGCTAAGGTTGTGGACACTTTCAAGACTGAGGGACTGATTACCTAGTCTTCTGTCGTCCGCAGTTTCAAGAGATTCAAGACTATGGGACTGACTGTCTAAGCTTCTACTATCTCTAGTTTCAACACTTTCTAATAAAGTCTATATTGAATTAAAAACTAGCCACTGGAGGGCGAAACGTCTTCAAAATAAAGACAGCTAGGTGTTGCACATGTGTCTTATTCATGACAGGTACAACATATGTGGGCAGCTCTGGGACTAACACTGGCATGTTTCCCCCACTCCCTCTCTCCACACAATGTAAGACTTAACTGTAACGTTTCCCTCAAGCAAGGTTCTCCTTGAGCGAAGCGTCCTTGTTGTTGAGTGGGGGGAGGAGAATAATCGAGGGGGCGATGACCCCAGGATTCTACACCCGGACTACAACCACCATCACACATTTCGGCCATTTAGACCCTCCATCTATCTTCATGCAGTTCCTTGTATCCTCACCCAACTTTCTCTATTCCCACTACCTCCCCCCCTTCTACCACAATCACACCCGTCTTCTAACCTTCCTTCCTTCCTTTATAACCCCCCTTCTCCATCAACCCACCTCCTTCGTCGTAAAGCTAGAGGGGAAGGTATCAGCAGCAACAGCCTGGTTGACCAGGCTTGCACCAGACAAGCCTGGCCCATGGCCGGGCTCCGGATATTGTCAAAACGGAACAAGGAAAGCCATAAATATCGAAGGGGAGTTCAAATATCGCTTCCGCAATATGCGACTGATCCCAGATATCGTCACTCTAACAGAGACAGCCGTAATAACGCAAAGACATTAATAGTGATAATAAGAGCGCTAAATATTTCGCTATAAATATATCGCCACGCCACAAATATCATTCGCAATACATTTCTATGATGAGAAGCTCCAGGAGCAGATATCGCTCAGCAGCGTGGCGATAAAACACACTAGCAGGCTATATGAGGGGTGACTGTCGTCCCTATGATGCAAACACCTCTGTACCACCATACAATATGCTGATAAGAATCATATCGTGAGAGAGAGAGAGAGAGAGAGAGAGAGAGAGAAGAGAGAGAGAGAGAGAGAGAGGAGAGACCGGGTTAAGGAGGGGTGGGTGTTAGGAAGATAAAGGTAGACTAAGGTAAACTACAGACATCGTGTAAGCAAATTATCATAAACAAAGGAGGAATATAATTGTGGAGCAGCTCCGTGTAATTGAGAATCCCACTATCATTGACTCTCTCTCTCTCTCTCTCTCTCTCTCTCTCTCTCTCTCTCTCTCTCTCTCTCTCTCTTCCTCTCTCTCGCCCTCCTCTCTCTTGTAAGAGAAAAGTTTAACAGTGCCAAGGATAAGATGGTCACAGTTTATTTTACAAACTAAGAAATATTACGTTCAGTAGGTTAATTATGAGGAACAGCTTGGTATTACCTGTACCTGCAGGCCACTTGTAGTTTCATCAGGGGGGTCCCCGCCCCCGCTGTACGCTCCCAGACGGACCAGGGCTTTAATTTGCTCAGTAAAGTTGTAAAAAACATGAAAAATGGTAATCAGTCAAGGAATCAATGATGATTGAGAGAGCGATATCCTTGAGAAGATTACAGCTAGATTCAAGGTGTTGATGGCTGCCCGTCTCATGGTATAATAACGGTTTTGTGTCAGTGTAAAAACTGCACTGGGCGGGGAATTCTAACTCCATTGTTTTAGAGGCAGTAATAAAGCCAATGACATCTCTTATGTTGAAGATTCTGCTAAAATAATATTTATAACCAGCTGAAGATTCTGCTTAAAAAATTCTAACCAGGCTGGCTTAGGGAACAGATTAGTCGCCTAGTATTGCTCTGTGCCTTGTCCAGTAGTCCGAGATGGGAGGCACAGAATATCCAGGAGAGTGGTGCATACTTTGAGACCAAATTTGGACCTGCTACAGAGTTTTGCAACCTCTGTTGTTAATCAGGAATCGGAAGAACCTGATCAATGTCAGTTTCTTGGCTGCCTTGCTTGCAAGATTCACCACATCATTCTCCATAGTCACTGGAGAGTCAAACTTCACACCCAGAGATTCCACCTTCGCTGTTAATGTTAAAACTCCAGCAGTAACAGTCATGTTATTCTCGCACCAACTGCAGTAGTAACGTCATGTCGGCAGACCAACACAATCTCTTTCTCCCCCTCCCCCTCATCCTCTCTCTCCCTCTCTCTCTCTTTCCTCCACGCTCATAAGCTTTCACTTTCTCACATATAAGACTAAGAAAATGCATTAAAACACCTAAACACACACACACACACACACACACACACACACACACACACACACACACACACACACACACACACACACACACACACATACACCAGCAAGGGACTCCACTTTACCAAGAAAAAAAAGTAATCCTCGGGCAAATCCTGACGATAAATTCCAGAGATTGGTTAAAAAAAGGAATTCGATCAAACTCACCAAAGGTTCTTATATTGGGTGGTAATGTTGGTGGACGGGAATGTTGGGAGACAGGGAGCAGGCACGATGAGACAAGAGCAGCAGAGAGAGAGAAGAGAAAGGGAAGAGGGGGGAGGAGAGGGGATGAGGGATGGAGAGGGGGAGTAGGTGAGATGAGACAAGAGGAGCAGGTAGAAAGAAGACAAAGGGAGGTGGAGGAAAGGGGGAAGTAGGTGAGACAAAAGGAGCAGGGAGAGAGAAGAGAAAGGGAAGAGGGAGGGAGGAGAGAGAAAGCGCAGGTGAGATAAGACAAGAGGAAAGAGGGGTGGGAGGGAGAAGAGAGAGGGAACAGATAATATGAAGAGGAAAAGAAAAAAGGGATGAGAAGGGATGGGAGAGGAAAAAGAGGAGAGAAAACTGTTGGGGAGAAGCAGTCTGCTCCACTAGACTGTTGGTGCAAGTGGGACGTAAACCAACAGCCTGGCTGATCAGACACAGTGGTCCAGGCTCCTCGTGGAACTTCTATCCTCGTTTCCGCAACATTTAATAAATTCGTTGATAGCAGGTTGAAGAGTCGAGGCCCACGTATGTTAACACAGTGTTCTCACACTTGCTACTCACTGTGTGTACTGTACACTTCTCATATCTCTCACTTGTTTACGTTATGCAAGTGTGCAAGTTTGGGACCTGACCCTCAAGTATCTTCCATGTATATGCTATCAAGTATCTCTTCTCTGTTTCAGAGAATACATTACTGCAGCAGGAACTGAAATGTTTTACTTACTCTATGTAGACAGTAAGCAATCTCTATACATTTCCCAGCTCCGATCTCTCTCCTGCAGTGCAAGAAGCTGTGTGCACACAATAATCTCCCAGACGTGACAACACAAGTGATTTCAGTAGAACAACAATACTGTTGTACACTAACAGCTTTGGTTTAGAAAGACACGTAAGCAAACATTATAACATATTTATTAGAAGACGTTTCGGTCCTGGGACCTTGATCAAGGTCCCAGGACCAGAAACGTTTTCTAATAAATATGTTATAGTGTTTGCTTACGTGTCTTTCTAAACCAACTAGTCGGTATTTATTACCAAGGTTTATACCACTAACAGCTTTAAAGTAGGAGACGTAACACATCTGGAGCATATATTTCACACTCGAGTATATATACTGGGAACTGGACTTCCTACAACACAAGAGTAAGTTGATAAATAAGACACCTGAGTAACCTGTGAGTATCTTCATCCAGGATTTATAAATGCAATAGAGACATGACAAAGGAGACGTATATTTCAACCAGCGAAGTGAGACTAGTGGGTCGATGAAGCAGGTGTAGTGACATCAGTGGAGGTGAGGTGCCGCTAGTGCAGTGACATCAGTGGAGGTGAGGTGCCGCTAGTGCAGTGACATCAGTGGAGGTGAGGTGCCGCTAGTGCAGTGACATCAGTGGAGGTGAGGTGCCGCTAGTGCAGTGACATCAGTGGAGGTGAGGCGCCGCTAGTGCAGAGTGACATCAGTGGAGGTGAGGTGCCGCTAGTGCAGTGACATCAGTGGAGGTGAGGTGCCGCTAGTGCAGAGACATCAGTGGAGGTGAGGCGCCGCTAGTGCAGTGACATCAGTGGAGGTGAGGTGCCGCTAGTGCAGTGACATCAGTGGAGGTGAGGCGCCGCTAGTGTAGTGACATCAGTGGAGGTGAGGCGCCGCTAGTGTAGTGACATCAGTGGTGAGGCGCCGTTAGTGCAGAGTGACATCAGTGGAGGTGAGGTGCCGCTAGTGCAGTGACATCAGTGGAGGTGAGGCGCCGCTAGTGTAGTGACATCAGTGGAGGTGAGGCGCCGTTAGTGCAGAGTGACATCAGTGGAGGTGAGGTGCCGCTAGTGTAGTGACATCAGTGGAGGTGAGGCGCCGCTAGTGCAGTGACATCAGTGGAGGTGAGGCGCCGCTAGTGTAGTGACATCAGTGGAGGTGAGGCGCCGTTAGTGCAGAGTGACATCAGTGGAGGTGAGGTGCCGCTAGTGTAGTGACATCAGTGGAGGTGAGGCGCCGCTAGTGCAGTGACATCAGTGGAGGTGAGGCGCCGCTAGTGTAGTGACATCAGTGGAGGTGAGGCGCCGCTAGTGCAGTGACATCAGTGGAGGTGAGGCGCCGCTAGTGTAGTGACATCAGTGGAGGTGAGGCGCCGCTAGTGCAGTGACATCAGTGGAGGTGAGACGCCGCTAGTGCAGTGACATCAGTGGTGAGGCGCCGCTAGTGCAGTGACATCAGTAGAGGTGAGGCGCCGTTAGTGCAGGGTGACATCAGGGGAGGTGAGGTGCCGCTAGTGCAGTGACATCAGTGGAGGTGAGGTGCCGCTAGTGCACTGACATTAGAGGAGGTGAGGTGCCGCTAGTGCAGTGACATCACGAGGTGAGGTGCCCGCTAGCAACGACATCATGGAGGTAGGGCCCTAGTGCGATCACTTTCATGAAAAGGTAGCCGCTAGTGCAGATGACATCAGTGGAGGTAGAGTTGCAAAAAAAGAGTGCGAGAGTACATCACAAAGGTTTTAATGGTGGTGACCGCTTAGTGGATGACATGTTGGGTGCAGGGCCGCAGGCAGATGAGACAGTGAGCATGAGGTGTAGAGAGAGAAAGGAATGAGGGCGGGAGGAGAGGGGACATCGTGGAGTGAGGTGCCGAGTAGGGGGGTAGGTGCCGATGAGATGACATCAGTGGATGAGGTGATAGTAGGACATCAGGGAGGTGAGGTGGCTAGGCGAGTGAAAGTAGTGATGCCACAAGGACATGGGAGGAGGTGAGTAGTGCAAGGGAATAGGAGAGGGAGGAGCCGCAGTGCAGATGACAAGTGGAGGTGAGGGAGTGGTGAGGGAGGTGAGGTGCAGCTAGTGCGGGAAAATGACACAGTGGATGGAAGGTGGGTAGAGGAAAATGATGGAGAGAAATCAGTGGTGGTGAGAGTCGTCTGCTCCCAGAACATAGTTGGGGTGAGGTCCGTAGGAGAGTACATCATATGAGTGCCGCTGGCTGATGACATCAGTGGGAGGATCCTAGTGGAGACTCTGATATCCGCTTATGCAACATCATTGAATAAAATTTCGTGGATAGGCCGTAGTATGAACGGAGGTGAGGCCCCGTATGTATAACACAGTGTTCTCACGCTAGTGCTACATCAGGGGTGAGGTACTGTACATTCTCATAGTTATGCCGTTTAGTGATGCAAGTGTGAAGTAGGGCCTGCCTAGTATCCATGTAATAGTGATGAGTATCTCTTCTCTGTTTCAGGAATACATGGATGAGGCGCCGGAACTGAAATGTTTACTATCTAGTAGTCAGAAAGCAATCTCTATCAGTGTCCAGCCCGCTAGTCTCATCAGTGGAGGTGGGCACCGCAAATGCCCAGAGTGACAACCAAGTGTTTAGTGAGGCCCGCTAAGTGCAGTTGACATCAGTGGAGGTAGACGACCGTAGTGAAATACACTATAACCCGCTATCTTATCAGAAGGTTGGCTGCGCTTGGATCAGGGTAGGACGAATACGCTTTCTAGAAAATCAGTTAGAGTGTTGCGCCGTAGTGCTTAAACACATGGGTCGGTATTTATTACAAGGGTGATACCGCTAGTGCAGCTGTACAAGTAGGAGAGTAGGCGCCGCTGTGGAGCATATATTAAAATGACGCTCGAGTATTATCAGTGGAGCTGACTCCTACAACATCAGGGGAGTAGGTTGATATATGACATCAGTGAGTAGTGAGTGCTATCTTACACCCAGGGATTAGAAGTGCCTATAGAGTACATACAAATGGAGGTGACGGCGCTATTCATACCGGGCGAAGTGAGGCCTAGTGGGGTCGGATGAGGCGGTGTGTGACATCAGTGGTGAGGGCCGCTAGTGCAGGGACATCAGTGGAGGTGAGGTGCCGCTAGTGCAGTGACATCAGTGGAGGTGAGGGCCGCTTGAGGTAGTGACATCAGTGGAGGTGAGGCGCCGCTAGTGTAGTGACATTAGTGGAGGTGAGTGCCGCTAGTGCAGTGACATCAGTGGGGGTGAGGGCCGCTAGTGGCAGTGACATCAGTGGAGGTAGGAGTGCGGGCCTAGTGCGCAGTGACATCAGTGGAGGTGAGGCGCCGCTAGTGCAGTGACATCAGTGGAGGTGAGGTGCCGCTAGTGCAGTGACATCAGTGGAGGTGAGGCGCCGCTAGTGCAGTGACATCAGTGGAGGTGAGGCGCCGCTAGTGCAGTGACATCAGTGGAGGTGAGGTGCCGCTAGTGCAGTGACATCAGTGGAGGTGAGGCGCCGCTAGTGCAGTGACATCAGTGGAGGTGAGGCGCCGCTAGTGCAGTGATATCAGTGGTGAGGCGCCGCTAGTGCAGTGACATCAGTGGAGGTGAGGTGCCGCTAGTGCAGTGACATCAGTGGAGGTGAGGTGCCGCTAGTGCAGTGACATCAGTGGAGGTGAGGTGCCGCTAATACAGTGACATTAGTGGAGGTGAGGTGCCGCTAGTGCAGTGACATCAGTGGAGGTGAGGTGCCGCTAGTGCAGTGACATCAGTGGAGGTGAGGTGCCGCTAATGCAGTGACATCAGTGGAGGTGAGGTGCCGCTAGTGCAGTGACATCAGTGGAGGTGAGGTGCCGCTAGTGCAGTGACATCAGTGGAGGTGAGGTGCCGCTAGTGCAGTGACATCAGTGGTGAGGTGCCGCTAGTGCAGTGACATCAGTGGAGGTGAGGTGCCGCTAGTGCAGTGACATCAGTGGAGGTGAGGTGCCGCTAATACAGTGACATCAGTGGAGGTGAGGTGCCGCTAGTGCAGTGACATCAGTGGAGGTGAGGTGCCGCTAGTGCAGTGACATCAGTGGAGGTGAGGTGCCGCTAGTACAGTGACATCAGTGGAGGTGAGGCGCCGCTAGTGCATGTGACATCAGTGGAGGTGAGGTGCCGCTAGTGCAGTGACATCAGTGGAGGTGAGGTGCCGCTAAGTCAGTGAATCAGTGGAGGTGAGGCGCCGCTAGTGCAGTGACATCAGTGGAGGTGAGGTGCCGCTAGTGCAGTGACATCAGTGGAGGTGAGGTGCCGCTAATGCAGTGACATCAGTGGAGGTGAGGTGCCGCTAATACAGTGACATCAGTGGAGGTGAGGTGCCGCTAGTGCAGTGACATCAGTGGAGGTGAGGTGCCGCTAGTGCAGTGACATCAGTGGAGGTGAGGTGCCGCTAATACAGTGACATCAGTGGAGGTGAGGTGCCGCTAGTGCAGTGACATCAGTGGAGGTGAGGTGCCGCTAGTGCAGTAACATCAGTGGAGGTGAGGTGCCGCTAGTGCAGTGACATCAGTGGAGGTGAGGTGCCGCTAATACATATGTAATATTAAAGTTCCCAGTCCCACAGTCCTGATAAATATTATAACATACTATGAAAAGTATTTAGTCCCTTAGCCTACATAGACCTGAAAATATACATAAATTAGGCACATACTAGGTTTAGCAAGGCACACTAGACACTGGTAACACTCATAATGATAAATTAAAGTACATGATGCAATCTTGTATCTTTATTAAAAAAAAAAACATGACACACATTAGTTATATAAATTAGTAGAGCTGAGAAAGGAGAGCTGGGGAACCCATCCCTCCAAACACTTTACGATGGGGTTGAAGAAAACCAATCAATCTTGACATGAAACATTATGAGTGATAAGCAGTATTAAACCAAAGGGAAAATTACTTACAAGCATTGTATCTCAAATGTCTGGACCTTATGACCTCAGGCAGCATATATCCTGACCAATTCGTTATATGCTCTTTGCTGATATGACCGTAATCTATACAAGTCGCCTGGACTGAACACATCAGAACTCAAGGGTTTGAGGGACTGGAAAAAACCTATTTCAACAGTTGCAACAAACTGCTCCCAGTATGGAAAGAATGAAGTCACAAAAAGTGTTAACAAACGTTCTCATAAAGATACCAGAGTTACACATTTCTAATTATCAACATGTTCGGTTACTCAGTGAAGAATTCCATCTACAAAACTGGAAGGTACTACAGTCACCCATCGCAAGACACCTCAATGGTAGAGAAGAGGTAAATAGGGAGTATTAAAAAAAAAAACCGTGGGGACAATTATAGAACACTGTTAAATTGTCTGAGGACAGACTCTTCAATCTGCACCATAAAGACAAAATTCAACGATAGGTTTTGGGAAATACCATAGAAGCCAAACGCTTTAAGTACGTAGTAGGGTCCATAACAGAAACATCTGGGCTGAAACGGGCAATAAACAAAGTAAATAAAAAATTGGACTGTCAAGGTAACAGTTCTGTATTTCCAAATCTCTGGCTTTGCTTGTGTCTTCATACATAATGCAGATATATAGTAACGATGTCTACTGCATGTTTTTGTCTCTGCTGTTTGGGTGGTTCCTCTACCATCCACGAAGTTCTCGAAACCAGAACACAAAAAATGGCAATCAGATATCAAGAAAGTATTCAGTGGAGGACTGAAAATACATGAGTTCAATAGTAAGCACTTAAATGCCAGATATGGAAAGAATGAAGTCACAAGGAACAGTGGATATAAAACACAGGACTGTCTCATAGAAAGAATACTGAGGTAATACGACATTTACACTACTATGTATCAACATGCTTGGGATGTACTCAGTGGTGTGAAGAGATACCTGATACTATATACATGGAAGGTATTTAGGTCTTAGTCCCAACCCACACACCACCATACCAATGTGATAGAGTAAGAGGTATGGGAGGGAGTATAAAACAGACCTAGTGAAAACCCGTGGGGCATAATTATAGAACACTGTGTCAGTGTCTGTGGTCCATGACTCTTCAATCTGACCTCAAAAGATGTCAGAAAATTGCAGGGACAAGTATAGAAGTTTTCAAGAGGAAAGTAACCCACTTCCACTGCGAAGTGCCAGATGAACCAGGCTGTGATAGTTACGTAGACTAGAGGGCCATTAACAGAAACACTCTGACTGAACGGGCAATCAACAGAAAGCCTGGACCAGATAGAAAAAATCTGAAACTGTCACATGTAAACCATGCCTGTCACTTTCTAATCTCTGTGCGGCTTACGTGATCTACTACAATATGTCATCTGATAATAGTACTGAATGTTCTATCTCATGTTACTCTGTCCTCTGCTGTGTTGAGGTTTTCCTCCTACCATCCACGAAGTCTCCAAACCAGACAAAATGTGAATGGAAAATGGGCAACAATATAGAAATCATAAGAGAAGGAAAATGTATTGAGGTTCCCCAACCATTAAGTCTCTCTAAGCCATCTTGAAAGCCACAATAACCAACATATACATGCGTCACGCACTAACAATGCTTCACTGTGTAGCAAACAGACAGCACGTGCTAAACATGCATACATGACATAACGACACATCATGACACTGACACCATGACAACCGACACACCATGACACCGAAACACATGACACACACACCATGACACCGACACACATGACACTGACCACCATACTACAATCATGACACTGACACACCATGACACCGACACACCATGACACTGACACACCATGACACTGACACACCATGACACTGACACACCATGACACTGACACATCAATGACACTGACACACTATGACACCGACACACCATGACACCAACACACCATGACACTGACACACATCACCGACACACCAATGACACATGACACACCATGACACGACACACAATGACACACATCAGATAACACTGACACATCATGACACACCAACACATCATGACACTGACACATCATGACACACCAACACATCATGACACTGACACCATGACATACCAACACATCATGACACTGACACATCATGACACACCAACACATCATGACACTGACACATCATAACACACCATGACAATGACACATCATGACACACCAACACATCATGACACACCAACACATCATGACACTGACACATCATGACACACCAATACATCATGACACACCAACACACCATGACACACCAATACATCATGACAATGACACATCATGACAATGACACATCATGACAATGACACATCATGACACTGACACATCATGACACTGACACATCATGACACTGACACATCATGACACACTAACACATCATGACACACTAACACATCATGACACACCAATACATCATGACAATGACACATCATGACAATGACACATCATGACACTGACACATCATGACACTGACACATCATGACACACTAACACATCATGACACACTAACACATCATGACACACAATACATCATGACACACCAATACATCATGACATGACACTCATGACACTGACACATCATGACATGACACATCATGACCACACACACATGACACTGACACATCATGACACCAACACATCATGACACTGACACATCATGACACACCAACACATCATGACACTGACACATCATGACACACCAACACATCATGACACTGACACATCATGACACACTAACACATCATGACACACTAACACATCATGACACACCAACACATCATGACACTGACACATCAGACACCTAACACATCATGACACAACACATCATGACACACCAACACATCATGGACACTGACACATCATGACACACCAAAACATGACATGAACATCTGACACACAACACTCATGACACACCCTAACCACCATCATGACACACTGAACACATCATGACACACCAATACACATCATGACAATGACACATCATGACACACCAACACATCATGACACACAACACATCATGACACACACTCATGACACATCCATGACACACTAACACATCACGACACACCAACACATCATGACACACCAACACATCATGACACTGACACATCATGACACACCAATACATCATGACACACCAACACACCATGACACTGACACACCAACACATCATGACACACCAACACATCATGACACATGACACATCATGACACACCAAACATCATGACATGACACATCATGACACACTCAAACATCATGACAACTGAACACATCATGACAACTAACATCATGACACTAACACATCATGACACACTAACCTCATGACACACCAACACATCATGACACTGACACATCATGACACACCAATACATCATGACAATGACACATCATGACACTGACACATCATGACACACCAATACATCATGACAATGACACATCATGACACACTAACACATCATGACACACTAACACATCATGACACACTAACACATCATGACACACTAACACATCATGACACACCAACACATCATGACACTGACACATCATGACACACCAATACATCATGACAATGACACATCATGACACTGACACATCATGACACACTAAGACACATCATGACACACCAACACATCATGACACACTAACACATCATGACACACCAATACATCATGACAATGACACATCATGACAATGACACATCATGACACTGACACATCATGACACTGACACATCATGACACTGACACATCATGACACACTAGCACATCATGACACACTAACACATCATGACACTCACATCATGACAAGACCACACATACATGACACTCATGACACTGACACATCATGACACACCAACACATCATGACACTGACACATCATGACACACTACACATCAATGAACACAACACAACACATCATGACACGACACCAAACACATCATGACACTGACACATCATGACACATACACATGAACACACATCATGACACCGACACATCATGACACACACATGACCACATCATGACACTGACACATCATGACACACAAACAACACTGACACTCATGACACACCACACATCATGACACGACACATCATGACACACAACACATCATGACACTGACACATCATGACACACTAACACATCATGACACACTAACACATCATGACACTGACACATCATGACACACCAACACATCATGACACTAACACATCATGACACACTAACACATCATGACACTGACACATCATGACACACCAACACATCATGACACTGACACATCATGACACACCAACACATCATGACACTGACACATCATGACACACCAACACATCATGACACTGACACATCATGACACACCAACACATCATGACACTGACACATCATGACACACTAACACATCATGACACACTAACACATCATGACACTGACACATCATGACACACCAACACATCATGACACTAACACATCATGACACACTAACACATCATGACACTGACACATCATGACACACCAACACATCATGACACTAACACATCATGACACACTAACACATCATGACACTGACACATCATGACACACCAACACTCTACACTACACATCATGACACACTAACACATCATGACACTGACACATCATGACACACCAACACATCATGACACTGACACATCATGACACACCAACACATCATGACACTGACACACCAACACATCATGACACTGACACATCATGACACACCAACACATCATGACACTGACACATCATGACACTGACACATCATGACACACTAACACATCATGACACTGACACATCATGACACACCAACACATCATGACACTGACACATCAACACATCATGACACTGACACATCATGACACACCAACACATCATGACACTGACACATCATGACACACCAACACATCATGACACTGACACATCATGACACACCAACACATCATGACACTGACACATCATGACACACTAACACATCATGACACACTAACACATCATGACACTGACACATGACACACCAACACATGACACTAACACATCATGACACACTAACACATCATGACACTGACACATCATGACACACCAACACATCATGACACTGACACATCATGACACACCAACACATCATGACACTGACACATCATGACACACCAACACATCATGACACTGACACATCATGACACACTAACACATCAAGGGTAAGAAATCAAATTCTGAGTCCTTTTTACTGCTCTACAATTTTTGAGGACCCTTCTGATGCTCGTGTGTACTCACCTAGTTGTACTCACCTAGTTGTACTCACCTAGTTGAGGTTGCGGGGGTCGAATCCGAGCTCGTGGCCCCGCCTCTTCACTTATCGCTACTAGGTCACTCTCCCTGAGCCGTGAGCTTTATCATACCTCTGCTTAAAGCTATGTATGGATCCTGCCTCCACTACATCGCTTCCCAAACTATTCCACTTACTGACATCTGGCTGAAGAAATTCCAACATCCCTGTGATTCAATCAGTGTCTCAACTTCCAACTGGTCCCCTTTTACTGTCCAATCTCTGAACATCTGTCCTGTCCACCTTGTCAATTCCTCAGTATTGTAGTCTTATCATGTGTGTGTGGTTGTTGGGGGTTTGTGTGTGTGTTGGTTGGGTGTGTTTGTTGTTTGTTGAGAGATCGAGAGAGAGAGGAGAGAGAGAGTTGGGAGCAGTGACATAATTTAACGTGAACATTCCCCCACAAGTGAGGTGGGCATCCTACTTGTGCAAGCCTCTTCACTAATGTATAAGTGTTTTCTGAGCACTGCTCTCTACCTCTGACTTAAAGTCTATCTGACCCTGCCTCCCTACATCGCTTCCCACAACATCCCTCCTTCACCACTACTCTTGGCTGAAGACCTACTTCCAACATCCGCCTCATCCATCAGTGTCTTCAACTCCCAACTGTGTCCCCATCCTCCCTCCATCACTGAACCCTCCTTCTCCACCTTGCCCAATTCCTCTCCACGACACATCTTCGTCATCCACTACACTGCCTTTTCGTGCGTCGCACCTGCCCTTGTCAATGTTGCTTTCCCTGCATGTGTTTTAAAGACATGAAAAAGAGACACTTGCCCTTGGACACAACATCTTACTGACATCCCCACAAGTGGTACGTCCACCCCATAACTCCCTAACACGAGCTCGTACCTAGTGTATAACGTGTTCTACAACCACTCCCTCCCTCCACCACACACTCCCTCCCTCCCTCCACCACACACTCCCTCCCTCCACCACACACTCCCTCCCTCCACCACACACTCTCCAACTCATTCCCTCCCTCTTTCTTCATTTTCACATACAGAGGAAGTGTCTCCTTTTAATTTCGATCATGTTGTTATCTTAATATCATGCGTGTATCACACACTTGTAGTGTCTCTTGAGCTGGTCCTCTCCACACACTCTTAGTTTTATTAGTCACCTACCACACTTCACTAAAGTCACCATTTATTTGATCACAGTCAATGTATTTATTGTTCAAGTTGAATTTAATGAATACACTCTAATTACTGTTGTTGAAGTGTATGTACTCTGGTCTGGTACGTACTCAGTACTGTTATGTTCCGTACCCGATCCTCATCAGGTCAAGGGACATTATCTATTCAGTATTTGCTGACTTACGGTGAATTTAACACAGAGTCTTAATAGATGTTTGGTGTGCGACTGTTCATGTACACTGCCTCCTGTAGTCAGCGTACATATGTAGTACGTTATGTAGATTTCAGAGCAGACATTTTGTAGACAGCTGATGATAATCCAATAAGGTTAGACAATGTACTTTATTTCCACTGGGTTTCTTTATTTTTTGTAGACACAGAGGCCGCTGTGTGGTCTAAGTTATCGTCACTACTGACACATCTGCCTTTATATCTACGTGTAAATATTTTACGAAGAAGACACCGTCACCAGCAGGTAGACAGGTAAGAAGACACCGTCACCAGCAGATAGACAGGTAAGAAGACACCGTCACCAGCAGATAGACAGGTAAGAAGACACCGTCACCAGCAGGTAGACAGGTGAGAAGACACCGTCACCAGCAGGTAGACAGGTAAGAAGACACCGTCACCAGCAGGTAGACAGGTAAGAAGACACCGTCACCAGCAGGTAGACAGGTAAGAAGACACCGTCACCAGCAGGGTAGACAGGTAAAGAAGACACCGTCACCAGCAGATAGACAGGTAGAAGACACCGTCACCAGCAGGGAGACAGGTGAGAAGGGCACCGTCACCAGCGGGTAGACAGGTAAGAAGACACCGTCACCAGCAGGTAGACAGGTAAGAAGACACCGTCACCAGCAGGTAGACAGGTAAGAAGACACCGTCACCAGCGGGTAGACAGGTAAGAAGACACCGTCACCAGCAGATAGACAGGTAAGAAGACCCGTCACCAGCAGGTAGACAGGTAGAAGACACCGTCACCAGCGGGTAGACAGGTAAGAAGACACCGTCACCAGCGGGTAGACAGGTAAGAAGACACCGTCACCAGCGGGTAGACAGGTAAGAAGACACCGTCACCAGCAGGTAGACAGGTAAGAAGACACCGTCACCAGCGGGTAGACAGGTAAGAAGACACCGTCACCAGCGGGTAGACAGGTAAGAAGACACCGTCACCAGCGGGTAGACAGGTAAGAAGATACCGTCACCAGCGGGTAGACAGGTAAGAAGACACCGTCACCAGCAGGTAGACAGGTAAGAAGACACCGTCACCAGCAGGTAGACAGGTAAGAAGACACCGTCACCAGCGGGTAGACAGGTAAGAAGACACCGTCACCAGCGGTAGACAGGGTTTAAAAAGACACCGTCACCAGCAGGTAGACAGGTAAGAAGACACCGTCACCAGCAGGTAGACAGGTAAGAAGACACCGTCACCAGCAGGTAAGAAGACACCGTCACCAGCAGGTAGACAGGTAAGAAACACCGTCACCAGCGGGTAGACAGGTAAGAAGACACCGTCACCAGCAGGTAAGAAGACACCGTCACCAGCAGGTAGACAGGTAAGAAGACACCGTCACCAGCAGGTAAGAAGACACCGTCACCAGCAGGTAGACAGGTAAGAAGACACCGTCACCAGCAGGTAGACAGGTAAGAAGACACCGTCACCAGCAGGTAAGAAGACACCGTCACCAGCAGGTAGACAGGTAAGAAGACACCGTCACCAGCAGGTAAGAAGACACCGTCACCAGCAGGTAAAAAACAGGTAAGTAACATAAAAGACAACCGTCCCACCAGCAGGTAAATAAAGTGGGTAGGGGTAAGAACACGCCGTCGTCCAGCAGGTAAGAGACAGCGTCACCGCAAGACAGGTTAAAAGACACCGTCACCCAGCAGGTGAGACATAAGAAGGGGCCCAAAAAGTGCCCCAAAACAGGGTAAGAAGGACCCCGTAAGGGAGGTAAGACTTGTGTAAGAAGACATGTCCCCAGCAGGTGACCCCTAAGACATGTCACCTCAGGAGACAGGTAATAAACATTGTACCCAAACATGTCCACAAGTACCCATTGTCCCCAAAAACCTTATGCATTAAATGTTAAACCCTTTCCCGCGGCCCCGACTCTACATCACTATTTAAGACAGGTCACCCGCAAGACATGTTACCCTAAGAATGCCCCAGTGGAAAACCCAAAAGTCAATGTGTACTTTTAAGGGGTTTTGGTGATCCTCAAAATTTATACCATAAAAGTTTAAAATGTACTATCTCCTTAAGGCAGTTACCCCAAAACATGTGTGACCCCATAAGACATATGTATAAACATGTGTACCTATAAGATAATGTATATATATATATTTGTGACCATAAGACATATTACACCCTTTTTCTGTGTTGATCCCGTAATTACATTTCCCCTCTCTTCCATCAGATCCCTCTTAACTTCACTCTTCCAACCTTTTTCCTTCACTATTTACGTACTTGTTATTAAGTTTCTTAGCACACATTATGTAAATTTACACCAAACCCACACACCACAAAGTGACCTATTTCACTTTTGGGCCTTTAACCGCTTCCTTTTATACCTTCAGCCAGTTCTCGCTTATCCTCCACCCGACAGTGCATAATAGGACGAGATAATCTTAGGCACTAAAATGGACATATATATGATATATCTATAACATGCCTATTACCCTCTCTTTTTTTTTTTTTCACGTATCTTACACTTTCCTTCTCTCTCTTCAATGCTCCCTCTTTGATCTCGCTCTTCCAAAAACCTTTTCTTTCCCTTCCTCCACTATTTTTTGCCTACTTGCTGTATGTGTGTGTGTCTCCTGGCTCTCACCTTCCTCTGAGTTACACCACTCCAGCTACACCACTAAACTTACCTACCTTTCACTTTTTGTCCCTTTACCGCTTCCTGAGGTGACTCCTCTCAGCCGGTCTCTCGCTACCCTCCACCTCCCACAGTGCCACTAGAGGGGAGGGACGGGGAGAGTAACTTGGCACGCTGGGAAGATGGCACCCCTCACGTGACGTCACTGGCACTGATAGTCTTAGGGTGGGACACCACTGCCCTATTACCCCCCTCTTGGAGGGGTGGGGTTGTGTTTCTGGGGTGGGTGAGATGGAGCGGGGCTTCTTCTGCCAAGGAGTTGAATCATAGCTCTAGGCCTTTCGTGTTGCAATCAACAAATCATCAGGAGTGTGCAGTGTTGCAGAAAACAGGAGGTCCAAGCAAACACGATCGCAGGAAGCGCCGTCGCTGGAGCAAGGTGTTCCCTGTGATCGTATTTGCCTGGACCTCCACCTGTTTTCCGCCACATTGAAAGCTCCTGATGATGTGATCACAACACGAAAGACCTAGAACTATCATTTAACTCTCCCCATGGTTGTTTTGCATCTTGCATCTCTTGTTCGCGATTTTTGCATTATATATATATATATATATATATTTTATATATATATATATATATATATATATATATATATATATATATATATATATATATATAGGTAAAACTGGTCAATTAGCAAGAACGCATTTAAAATTAAGTCCTTTGTAAAACTTTCTCTTAAACGTTTAAAGATATATTTTTTTTCATTTAAGTTAATGTAAAAATTAATAACAAAATTATTTCATACACAATTTTTCGCTTGCCTTATTCGGCAAGAAGACCGCTGCTATTTAAGCCAAAATCTCAAGTTTTACCTATTCGGCACGACAAACACAAGTTGTAGACCAACTTGATCTACGGCTGAAAGTTTTCTTGAAACAGTTAGATTTTCGTTTCTGGCGAAAATCACCAGGTGTTGGCACTCTCACTCGCCTCGACTTTGTCCTCCACTCTGATACAGTTGACAAAGAGGCTGACGAAAGAGAGCTGTCATCTAGGGCCTATAATATAGATACATCTTTGAGAATGTGTCAGCCACAGGATATAATCTGGATACACATACAAGAACGCTGTCAGCTAGGGACTATAATCTAGATATAACTTCAACAACGCTGTCAGCTACGTGATATCATCAGGATACGTACAACGACGCTGTCAGCTACGTGATATCATCAGGACATACGTACAACAACGCTGTCAGCTACGTGATATCATCAGGACATACGTACAACAACGCTGTCAGCTACGGACCATAAATTATTTAATCAGCTTGCATCTCTGGAACTATTTCCAGAGATGGGCTGGAAATGAGAAAGTGAGCAAGTTTGTTAGATAAGCAGGAGACAGAGTGAGTTATTTCCCAGGTGGTGACCCAGCAAATGTTGCTCTGTGATGATGTGGCACACCAATACTGGCACTGTGATGATGTGGCACAATGGCACGGCACACCTACACTGACACGAACTAATGAAAAAATGAGAAGACAGAGAAGAGAGGAAAGTGTGTTGGTGGTGATGTTTGCAGGTGGTGGTGGTGATGTTTGGAGGTGTTGGTGGTGATGTTTGGAGGTGTTGGTGGTGATGTTTGGAGGTGTTGGTGGTGATGTTTGGAGGTGGTGGTGGTAATGTTTGGAGGTGGTGGTGGTGATGTTTGGAGATGGTGGTGGTGATGTTTGGAGGTAGTTGGTGAAGATTTTGAGTGTTGAGGTGATATTGGAGGATTGTGATGATGTTATGGATTGGTGGTGGTGATGCTTGGAGTGTTGGGATGATGTTGGAGTGTTGGTGGGATGATTGAGGTGTTGGTGTGATGTTTGCAGGTGGATGTGATGTTTGCCAGGTGGTGGTGGTGTGTTGGAGGTGGTGGTGTGATGTTTGGAGGTGGTGGTGGTGATGCTGAGTGTGGTGGTGAGTTTGGAGAGCTGTGTGATGTTTGAGGAGGGTGGAAGTTGGAGGTGGTGGTGGTGATGTTTGGAGGTGTTGGTGGTGATGTTTGGAGGTGTTGGTGGTGATGTTTGGAGGTGGTGGTGGTGATGTTTGGAGGTGGTGGTGTGATGTTTGGAGGTGGTGGTGGTGATGTTGGAGGTGGTGGGTGATGTTTGGAGGTGGTGGTGATGTTTGGAGGTGGTAGTGGTGATGTTTGGAGGTGTTGGTGGTGATGTTTGGAGGTGTTGGTGGTGATGTTTGGAGGTGTTGGTGATGTTTGGAGGTGTGGTGTGATGTTTGGAGGTGGTGGTGATGTTTGGAGGTGTTGGTGGTGAGTTGAGTGTGGTGGTGATGTTGGAGGTGGTGGTGGTGATGTTTGGAGGTGGTGGTGGTGATGTTTGGAGGTGGTGGATGTTGAGTTGAATTATGGAGGTGTTGGTGATGCTTGGAGGTGGTGTCGTGATGTTTGGAAGGGTGGTGGTGATGTTTGGATTGGTGGTGGTGATTTGGAGGTGGTGGTGTGATAGTTGGAGGGTGATTTTGGGTGGTGATTTTGGAGGTTTTGGGTGGTGAAGTTTGGAGGTGTGGTGGTGATGTTGGAGGTGGTGAGGTGATGTTTGGAGGTGGTGGTGGTGATATTTGGAGGGGGTGTCGAATGATTTGGAGGTGGTGGTCTAAGAGCTGGAGTGGGTATAGTGATGTTTTGGAGTGTAGGTGAGTTTGGAGTGGTGGTGGTATGTTTGGAAGGTGTGTGGTGGTGATGTTGGAGGTGGTGGGATGTTTGGAGTGGTAGGATATGTTTATGAGGTAGTTGGATTGGTGATGTTTGGAGGTGGGGTGGAATGTTTGAGGTGGTGGGGGTGATGTTGGAGGGTGGTGGTGAGTATTGGAGGTGTGGTGGTGATGTTTTGGAGTGTGGGGGATTTTGGAGTGTGTGTGGAAATGGAGGATTCTCTGAAGCATGAGTGGTGGTGAATGCTTGAGGAGGGTGGTTGGGTGATGTTTGGAGGTGGGTGGGTGATGTTTGGAGGTGGTGGTGATGTTTGGAGGTGGGGTGATGTTTGGAGGTGGTGGTGTATGTTTGGAGGTGGTGGTGGTGATGTTTGGAGGTGGTGGTGGTGATGTTTGGAGTGGTGGTGGTGGATGTTTGGAGTGGTGGTGTGATGTTTGGAGGTGTGGTGTGATGTTTGGAGGTGTGGTGTGATGTTTGGAGGTGGTGGTGGTGATGTTTGGAGTGTGGTGTGATGTTTGGAGGTGTGTGGTGATGTTTGGAGTGTGGTGGTGATGTATGGAGTGGTGGTGATGTTTGGAGGTGGTGGTGGTGATGTTTGGAGGTGGTGGTGATGTTTGGAGGTGTGGTGGTGATGTATGGAGGTGGTGGTGGTGATGTTTGGAGGTGGTGGTGGTGATGTTTGGAGTGGTGGTGGTGATGCATGGAGGTGTGGTGGTGATGCATGGAGGTGGTGGTGATGCTTGGAGGTGTGTGGTGATGTTTGGGTGATGTTTGGAGGTGGTTGGTGATGTTTGGAGGTGGTGGTGGTGATGTTTTGGAGGTGGTGGTGATGTTTGGAGGTGTGGTGGTGATGTTTGGAGTGGTGGTGGTGATGTTTGGAGGTGTGGTGGTGATGTTTGGAGGTGGGGTGGTGATGTTTGGAGTGGTGGTGGTGATGTTTGGAGGTGGTGGTGATGTTTGGAGGTGTGGTGGTGATGTTTGGAGGTGTTGGTGGTGATGTTTGGAGGTGTTGGTGGTGATGTTTGGAGGTGGTGGTGGTGATGTTTGGAGGGTGGTGTGGTGATGTTTGGAGGTGGTGGGTGATGTTTGGAGGTGGTGGTGGTGATGTTTGGAGGTGGTGGTGGTGATGTTTGGAGATGGTGGTGGTGATGTTTGGAGGGTGGTGGGGGTGATGTTTGGAGGTGGTGGTGGTGATGTTTGGAGGTGGTGGTGGTGATGCATGGAGGTGGTGGTGGTGATGTTTGGAGGTGGTGGTGGTGATGCATGGAGGTGGTGGTGGTGATGCTTGGAGGTGGTGGTGGTGATGTTGGAGGTGGTGGTGGTGATGTTGGAGGTGGTGGGGTGATGTATGGAGGTGGTGGTGGTGATGTATGGAGGTGGTGGTGGTGATGTATGGAGGTGGTGGTGGTGATGTTTGGAGGTGGTGCTGGTGATGCATGGAGGTGGTGGTGGTGATGTATGGAGGTGGTGGTAGTGATGTATGTAGGTGGTGGTGGTGGTAGCGATGATGTATGGATGTGGTGGTGGTGGTGATGTATGGATGTGGTGGTGGTGATGTATGGCGGTGGTAGTGGTGATGTATGGTGGTGGTAGTGGTGATGTATGGAGGTGGTGGTAGTGGTGATGTATGGATGTGGTGGTGGTGATGTATGGTGGTGGTAGTGGTGATGTATGGTGGTGGTAGTGGTGATGTATGGAGGTGGTGGTGGTAGTGGTGATGATGGAGGTGGGGGTAGTGGTGATGTATGGATGTGGTGGTGGTGATGTATGGTGGTGGTAGTGGTGATGTATGGTGGTGGTAGTGGTGATGTATGGTGGTGGTAGTGGTGATGTATGGAGGTGGTAATGGTGATGTATGGATGTGGTGGTGGTAGTGGTGATGTATGGAGGTGATGTTGGTGATTATGATGAGGCAGGATCTACCATTCCAGAGTCCATGGTGACTTTCACTAACAAACCTTCCCATACAAGATGCTCCGCTTTCTTACTTCACCATCACCTCTAGACATTATATATAATATAAATACAGGTCTGTAATTAAGAGTGACCGATGTGCCGTCTTTAGTTTTCGCGAGTATAAATCACTCCCTACTAAAGCAAAACACGTTTCAGACGGTGCAATATACCCCCAATGAAAAGTAGGGCGCCTGTAGTACACTATGAGAAAACACAATATGTGTCCGGGGCCCAAGACTGTTCATCAGCCGCCCACCAAGCATAAGGGGAATTACCAATAAATACCTGGTTGCTTTCAAGAGGGAGATGGACAGATACCTAAAGCAGTACCTGATCAGCCAGGCTGTGGTTCATACGTTGGACTACGTGCGGCCAGGAGTAACAGCCTGGTTGATCAGGTCCTGATCCACCACGAGGACTGGTGAAGGACTGGACCGCGGGGGCGTTGACCCCGGAACACCCTCCAGGTAGACTCCAGGTAGTCATTCCATCTGGAAGGAACTGCTGAAGATCACTTAGGGTTCGGTCGCAGTGCTTCCGCTCCTTCCCTCAGTAGTCACAAGGATATACTGTCAGGTTCCGTGACTTTTCTTGTGCCTAGTTCCTTAAGTATCTTCACTTCCTCCTTTATTCTGTGGATATCTTCCAGTGTACGCTGATTTGCCTTTGTTCCTATGTTCCTGACATTTATTGTTCCTATATACCTCCCTGATTATTCATTTAATTTCATCTCTGCCATCTATCATATTCTTCCTTCCTTCTGTAACACTCAAGTCATTTTCCTTCGCATGTGGCTATAAAGCAGCTTTGCTTCTGCTGTAACTTTCTCTGCTGTCATTTTTTTTCAAAAATCTCTCTCTCGCACTGATGCACAGATCTTCCTGTATTTCCTGCTTTCATTTCTCTATTATTCTGTGCTCTATGCTCTATATCTCTTCAAAAATCTTTTGCACTCTGCATCGCCCTCTCTCTCTCTCTCTCTCTCTCTCTCTCTCTCTCTCTCTCTCTCTCTCTGTATTTACTGTCTTCTCATATCTGGAGACGAGAGAAAGACTACACTTTATGTTAGGTCTTTCTCTCGTCTCCTGAGTTGTCTTAACTTGCAGTTCCATCTGACATTATACAACCCTCAGGAAATATCTCCTTACATGATAGTCTCCTCAACCGTAACCTTGTTTCATGCTCTTCATTTATCACCCCAGTTTCACTTCTATTGGGTAATAAAAACAAAGTACTTAGTGATCATCTGGTACAGTAATTCATGTGTCATTTTCGACTCTATGTGAATGGTTTCCAGTGAAAAATTGTCCAAGTCTTGCAGTCTCAACCCCACCTCTCATTCGCGTAGTTTCCCTTCACACGTCGGCCTAAACGTTTCCCTTACTGCCTATGTTACTTTTGCTCTGCACATTTCGCTTCCTCCCACGCCGTCTTCTCAGTGACTACAATCCCATGTGATAATCAGCTGTTTTCTCCTCCCGTTTGCTCTATATTTCTTGCTGTATCTGATTCTTATTGTTGCCCTGTTGTTTACCTCTTATGATACTTGTGTGTGTGTGAGTGTGTGTGTGTGTGTGTGTGTGTGTGTGTGTGTGTGTGTGTGTGTGTGTGTGTGTGTGTGTGTGTGTGTGTACTCACCTAATTGTGGTTGCAGGGGTCGAGACTCAGCTCCTGGCCCCGCCTCTTCACTGATCGCTACTAGGTCCTCTCCCTCTCTGCTTCCTGAGCTATGTCATACCTCTTCTTAAAACTATGTATGGTTCCTGCCTTCACTACTTCACTTGCTAGGCTATTCCACTTCCTGACGACTCTATGACTGAAGAAATACTTCCTAACGTCCCTGTGACTCGTGTGAGTCTTCAACTTCCAGTTGTGACCCCTTGTTTCTGTGTCCCCTCTCTGGAACATCCTATCTCTGTCCACCTTGTCTATTCCCCGCAGTATCTTGTATGTCGTTATCATGTCTCCCCTGACCCTTCTGTCCTCCAGTGTCGTCAGTCCGATTTCCCTCAACCTTTCCTCGTACGACATATCCTTGAGCTCTGGGACTAGCCTTGTTGCAAACCTTTGCACTTTCTCTAACTTCTTGACGTGCTTGACCATGTGTAGGTTCCAGACTGGTGCTGCGTGTGTGTATGTGTGTGTATGTGTACGTGTGTGTGTGTGTGTGTACTCGCCTAGTTGTACTCACCTAGTTAGGGTTGCGGGGGTCGAGTCCGAGCTCCTGGCCCCGCCTCTTCACTGATCGCTACTAGGTCACTCTCCCTGAGCCGTGAGCTTTATCATACCTCTGCTTAAAGCTATGTATGGATCCTGCCTCCACTACATCGCTTCCCAAACTATTCCACTTACTGACTACTCTGTGGCTGAAGAAATACTTCCTAACATCCCTGTGATTCATGTGTCTTCAACTTCCAACTGTGTCCCCTTGTTACTGTGTCCAATCTCTGGAACATCCTGTCTTTGTCCACCTTGTCAATTCCTCTCAGTATTTTGTATGTCGTTATCATGTCCCCCCTATCTCTCCTGTCCTCCAGTGTCGTCAGGTTGATTTCCCTTAACCTCTCCTCGTAGGACATACCTCTTTGCTCTGGGACTAGTCTTGTTGCAAACCTTTGCACTTTCTCTAGTTTCTTTACGTGCTTGGCTAGGTGTGGGTTCCAAACTGGTGCCGCATACTCCAATATGGGCCAAACGTACACGGTGTACAGGGTCCTGAACGATTCCTTATTAAGATGTCGGAATGCTGTTCTGAGGTTTGCTAGGCGTCCATATGCTGCAGCAGTTATTTGGTTGATGTGCGCTTCAGGAGATGTGCCTGGTGTTATACTCACGCCAAGATCTTTTTCCTTGAGTGAGGTTTGTAGTCTCTGGCCACCTAGACTGTACTCCGTCTGCGGTCTTCTTTGCCCTTCCCCAATCTTCATGACTTTGCACTTGGTGGGATTGAACTCCAGGAGCCAATTGCTGGACCAGGTCTGCAGCCTGTCCAGATCCCTTTGTAGTTCTGCCTGGTCTTCGATCGAGTGAATTCTTCTCATCAACTTCACGTCATCTGCAAACAGGGACACCTCGGAGTCTATTCCTTCCGTCATGTCGTTCACAAATACCAGAAACAGCACTGGTCCTAGGACTGACCCCTGTGGGACCCCGCTGGTCACAGGTGCCCAATCTGACACCTCGCCACGTACCATGACTCGCTGCTGTCTTCCTGACAAGTATTCCCTGATCCATTGTAGTGCCTTCCCTGTTATCCCTGCTTGGTCCTCCAGTTTTTGCACCAATCTCTTGTGTGGAACTGTGTCAAACGCCTTCGTGCAGTGTGTGTGTGTGTGTGTGTGTGTGTGTGTGTGTGTGTGTATGTGTGTGTGTGTGTGTGTGTGTGTGTGTGTGTGTGTGTGTGTGTGTGTGTGTGTGTGTGACAAACACAGTGTGTGGAAAGAGAGGAGAGCCGGTCACGTGCGGAGGGGAGTTTAATTTTAGCCTGGGGAGACACTTACACCCTTACTGGTGGAAAGGAAAGAAAAGAGGGTGAAGATGACAGAGGGAGAGAGAGGGGGGGGAGAGATAGGGAGGGAGATGATAACAAACAGATGAAAGGGAAGAGGAGAGGCAAGAAAGAGATGTCAGGTAAGATGAAAAGTAAGAAAGATGATAGGGAGGAGGAGTGGAGAGGAGGAGGAGAGGAAGTAAGAAAGATGATATCTCTGGAGTCACCTAGGCTGCACATCACCTGTGTAACAAACACTCCACAACACATACAACAAGAATTAAAGCATAAGTGTACACACACACTGGAACACACACACTGAAACACACACACTTCTGAGTGTACTCTGAATGTACTTCTCTCTGGGTGTACACACTGGGTCAGTAGGCCTACTACACTGCTTCTCTCTTCTTACACGTTATAACATGAGAGATGAAGGGAGGGAGAGAGGGTGTGAGGGAGGGAGACAGAGAGGGAGTGAGGGAGGGAGAGGGTCATGTATACTATTTTTATCATCCCTCTCCGTCCCCTCCCTTCTTCCTTCCCTCCCTCCTTCTCTCCCTCCCTCCCTACATCTTATACATCACCACCTCTTTACCGTTATTCTGAACCTAACGAAAAAAATATATTTCATTTTGTTTGTTTATTATTAAATTATAGTAAACTTATCTAAAATATATTTAGTTGGATTAGGCTAAATTAAATTGCGCTTGTTATAATAAGGTTAGGTAAGTTTTCTAAGATCCTTTTGGTACAAAATTATTAATTTTTACATTAACATAAATGAAAAAATATATATCTTTAAAAGTACAAGATAAATTTTTTAGAAAAGACTAAACGACCAATTTTACCTATTCGGCATGATATATATATATATATATATATATATATATATATAGAGTTAAACATGAATATCTAATAGTATAGGTGATATAATTTAACATCAGAATATACTCCAGTAAACATATAAAATTATAGATTAATATATATTCGCCATTATACCAATTATGACATATATTCACATACGAACATGTACGTCTGAGTACAAACTTCAATATATTTACACATTAAGAAAGACATTCAGACGAGGAGCAAGTTACTGTGATGTTAGGAAGAACTTTTACAGTCCTGGGATAGTAGGGAAGTTATGTGAACTGGGTGTGGAGGTGTTGTAAAGCCCCAGTGCCGGGAATGACTTCCATACGCAGCTTTAGGAGTAGATACGATAATGTTCAAGATGTCAGTGATAGTTGCCGACGCATCTTAAGATATATAACACCAACACAGGATATATAACACCAACACAGGATATATAACACCAACACAGGATATATAACACCAACACAGGATATATAACACCAACACAGGATATATAACACCAACACAGGATATATAACACCAACACAGGATATATAACACCAACACAGGATACATAACACCACCAGCACACAAAACACCAACACAGGATACATAACACCACCAGCACACAAAACACCAACACAGGATACATAACACCACCAGCACACATAACACCAACACAGGATACATAACACCAACACAGGACACGTAACACCAACACAGGGTACATAACACCAACACAGTATACATAACACCAACACAGGACACGTAACACCAACACAGGATACATAACACCAACACAGGATACATAACACCAACACAGGATACATAACACCAACACAGGATACATAACACCAACACAGTATACATAACACCAACACAGGACACGTAACACCAACACAGGATACATAACACCAACACAGGATACATAACACCAACACAGGATACATAACACCAACACAGGATACATAACACCAACACAGGATACATAACACTAACACAGAACCAAACACCAACACAGAACATAACACCAACACTCACAAGTGTTCATCTGAGGCCAGATTAATGCCCTCACCATCACAAAGGTTCACTTACAGCTGCAACAAATGCCCTGCAATTGAGCCGTCAAAAGACCTAATTAGCCTTGCAAAGTGAAAGACCCCTTTCCTCCCCTACCCCCTGCCACTCTTCCACATTATTATTAAAGCAAGCTCTAAATTCGTATGGGTGGTGCAGCTTTTCAGTCCTCAGTGAGTCAGGACAGCTTGGCCGCTAAGTGTACGAGCCTATGGCTCAAAATGGAAGGGACCCGGGTTCAATCTCGGGGAAGGGGTAGGTCGAGTCCATAAGTGTGGAGACATACTGACACATCTCGTGCACCTGCTGCCCCCGCGTCACCTGGCATCAAACAGGTGCCTCGTGTGTTAGTACTCGTGCAGGGCACCTAAAATCCCGCACATTTATAAGAGAAAATCTCTGTCAGCGTGACCGTGAACTTACAGCAGCTGTCAGTCTTTAATGTTTCTCAGCGTGACCGTGAACTTACAGCAGCTGTCAGTCTTTTAAGACGATAATAACAAATTTTTCAATATTTCGCTGAAGCCTTTGATGTCATCAACGAACTTTGCGTCATTACTGAACGTTGCGTCATTACTGAACGTTGCGTCATTACTGAACGTTGCGTCATTACTGAACGTTGCGTCATTACTGAACGTTGCGTCATTTCATTACTGAACGTTGCGTCATCATTACTGAATTTTGCGTCATCATTACTGAAAGTTGCGTCATTACTGAACGTTGCGTCATTATTAATTTTGCCTCACTAAACAAAATATAACACTAGGTTTGTCTAGTTCTTTGATTTGTTTTCCACAGCGGAAATACAATTGTTTTCCACAGCGGAAATACAATTGTTTTCCACAGCGGAAATACAATTGTTTTCCACAGCGGAAATACAATGTTTTCCACAGCGGAAATACAATGTTTTCCACAGCGGAAATACAATGTTTTCCACAGCGGAAATACAATGTTTTCCACAGCGGAAATACAATGTTTTCCACAGCAGAAATACAATGTTTTCCACAGCGGAAATACAATTAATCTGACTAATAATTATGTCTTTGTTTATTATATATTTTATTTTAACGTTTGTGATAATATTTAAATGGATTTCGAGAGTCTCCCGCAGCTGTCTGGTGCTAGCCTGGTCAACCAGGCTGTTGCTGCTGGCGGCCCGCTGGTTCACATATCCATCACAGCCTGCTTGATCTGGCACCTGTTGAAGATACCTGTCCTTTATTAATATAAGCAAACCTAAGCGCTAAACCCACGAGGATTATACAGCGCTGTTCATACCTGTCCAGTTTACTCTTGAAGATTTCTACACTTGTCCCAGCAGTGTTACTGATTTGTTCTGGTAAGATGCTGCATACTGTGGGGCCGCGGATGTTGATACAATGTTCTCTTACTGTGATCACGGTGCCCCTGCTTTTCACTGGGTTTATTTTGCACTTCCTTCCACTCCAGTGTCATGGCAGTGAACAGATACGGGGCTCATATATTGTCCAGGTACATTATCATGCAACTCTCCTCCGCTCCAGTGAGTACATATTTAGGACTCTTTTGGCTCTTTTTTTTTTTTGTCTCTATGCTGGCCGTCAATGATCACTATTTGTTCGAGCTGTGATCTCTGTCCTGCCCTGAATGTAACTGTCAACACTGAACAATACTCTAACCACAAGTGATTTGAATATCAACGTAAGAATTACTCCCCTCGTCTTGAACATTCATATTAACAACTTCATCTTTCTGGCTTTCGTAACACTTGCCTTGTGTTCTTTACAAGATATATTTCCTGGCATTATTACCCCCAGATCCTTCACATGTTCATCTTCGTGATATATTACAACTTCGTCACCATCAAAACAGCAGTCTTGCTCTTATTTATACTTGCCAAATTTGATATTTTAGGTAATCAGTGCATAATGTCTGCATGTGTGAACAGCTTTATATTTCTGGTTCATCTTCCTGTATTATTGCCTGTCCACATCCATGTCATACAGTGCACCTCGCCCAGATCTCCAGGTTACCTTACTAATGTTTGTCAGAAACACGATTGTTTCATAATTATAATATCATTCATAGTATAATATATATATATCATATATTCTCCTAGTATATATTTTATCAGTATATATCATGTATCAACTTCACCTGTCCATTCAGTGACTTATTAACCTTCGGCCACTTTTTTGTCACATCAGGCACTGATCAACATTAGTCGACTGTATCACTTCAGCACGTGTAACATTCACACTGTATCAACATACCAGGGATGTATCAATATTACTCCTCTATGTAACATTCAGTCATTATCAACATTCAGGGCATTCTGTATCAACATTCCTGGTGCACTTTATCAACATTCAGTCACTGTGCAATATTCCGGCACTGATCACTTCAGGGCATGTTCACATTTAGTTCACTGTATCAACATTCAGTCACTATATCAACACTCAGAGCACTGTTCAACATTCAGGCACAAGTATCAATATTCAGGACTATGTAACATTCAGGCATGTGTCAACATTCAACACTATTCAACATTTCTGGTGTACTGTTCAACATTCATGCACTGTACAACATTCAGTGGCACTGTGTCAACATTCCCAAGGCACTTTTTTGTCACAACATTCAGGGCACTTGTATAACATTTCGGCACTGTAATCAATCATTCAGTGACTGTTGTCAAAATTCAGGGAACTTATCAAATAGGCACTGTATCAACATTCAGGGCACTGTTGTCAACATTCACACTGTATCAACTTCAGGGCACTGGTGTCAACATTCAGGGCACTGTTGAACATTCAGGCACTGTTCAACATTCAGGGCACTGTATCAAAAATTCAGGGCACTGTGTCAACATTCAGGCACTGTATCAACATTCAGGGCACTATATCAAACATTCAGGGACTGTGTCAAAAATTCAGGGCACTGTGTCAACATTCAGGGCACTGTATCAACATTCAGGGGACTGTATCAACATTCAGGCACTGTGTCAACATTCAGGGCACTGTATCAACATTCAGGGGACTGTATCAACATTCAGGCACTGTGTCAACATTCAGGGCACTGTATCAACATTCAGGGACTGTATCAACATTCAGGGCACTAGTGTCAACATTCAGGGCACTGTATCAACATTCAGGCACTGTGTCAACATTCAGGCACGGGTATCAACATTCAGGGCACTGTATCAACATTCAGGGCACTGTGTCAACATTCAGGGCACTGTATCAACATTCAGGGCACTGTATCAACATTCAGGGCACTGTATCAACATTCAGGCACTGTGTCAACATTCAGGGCACTGTATCAACATTCAGGGGACTGTATCAATATTCAGGGCACTGTTGTCAACATTCAGGGCACTGTCAAACATTCAGGGCACTGTGTCAACATTCAGGGCACTGTATCAACATTCAGGGCACTGTGTCAACATTCAGGGCACTGTGTGAATATTCAGGGCACTGTATCAACATTCAGGGCACTGTATCAACATTCAGGGCACTGTGTCAACATTCAGGGCACTGTGTCAACATTCAGGCACTGTTCAACATTCAGGGCACTGTGTCAACATTCAGGGCACTGTGTCAACATTCAGGGCACTGTATCAACATTCAGGGCACTGTGTCAACATTCAGGGCACTGTATCAACATTCAGGGCACTGTATCAACATTCAGGGCACTGTGTCAACATTCAGGGCACTGTATCAACATTCAGGGCACTGTGTCAACATTCACGGCACTGTGTCAACATTCAGGGCACTGTACAACATTCAGGGCACTGTATCAACTTTCAGGGCACTTGGATTATCAACATTCAGGGCAGTGTTCAACATTCAGGGCACTGTATCAACATTCAGGGCACTGTATCAACATTCAGGGCACTGTTCAACATTCAGGGCACTGTGTGAAATTCAGGGCACTGTATCAACATTCAGGGCACTGTATCAACATTCAGGGCACTGTGTCAACATTCAGGGCACTGTATCAACATTCAGGGCACTGTGTCAACATTCAGGGCACTGTGTCAACATTCAGGGCACTGTATCAACATTCAGGGCACTGTATCAACATCGGGGCACTGTGTCAACATTCGGGGCACTGTATCAACATTCAGGGCACTGTGTCAACATTCAGGGCACTGTATCAACATTCAGGGCACTGTGTCAACATTCACGGCACTGTGTCAACATTCAGGGCACTGTACAACATTCAGGGCACCGTATCAACATTCAGGGCACTGTATCAACATTCAGGGCACTGTATCAACATTCAGGGCACTGTATCAACATTCAGGGCACTGTATCAACATTCAGGGCACTGTGTCAACATTCGGGAGCACTGTATCAACATTCAGGGCACTGTATCAACATTCAGGGCACTGTGTCAACATTCAGGGCACTGTATCAACATTCAGGGCACTGTATCAACATTCAGGGCACTGTGTCAACATTCAGGGCACTGTATCAACATTCAGGGCACTGTATCAACATTCAGGGCACTGTATCAACATTCAGGGCACTGTGTCAACATTCAGGGCACTGTATCAACATTCAGGGCACTGTGTCAACATTCAGGGCACTGTATCAACATTCAGGGCACTGTATCAACATTCAGGGCACTGTGTCAACATTCAGGGCACTGTATCAACATTCAGGGCACTGTGTCAACATTCAGGGCACTGTATCAACATTCAGGGCACTGAAATCAACATTCAGGGCACTGTGTCAACATTCAGGGCACTGTGTCAACATTCAGGGCACTGTAATCAACATTCAGGCACTGTATCAACATTCAGGGCACTGTGTCAACATTCAGTGCACTGTGTCAACATTCAGGGCACTGTATCAACATTCAGGGCACTGTATCAACATTCAGTGCACTGTATCAACATTCAGGGCACTGATCAACATTCAGGGCACTGTATCAACATTCAGGGCACTGTGTCAACATTCAGGGCACTGTATCAACATTCAGGGCACTGTTTTCAACATTCAGGGCACTGTACAACATTCAGGGCACTGTGTCAACATTCAGGGCACTGTTCAACATTCAGGGCACTGTGCAACATTCAGGGCACTGTATCAACATTCAGGGCACTGTATCAACATTCAGGGCACTGTGTCAACATTCACGGCACTGTATCAACATTCAGGGCACTGTATCAACATTCAGGGCACTGTATCAACATCCAGGGCACTGATCAACATTCAGGGCACTGTATCAACATTCAGGGCACTGTATCAACATTCAGGGCACTGTCAACATTCAGGGCACTGTATCAACATTCAGGGCACTGTAATCAACATTCAGGGCACTGTGTCAACATTCCAGGGCACTGTATCAACATTCAGGGCACTGTATCAACATTCAGGGCACTGTATCAACATTCAGGGCACTGATCAACATTCAGGGCACTGTATCAACATTCAGGGCACTGTATCAACATTCAGGGCACTGTATCAACATTCAGGGCACTGTATCAACATTCAGGGCACTGTGTCAACATTCAGGGCACTGATCAACATTCAGGGCACTGATCAACATTCAGGCACTGTATCAACATTCAGGCACGGGTATCAACATTCAGGGCACTTGTTATCAACATTCAGGGCACTGTATCAACATTCAGGGCACTGTGTCAACATTCGGGGGCACTGTGTCAACATTCAGGGCACTGTGTCAACATTCAGGGCACTGTATCAACATTCAGGGCACTGTATCAACATTCAGGGCACTGTGTCAAAATTCTGGGCACTGGATCAACATTCAGGGCACTGTATCAACATTCAGGGCACTGTATCAATATTCAGGGCATTGTATCAACATTCAGGGCACTGTATCAACATTCAGGGCACTGTATCAACATTCAGGCACTGTATCAACATTCAGGGCACTGTGTACAACATTCAGGGCACTGTATCAACATTCAGGGCACTGTATCAACATTCAGGGCACTGTATCAACATTCAGGGCACTGTATCAACATTCAGGGCACTGTATCAACATTCAGGGCACTGTATCAAAATTCAGGGCACTGTAATCAACATTCAGGGCACTGTATCAACATTCAGGGCACTGTCAACATTCAGGCACTGTATCAACATTCAGGGAAACTGTGTCAACATTCAGGCACTGTATCAACATTCACGGCACTGTATCAACATTCAGGGCACTGTATCAACAATTCAGGGCACTGTATCAACATTCAGGGCACTGTATCAACATTCAGGGCACTGTATCAACATTCAGGGCACTGTATCAACATTCAGGGCACTGTGTCAACATTCAGGGCACTGTGTCAACATTCAGGGCACTGTGTCAACATTCAGGGCACTGTATCAACATTCAGGGCACTGTGTCAACATTCAGGGCACTGTGTCAACATTCAGGGCACTGTGTCAACATTAAGGGCACTGTGTCAACATTCAGGGCACTGTATCAACATTAGGGCAACTGATCAACATTCAGGGCACTGTATCAACATTCAGGGCACTGTATCAACAAATTCAGGGCACTGAGTCAACATTCAGGGCACTGTGTCAACATTCAGGGACTGTGTCAACATTTCAGGGCACTGTATCAACATTCAGGGCACTGATCAACATTCAGGGCACTGTGTCAACATTAAGGGCACTGTGTCAACATTCAGGGCACTGTATCAACATTCAGGGCACTGAGTCAACATTCAGGGCACTGTATCAACATTCAGGGCACTGTATCAACATTCAGGGCACTGAGTCAACATTCAGGGCACTGTGTCAACATTAAGGGCACTGTGTCAACATTCAGGGCACTGTATCAACATTAAGGGCACTGTGTCAACATTCAGGGCACTGTATCAACATTCAGGGCACTGTGTCAACATTCAGGGCACTGTGTCAAACTCTGTGTTATTCACAACATTTTTCTGAGCTCGTGTTTACTGATCCCAACCTGAAGTAAAGTAACACAAAACAAATTAGAAAGAATTACGTTAAGATGCATGCGAGGCAAAAAAAAGAAGCAAAATGATAATACGTGGAAGAATAAGAAGGAAAAAGTGTAAGATGGATAAGAAATATAAATTCTAGGAACAGTATAAGAGATGAAAGTGAATAAGGAAGATAAAAAATAACAAGGATGTGAGGAAGAAAATATAAATGAAAGGAGGACAGACAAGAAGAAGAATATGAGGAAGGATAAGAGGAGGAGGAATAAGAAGAAAAGCAAGAGAACAAGTTAGATTGTGTTTGTAGTCTGCGACAGCAGCTTCCTGTCTGGGTCTACGATATGACCTGTTTTGTTGCTCCAGCCCTGCAATATTACCAGCTGCAACACTGCTACCTCTCTCTCTCTCTCTTGCAATATTACCAGCTGCAACACTGCTACCTCTCTCTCTTGCAATATTACCAGCTGCAACACTGCTACCTCTCTCTCTTGCAATATTACCAGCTGCAACACTGCTACCTCTCTTGCAATATTACCAGCTGCAACACTGCTACCTCTCTCTCTTGCAATATTACCAGCTGCAACACTGCTACCTCTCTCTCTTGCAATATTACCAGCTGCAACACTACCTCTCTCTCTTGCAATATTACCAGCTGCAACACTGCTACCTCTCTCTCTTGCAATATTACCAGCTGCAACACTGCTACCTCTCTCTCTTGCAATATTACCAGCTGCAACACTCTACCTCTCTGTCTTGCAATATTACCAGCTGCAACACTACCTCTCTCTCTCTAGCAATATTACCAGCTGCAACACTGCTACCTCTCTCTCTGCAATATTACCAGCTGCAACACTGCTACCCTCTCTCTTGCAATATTACCCGCTGCAACACTGCTACCTCTCTTGCAATATTACCAGCTGCAACACTGCTACCTCTCTCTCTTGCAATATTACCAGCTGCAACACTGCTACCTCTCTCTCTTGCAATATTACCAGCTGCAACACTGCTACCTCTCTCTCTTGCAATATTACCAGCTGCAATACTGCTACCTCTCTCTCGCAATATTACCAGCTGCAACACTGCTACCTCTCTCTCTTGCAATATTACCAGCTGCAACACTGCTCCTCTCTTGCAATATTACAGCTGCAACACTGCTACCTCTCTCTCTTGCAATATTACCAGCTGCAACACTGAACTCTCTCTCTTGCAATATTACCAGCTGCAACACTGCTACCTCTCTCTTGCAATATTACCAGCTGCAACACTGCTACCTCTCTCTCTTGCAATATTACCAGCTGCAACACTGCTACCTCTCTCTTGCAATATTACCAGCTGCAACACTGCTACCTCTCTTGCAATATTACCAGCTGCAACACTGCTACCTCCTCTCTCTGCAATATTACCATGCAACACTGTACCTCTCTCCTGCAAAATACCACTGCAACACTGCTACCTCTCTCTCTTGCAATATTACCAGCTGCAACACTGCTACCTCTCTCTTGCAATATTACCAGCTGCAACACTGCTACCTCTCTCTTGCAATATTACCAGCTGCAACACTGCTACCTCTCTCTTGCAATATTACCAGCTGCAACACTGCTACCTCTCTCTCTTGCAATATTACCAGCTGCAACACTGCTACCTCTCTCTTGCAATATTACCAGCTGCAACACTGCTACCTCTCTTGCAATATTACCAGCTGCAACACTGCTACCTCTCTCTCTCTTGCAATATTACCAGCTGCAACACTGCTACCTCTCTCTCTTGCAATATTACCAGCTGCAACACTGCTACCTCTCTTGCAATATTACCAGCTGCAACACTGCTACCTCTCTCTTGCAATATTACCAGCTGCAACACTGCTACCTCTCTTGCAATATTACCAGCTGCAACACTGCTACCCTCTCTTTCTTGCAATATTACCAGCTGCAACACTGCTACCTCTCTCTCTTGCAATATTACCAGCTGCAACACTGCTACCTCTCTCTTGCAATATTACCAGCTGCAACACTGCTACCTCTCTTGCAATATTACCAGCTGCAACACTGCTACCTCTCTCTCTTGCAATATTACCAGCTGCAACACTGCTACCTTCTCTCTTGCAATATTACCAGCTGCAACACTCTACCTCTCTTGCAATATTCCAGCTGCAACACTGCTCCTCTTTGCAATATTACCAGCTGCAACACTGCTACCTCTCTCTCTTGCAATATTACCAGCTGCAACACTGCTACCTCTCTCTCTTGCAATATTACCAGCTGCAACACTGCTACCCTCTCTCTTGCAATATTACCAGCTGCAACACGGCAACCTCTCTCTCTTGCAATATTACCAGCTGCAACACTGTACCTCTCTTCTTGCAATATTACCAGCTGCAACACTGCTACCCTCTCTCTCTTGCAATATTACCAGCTGCAACCACTCTCTCTTTCTTCTCTTGCAATATTACCAGTGCAACACTCTACCCTCTCTCTCTTTAATAATTTCCAGCTGCAACACTACCCTCTCTCTCTTTCAATATTCCAGCTGCACACTACCTCTCTCTCTTGCAATATTACCACTGCAACACTGCTACCTCTCTCTCTTGCAATATTTACCAGCTGCAACACTGCTACCTCTCTTCCAATATTACCAGCTGCAACACTACTACCTCTCTCTCTCTTGCAATATTTCCAGCTGCAACACTACCTCTCTTTCTTGCAATATTACCAGCTGCAACACTGCTACCTCTCTCTCTCTCTTGCAATAATACCAGCTGCAACACTACCTCTCTCTCTCTCTCTCTCTCTCTCTCTTGCAATATTACCAGATACAACTCTGCTACCTCTCTCGCAATATTACCAGCTGCAGCACTGCTACCTCTCTCTCTCTTGCAATATTACCAGCTGCAACACTGCTACCTCTCTCTCTCTCTAGCAATATTACCAGCTACAACACACCTCTCTTTCAATATTACACTGCAACACGCTACTCTCTTGCAATATTACCAGCTGCAACACTGCTACTCTCTCTCTCTTGCAATATTACCCAGCTGCAACACTGGGTACCTCTCTCGTCTCTTGCAATATTACCAGCTGCAACACTGCTACCTCTCTCTCTCATGCAATATATTACCAGCTGCAACACGGCTCACTCTCTCTCTTGCAATATTACCAGCTGCAACACTGCTACCTCTCTCTCTCTTGCAATATTACCAGCTGCAACACTGCTACCTCTCTCTGTCTCTTGCAATATTACCAGCTGCAACACTGCTACCTCTCTCTCTCTTGCAATATTACCAGCTGCAACACTGCTACCTCTCTCTCTCTTGCAATATTACCAGCTGCAACACTGCTACCTCTCTCTCTTGCAATATTACCAGCTGCAACACTGCTACCTCTCTCTCTTGCAATATTACCAGCTGCAACACTCCTTTTCTGCAATATTACCAGCTCACACTGCTACTCTCTCTTGCAATATTACCAGCTACAACACTGCTACCTCTCTCTCTTTCAATTTTACCTCTGAACACTGCTACTTTTCCTCTTGCAATATTACAGCTGCAACACTGCTACCTCTCTCTCTCTCTTGCAATATTACCACTTGCAATACTGCTACCTCTCTCTCTCTTGCAATATTACCAGCTGCAACACTGCTACCTCTCTCTCTCTTGCAATATTACCAGCTGCAACACTGCTACCTCTCTCTCTCTCTTGCAATATTACCAGCTGCAACACTGCTACCTCTCTCTCTCTCTCTCTCTTGCAATATTACCAGCTGCAACACTGCTACCTCTCTCTCTCTCTTGCAATATTACCAGCTGCAACACTGCTACCTCTCTCTCTCTCTCTTGCAATATTACCAGCTGCAACACTGCTACCTCTCTCTCTTGCAATATTACGAGCTGCAACACTGCTACCTCTCTCTCCCTTGCAATATTACCAGCTGCAACACTGCTACCTCTCTCTTTTGCAATATTACGAGCTGCAACACTGCTACCTCTCTCTCTCTTGCAATATTACCAGCTGCAACACTGCTACCCTCTCTCTCTTGCAACATTACCAGCTGCAACACTGCTACCTCTCTCTCTTGCAATATTACCAGCTGCAACACTGCTACCTCTCTCTTGCAATATTACCAGCTGTAACACTGCTACCTCTCTCTCTTGCAAATACCAGCTGCAACACTGCTACCTCTCTCTTGCAATATTACCAGCTGCAACACTTCTCACTCTCTTGCAATATTACCAGCTGCAACACTGCTACCTCTCTCTCTTGCAATATTACCAGCTGCAACACTACCTCTCTCTTTTGCAATATTACCAGTTGCAGCACTGCTACCTCTCTTGCAATATTACCAGCTGCAACACTGCTACCTCTCTCTCTCTTGCAATATTACCAGCTGCAACACTGCTATCTCTTTCTCTTGCAATATTACCAGCTGCAACGCTGCTAGCTCTCACTCTCTTGCAATATCACCAGCTGCAACACTGTTACCTCTCTCTCCCTTGCAATATTACCAGCTGCAACACTGCTACCTCTCTCTCTTGCAACATTACCAGCTGCAACACTGCTACCTCTCTCTTGCAATATTACCAGCTGCAACACTGCTACCTCTCTCTCTCTTGCAATATTACCAGCTGCAACACTGCTACCTTTCTCTCTCTCTTGCAATATTACCAGCTGCAACACTGCTACCTCTCTCTCTTGCAATATTACCAGCTGCAACACTGCTACCTCTCTCTCGTAATATTACCAGTTGCAACACTGTTACTTCTCTCTCTCTTGCAATATTACCAGCTGCAACACTGCTACCTCTCTCTCTTGCAATATTACCAGCTGCAACACTACCTCTCTCTCTTGCAATATTACCAGCTGCAACACTGCTACCTCTCTCTCTCTTCCAATGTTACCAGCTGCAACACTGCTACCTATTTTGCAATATTACCAGCTGCAACACTGCTACCTCTCTCTTGCAATATTACCAGCTGCAACACTGCTACCTGTCTCTCTCTTGCAATATTACCAGCTGCAACACTGCTACATCTCTCTCTCTCTCTTGCAATATTACCAGCTGCAACACTGCTACCTCTCTCTCTCTCTCTCTCTCTCTCTTTTAATATTACCAGCTGCAACACTGCTTCCTCTCTCTCTTTTGGAATATTACCAGCTGCAATACTGCTACCTCTCTCTCTCTTGCAATATTACCAGCTGCAACACTGCTACCTCTCTCTCTTGCAATATTACCAGTTGCAACACTACCTCTCTTGCAATATTACCAGCTGCAACACTGCTACCTCTCTCTCTCTTGCAATATTACCAGCTGCAACACTGCTACATCTCTCTCTCTCTTGCAATATTACCAGCTGCAACACTGCTACCTCTCTCTTGCAATATTACCAGCTGCAACACTGCTACCTCTCTTGCAATATTACCAACTGCAACACTGCTACGTCTCTCTCTCTCTTGCAATATTACCAGCTGCAACACTGCTACCTCTCTCTCTCCATCTCTCTCTGGCAATATTACCAGCTGCAACACTACCTCTCTCTTGCAATATTACCAGCTGCAACACTGCTACCTCTCTTGCAATATTACCAGCTGCAACACTGCTATCTCTCTCTCTCTTGCAATATTACCAGCTGCAACACTGCTACCTCTCTCTCTCTTGCAATATTACCAGCTGCAACACTGCTACCTCTCTTTCTATTGCAATATTACCAGCTGCAACACTGCTACCTCTCTCTCTCTCGCAATATTACCAGCTGCAACACTGCTACATCTCTCGCAATATTACCAGCTGCAACACTGCTGCCTCTCTCTCTCTTGCAATATTAACGGCTGCAACACTGCTACCTCTCTCTCTCTCTCTCTTGCAATATTACCAGCTGCAACACTGCTGCCTCTCTCTCTCTCTCTCTCTTGCAATATTAACAGGTGCAACACTGCTGCCTCTCTCTCTCTTGCAATATTACCAGCTGCAACACTGCTGCCTCTCTCCTACAATATTACCAGCTGCAACACTGCTGCCTCTCTCTCTCTTGCAGTATTACCAGCTGCAACACTCCTGCCTCTCTCTCTCTTGCAATATTACCAGCTGCAACACTGCTACCTCTCTCTCTCTTTCAATATTAACAGGTGCAACACTGCTGCCTCTCTCTCTCTTGCAATATTACCAGCTGCAACACTGCTGCCTCTCTCTTACAATATTACCACCTGCAACACTGCTGCCTCTCTCCTACAATATTACCAGCTGCAACACTGCTGCCTCTCTCTCTCTTGCAGTATTACCAGGTGCAACACTGCTGCCTCTCTCTCTCTTGCAATATTACCAGCTGCAACACTGCTACCTCTCTCTCTATCTCTTGTAATATTACCAGCTGCAACACTGCTGCCTCTCTCTCTCTTGCAATATTACCAGCTGCAACACTGCTACCTCTCTCTCTTGCAATATTACCAGCTGCAACACTGCTACCTCTCTCTCTCTCTTGCAATATTACCAGCTGCAACACTGCTACCTCTCTCTCTCTTGCAATATTACCAGCTGCAACACTGCTACCTCTCTCTCTTGCAATATTACCAGCTGCAACACTGCTACCTCTCTCTCTTGCAATATTACCAGCTGCAACACTGCTACCTCTCTCTCTCTCTTGCAATATTACCAGCTGCAACACTGCTACCTCTCTCTCTCTTGCAATTTTTACCAGCTGCAAAAACTGCTACCCTCTCTCTCTTGCAATATTACCAGCTGCAACACTGCTACCTCTCCTCTCTTGCAATATTACCAGCTGCAACACTGCTACCTCTCTCTCTCTTGCAATATTACCAGCTGCAACACTGCTATCTCTCTCTCTCTTGCAATATTACCAGCTGCAACACTGCTACCTCTCTCTCTCTTGCAATATTACCAGCTGCAACACTGCTACCTCTCTCTCTTGCAATATTACCAGCTGCAACACTGCTACCCTCTCTCTCTCTTGCAATATTACCAGCTGCAACACTGCTACTCTCTCTCTTGCAATATTACCAGCTGCAACACCTGCTACCCTCTCTCTCTCTTGCAATATTACCAGCTGCAACACTGCTACCTCTCTCTCTCTTTGCAATATTACCACTGCAACCTGCTACCTCTCTCTCTTTCGCAATATTACCAGCTGCAACACTGCTACCTCTCTCTCTTGCAATATTACCAGCTGCAACACTGCTACCTCTCTCTCTTGCAATATTACCAGCTGCAACACTGCTACCTTTTCTCTCTTGCAATATTACCAGCTGCAAAACCCGCTACCTCTCTCTCTTGCAATATTACCAGTGCAACACTGCTACCTCTCTCTCTTGCAATATTACCAGCTGCAACACTGCTACCCCTCTCTCTCTTGCAATTACCAGCTGCAACACTGCTACCTCTCTCTCTCTCTTGCAATATTACCAGCTGCAACACTGCTACCTCTCTCTCTCTTGCAATATTACCAGCTGCAACACTGCTACCTCTCTCTTTGCAATATTACCAGCTGCAACACTGCTACCTTCCCCTCTTGCAATATTACCAGCTGCAACACTGCTACCTCTCTCTCTTGCAATATTACCAGCTGCAACACTGCTACCTCTCTCTCTTGCAATATTACCAGCTGCAACACTGCTACCTCTCTCTTGCAATATTACCAGCTGCAACACTGCTACCTCTCTCTCTTGCAATATTACCAGCTGCAACACTGCTACCTCTCCTCTCTTGCAATATACCAGCTGCAACACTGCTACCTCTCTCTCTTGCAATATTACCAGCTGCAACACTGCTACCTCTCTCTCTCTTGCAATATTACCAGCTGCAACACTGCTACCTCTCTCTCTCTTGCAATATTACCAGCTGCAACACTGCTACCTCTCTCTCTCTTGCAATATTACCAGTGCAACACTGGCTACCTCTCTCCTTGCAATATTACCAGCTGCAACACTGCACCTCTCTCTCCTGCAATATTACCAGCTGCAAACACTGCTACCTCTCTCCTTGCAATATTACCAGCTGCAACACTGCTACCTGTCTCTCTCTTGCAATATTACCAGCTGCAACACTGCTACCTGTCTCGTGGACGTCTCCAGGTAGATTAAGTGTCAGAGTTGGTCTACCTCCACAAGCTCTCCCTGCACTTGAACCTTTCATTTACTACAATGTTTTCAGCACGTGCAATATATTTCCTGCACGTGCAATATTTCCTGACTCTGCATGCAATTATTTCTGCCTCTATTTGACGTGCATATTATTCCTGCAACGTGCTATATATTTCCTGCACCGTGCAAATCTTTCCTCTCTGCAATATTTACTGCAGTGCAATATATTTCCTGCTCTGCAATATATACCTGCACGTGCAAATACCTGCACTGCTCCTGCATGCAATATTTTCCTGCACGTGCATACTTTTCCTGCTCTGCAATATATTCCCTGCAGTGCAACATTATTCCTGCCGTGCATATATTTACCAGCACGTGCAATATATTTCCTGCACGTGCAATATATATTTCTTACAACTGCTCTGCTTCGTTGAATTTTTAATTCGTTGTCTTTATTTATTCTGCCTGACGAAGTTTTCCTTCTTACAGTGAAACATTCTGTTCAAAATTCTTTACTTTTTTCTTGTCCACGTTTTATTTTTTTTTTTTTACCACAATTTACCAGTCAAATTGTTTGACTCAATGTATCAGCACATCAATACTTGTTCCTCCAGTCTTAACTCCGTCAACTCTATGGATGCAGCTTGATACCATCAAATCTTGTGCAGTGATATACCTGTAGTGATATATCCCACTGTACTTGATTGTGAGTCACACTGTTAGTGATGGTGAGTCCCACTGTGTAAGTGATGGTGAGTCCACACTTTATGATGGTGAGTCCCACTGTTAGTGATGGTGAGTCCACTGTTAGTGATGGTGAGTCACACTTAGTGATGGTGAGTCACACTGTACTGATGGTGATCAACTGTAGTGATGGTGAGTCCCAAACTGTGTAGTGATGGTGAGTCCCACTGTGTAGTGATGGTGAGTCCATTTGTAGTGATGGTGAGTCACACTGTAGTGGTGATCAACTGTAGTGATGGTGAGTCACACTGTAGTGATGGTGAGTCCCACTGTGTAGTGATGGTGAGTCACACTGTGTAGTGATGGTGAGTCACACTGTAGTGATGGTGAGTCACACTGTAGTGATGGTGAGTCACACTGTAGTGATGGTGAGTCCCACTGTGTAGTGATGGTGAGTCCCACTGTGTAGTGATGGTGAGTCACACTGTAGTGATGGTGAGTCCCACTGTGTAGTGATGGTGAGTCACACTGTGTAGTGATGGTGAGTCACACTGTAGTGATGGTGAGTCACACTGTACTGATGGTGAGTCACACTGTAGTGATGGTGAGTCCACATGTGTAGTGATGGTTGAGTCCCACTGTTAGTGATGGTGAGTCACACTGTATGATGGAGTCACCACTGTACTGATGGTGGTCACACGAGTAGGTGCACACTGTGTAGTGATGGTGAGTCACACTGTAGTGATGGTGAGTCACACTGTACTGATGGTGAGTCACACTGTAGTGATGGTGAGTCACACTGTTAGTGATGGTGGTCCACTGTGTAGTGATGGTGAGTCCCACTGGTAGTGATGGTGAGTCCACTGTGTAGTGATGGTGAGTCCCACTGTAGTGATGGTGAGTCTCACTGTGTAGTGATGGTGAGTCCACTGTAGTGATGGTGAGTCCACATGTGTAGTGATGGTGAGTCCCACTGTAGTGATGGTGAGTCCACTGTGTATGTGATGATGGTGAGTCACACTGTAGTGATGGTGAGTCACACTGTAGTGATGGTGAGTCCCACTGTGTAGTGATGGTGAGTCACACTGTGTAGTGATGGTGAGTCCCACTGTAGTGATGGTGAGTCACACTGTACTGATGGTGAGTCACACTGTACTGATGGTGAGTCACACTGTAGTGATGGTGTCACACTGTGTAGTGATGGTGAGTCCCACTGTAGTGATGGTGAGTCACACTGTGTAGTGATGGTGAGTCACACTGTAGTGATGGTGAGTCACACTGTGTAGTGATGGTGAGTCCACTGTAGTGATGGTGAGTCACACTGTGTAGTGATGGTGAGTCACACTGTGTAGTGATGGTGAGTCCCACTGTGTAGTGATGGTGAGTCACACTGTGTAGTGATGGTGAGTCACACTGTAGTGATGGTGAGTCACACTGTGTTGATGGTGAGTCACACTGTTTAGTGATGGTGAGTTACACTGTGTAGTGATGGTGAGTCACACTGTGTAGTGATGGTGAGTCACACTGTACTGATGGTGAGTCACACTGTACTGATGGTGAGTCACACTGTAGTGATGGTGAGTCACACTGTACTGATGGTGAGTCACACTGTAGTGATGGTGAGTCACACTGTACTGATGGTGAGTCACACTGTAGTGATGGTGAGTCACACTGTGTAGTGATGGTGAGTCAAAACTGTAGTGTTTGGTGGGGTCACACTGTACTGATGGTGAGTCACACTGTGTAGTGATGAGTCACATGTTAGTGATGGTGAGTCACACTGTAGTGATGGTGAGTCACACTGTAGTGATGGTGAGTCACACTGTAGTGATGGTGAGTCACACTGTAGTGATGGTGAGTCACACTGTGTAGTGATGGTGAGTCACACTGTAGTGATGGTGAGTCACACTGTAGTGATGGTGAGTCACACTGTGTAGTGATGGTGAGTCACACTGTGTAGTGATGGTGAGTCACACTGTGTAGTGGTGAGTCACACTGTGTAGTGATGGTGAGTCACACTGTGTAGTGATGGTGAGTCACACTGTGTAGTGATGGTGAGTCACACTGTGTAGTGATGGTGAGTCACACTGTGTGTGATGGGTGAGTCACACTGTGTAGTGATGGTGAGTCACACTGTGTAGTGATGGTGAGTCACACTGTGTAGTGATGGTGAGTCACACTGTGTAGTGATGGTGAGTCACACTGTGTAGTGATGGTGAGTCACACTGTGTAGTGATGGTGAGTCACACTTTGTAGTGATGGTGAGTCACAACTGTGTAGTGATGGTGAGTCACACTGTAGTGATGGTGAGTCACACTGTGTAGTGATGGTGAGTCACACTGTAGTGATGGTGAGTCACACTGTAGTGATGGTGAGTCACACTGTGTAGTGATGGTGAGTCACACTGTGTAGTGATGGTGAGTCACACTGTGTAGTGATGGTGAGTCACACTGGTAGTGATGGTGAGTCACACTGTAGTGATGGTGAGTCACACTGTGTAGTGATGGTGAGTCACACTGTGTAGTGATGGTGAGTCACACTGTAGTGATGGTGAGTCACACTGTGTAGTGGTGAGTCACACTGTGTAGTGATGGTGAGTCACACTGTGTAGTCGTGAGTCGCACTGTGTAGTGATGGTGAGTCACACTGTGTAGTGATGGTGAGTCACAGTGTAGTGATGGTGAGTCACACTGTAGTAGTGAGTCACTGTGTAGTGATGGTGAGTCACACTGTGTAGTGATGGTGAGTCACACTGTGTAGTGATGGTGAGTCACACTGTGTAGTGATGGTGAGTCACACTGTGTAGTGATGGTGAGTCACACTGTGTAGTGGTACTGAGTCACACTGTGTAGTGATGGTGGTCACACTGTGTATGTGGTGAGTCACACATGTGAGTGCATGGTGGTCACACTGGTAGTGATGTGCATACACACTGTGGTGTATGGTGAGCACAGTGTAGGATGGTACCATCACACTGTAGTGATGGTGGTCCATGTAGTGTGGTATCACACTGTGTATGATGGGAGTCACACTGTAGGTGATGGTGGTCCAGTGGTGGTACTCCACACTGTAGGTATGGTGGTCACACTGGTGTGTAGGTGACCATCCACACTGTAGTGATGGTGGTCACACTGTGGTGGTAGCCACTGTACATCATCACACTGTAGTGATGGTGGCCACGAGGTGGTGCATCACACTAGTGTGGTATCATGGTGGATGGTGCCCGGTAGCATGACACACTGTGTAGTTATGGCTGGTCCATGTGGGTGGTCATCACACACTGTTAGGTGATGGTGGCCAGTGTGGATGGTGCCATCACACACTGTGAGTGATGGTGAGGTCACAACTGTGTAGGCTGGTGAGTCATCACACTGTGGGTCATGGTGGCCAGGGGATGGGTCACACTAGTATGGAGTCACACTGTGTAGTGCATGGTGAGTCACAGGTGTGTGGTACATCACACATGTAGATATAGGACTACGAACAGGTGGTGGTCACATCACACAATTAGGTCTTATTCCTGGCCAGCCTACACAGCAGGCTGGCCAGGGGTAGTACCATCACACACTGTAGGTCATGGCTGGCCAGGGGTGGTACCATCACACACTGTAGGTTATGGCTGGCCATGGGTGGTACCATCACACACTGTAGGTTATGGCTGGCCAGGGGTGGTACCATCACACACTGTAGGTCATGGCTGGCCAGGGGTGGTACCATCACACACTGTAGGTTATGGCTGGCCATGGGTGGTACCATCACACACTGTAGGTCATGGCTGGCCAGGGGTGGTACCATCACACACTGTAGGTTATGGCTGGCCAGGGGTGGTACCATCACACACTGTAGGTATGGCTGGCCAGGGGTGGGTACCATCACACACTGTAGGTTATGGCTGGCCAGGGGTGGTACCATCACACACTGTAGGTTATGGCTGGCCAGGGGTGGTACCATCACACACTGTAGGTCATGGCTGGCCAGGGGTGGTACCATCAACACTGTAGGTCTATGGCTGGCCAGGGGTGGTACCATCACACACTGTAGGTCATGGCTAGCCAGGGGTGGTACCATCATACACTGTAGGTCATGGCTGGCCAGGGGTGGTACCATCACACACTGTAGGTCATGGCTGGCCAGGGGTGGTACCATCACACACTGTAGGTCATGGCTGGCCAGGGGTGGTACCATCACACACTGTAGGTCATGGCTGGCCAGGGGTGGTACCATCACACACTGTAGGTCATGGCTGGTCAGGGGTGGTACCATCACACACTGTAGGTCATGGCTGGCCAGGGGTGGTACCATCACACACAGTAGGTCATGGCTGGCCAGGGGTGGTACCATCACACACTTTATGTCATGGCTGGCCAGGGGTGGTACCATCACACACTGTAGGTCATGGCTGGCCAGGGGTGGTACCATCATACACTGTAGGTCATGGCTGGCCAGGGGTGGTACCATCACACACTGTAGGTCATGGCTGGCCAGGGGTGGTACCATGACACACTGTAGGTCATGGCTGGCCAGGGGTGGTACCATCACACACTGTAGGTCATGGCTGGCCAGGGGTGGTACCATCACACACTGTAGGTCATGGCTGGCCAGGGGTGGTACCATGTTACAAAAAACGCGATTCTAAAAGCTTAGAGATCTCCAGTGAATACTAGAAAGGACTGCCCTTCTAGCATCCAGCCTGTTACTGGGTTTTCGTAACAATTTGTCAGTATCCTTGTCCAATTATCCATTAGAATTCAGTATGATTCAATAGTGCTTCAGGATTATAACTGGTAGGTTACTAACTAGAGAAAATAAAATTTAATAAATTTATTGAGTATCGTCTAGACTCTAGACGATATACCTCTAGACTCTAGAGGTATATTATCAAAGTAAATTAAATTAATAATAATCAAAATAATAATAATCACTTCTCTCGTATACAACAGTATTGTGCTGAAAGCACATATCACATTTATAATTCTTAAGTACCGTCTGGTACATTAACATTTAATAAGATATTACAAATATGTACAAGTAAGTTTGTGTATGTGTGTAAGTGCTCTAAGTAGTTCCCTAAGTCTCACGACTCGACTAGACTTAAACAAGTGACTGACAAAGTCCTCAAATAAACTAACTTCTTGACCAACTCACAATCAGAACAGTCTGCTTGAACAATAAAAAGAAAGCTAATCCCAATAGCAATATAACAAGCAGCTGCGACACAGAATCAGGAACAAGGAGATAATATAACAACACTAAGTAGAGACCATCAGCAGATCCTCCACAAAAGTCACAAAACTCCCATACTACTGAATCTAAGTTCAGCATAAGAAAATCCCGACTGTGACAGTACACAGAAACCAGTACGAATTAGGTCAGAAGCTACAGCTCAGGACCTGAGTTGTTTAGAGTGTCTATGCGACACACAACCTCAGTACAACGTCGAAAATCACTAAGTCTATACAATGTTCTGTGAACAGAGTTCTACAGAACAAGAATAATGAGACAGACAATCTGTCCAACCACCAAGAGAGTCTAGACCAGACTGAATACTTCAGGCAAGGTGAGGACCCCCCCCCCCCCTCGATCACGTGATAGCTCCGTGGACAGTACTGCCGCAACAGAGCCGCAGAATAACGAGCAAAGAGCGATAATTACAGTAGTTCAGACAATCAAGACTGAACTAGCACATATATGTTAAATCCACCTACAAACGTAACTAAGTCACAAATAATAATATAAAGCAATACATTTACGTTTTAGCTATTATCGCAAATATAAGCAATATAAAATTATATGAAAAGGTAATAATTATATAAATACATAATAATCATTGCAACCCATTCAGGGGTTGCAACATACCATCACACACTGTAGGTTATGGCTGGTCAGGGGCAGTACCATCACACACTGTAGGACATGGCAGGCCTTGGCAACCAATTACCAGGGTGGTTCAACATACATCGGGGCCCACACACACTGTAGGTCATGGCTGGTCAGGGTGGTAACCATCACACACTGTAGGTTATGGCTGGCTCAGGGTGGTACCATCACACACTGTAGGTCATGGCTGGTCAGGGGTGGTACCATCAACACTGTAGGTTATGGCTGGCCAGGGGCTGGTACCATACACACTGTAAGGTCATGGCTGGCAGGGGTGGTACCATCACACACTGTAGGTCATGGCTGGTCAGGGGTGGTACCATCACACACTGTAGGTTATGGCTGGTCAGGGGTGGTACCATCACACACTGTAGGTCATGGCTTGTCAGGGGTGGTACCATCACACACTGTAGGTTATGGCTGGCCAGGGGCAGTACCATCACACACTGTAGCTTATGGCTGGTCAGGGGTGGTACCATCACACACTGTAGGTCATGGCTAGCCAGGGGTGGCACCATCACACATTGTAGGTCATGGCTGGTCAGGGGTGGTACCATCACACAATGTAGGTCATGGCTGCCAGGGGTGGTACCATCACACCTGTAGGTCATGGCTGGCCAGGGGTGGTACCATCACACACTGTAGGTCATGGCTGGCCAGGGGTGGTACCATCACACACTGTAGGTCATGGCTGGCCAGGGGTGGTACCATCACACACTGTAGGTCATGGCTGCCAGGGGTGGTACCATCACACACTGTAGGTCATGGCTGCCAGGGGTGGTACCATCACACACTGTAGGTCATGGCTGGCCAGGGGTGGTACCATCACACACTGTAGGTCATGGCTGGCCAGGGGTGGTACCATCACACACTGTAGGTCATGGCTGGCAGGGTGGTACCATCACACACTGTAGGTCATGGCTGGCCAGGGGCGGTACCATCACACACTGTAGGTCATGGCTGGCCAGGGGTGGTACCATCACACACTGTAGGTCATGGCTGGCCAGGGGTGGTTACCATCACACACTGTAGGTCATGGCTGGCCCAGGGGTGGTACCATCACCACACTGTAGGTCATGGCTGGCCAGGGGTGGTACCATCAACACTGTAAGGTTATGGCTGGTCCAGGGGCGGTACCATCACACACTGTAGTCATGGCTGGCCAGGGGTGGTACCATCACACACTGTAGGTCATGGCTGGCCAGGGGTGGTACCATCACACACTGTAGGTCATGGCTGGCCAGGGGTGGTACCATCACACACTGTAGGTCATGGCTGGCCAGGGGTGGTACCATCACACAATGTAGGTCATGACTGCCAGGGTTGGTACCATCACACACTGTAGGTCATGGCTGGCCAGGGGTGGTACCATCACACACTGTAGGTCATGGCGCAGCCAGGGTGGTGCAGGTGGTACCATCACACACTGTAGGTCATGGCTGGCCAGGGGTGGTACCATCACACGCTGTAGGTCATGGCTGGCCAGGGGTGGTACCATCACACACTGTAGGTTATGGCTGGTCAGGGGCGGTACCATCACACAATGTAGGTCATGACTGGCCAGAGGTGGTACCATCACACACTGTAGGTCATGGCTGGCCAGGGGTGGTACCATCACACACTGTAGGTCATGGCTGGCCAGGGGCGGCACCACAAACTGTAGGTCATGGCTGGCCAGGGGTGGTACCATCAAACACTGTAGGTCATGGCTGGCCAGGGGTGGTACCATCACACACTGTAGGTCATGGCTGGCCAGGGGCGGCACCATCACACACTGTAGGTCATGGCTGGCCAGGGGTGGTACCATCACACACTGTAGGTCATGGCTGGCCAGGGGTGGTACCATCACACACTGTAGGTCATGGCTGGCCAGGGGTGGTACCATCATACACTGTAGGTTATGGCTGGTCAGGGGCGGTACCATCACACACTGTAGGTCATGGCTGGCCAGGGGTGGTATTAATAACACAAGGAAGCCTTCTAGGTAGTCTACACGTGCTGTGAATACCAGCGATAAACACTGCCTCCCTTCTCCCCGTCACACTTCCTCCTGTCACTCTCTCCCATCACACCCCTACCGTCACACTTCCTCCCATCACACCCCTACCGTCACACTTCTGTCACAATTTCTCCCATCACATCCCTATGCGACACTCTTTCTACTACCGTCACATGGTCCAATGGTAACATCAATCAGCTGGCTCCTGCCACAATGTCTGGGAGTTGCCACTTAGTGTATACCTCCTTCAGGGAGGTGCTGAGCCAGTATCACCTGCGTCAGGACGCTCTTTCAGAGTTTACCTGCAGTTTCCTGGAGTCGCTTCTTCAGGTCATGGCCCCAGCGACCCGTTTCTCTCGTGTTCTATCCTGAAACCTACCTGGAAAAGATCTGAGGGGCGACGATCATGTTCCAGACCAGGTCTCCAGGTCTGGAACACCACCGACCAAGCTGCTGGCACTAGCCGCATGCACACCAAGGTAGGCACCACAGCCTGCCTGATCAGGAACTGACTAGAGGAACTTATCAAGTTCTTTCTCGTAGACAGAGGTTAACCGAATCCCTCTCAGTGCATGTTGCTTTTACGTACTAATATCAAGCTGCAGGGGTCATACTGTTGAGATTACGTGTGACAAGACGCAAGAGGACTCTTTCTACCCTTCACAGCCCGTTCTGAGCCTCCTGACTACCAGATCAACCAGGTTGTTGCTGTTAAAGGCTCACAGGCCTACCATATATAGACAAGTACACACACACACACACACTGTACGTATTGCAACACGAAAGACCTACATCTATCATTCAACTTCCTCCGTAATATTTTGATATATATATAAATATATATATATATATATATATATATATAAATATATATATATTATAATAATTAATATATATATATATAAATATATATATATATATATATATATATTATATATATATATATAAATTAATATACTATATATGCAAAACAAAGACTCTGAAAGAATAGAGAAATTCCAAGCGCTTTCGTGACTACTCACATTATCAAGGAACTATGAAAGTAAAGCATCCAAGGAAGCTATATAAGGGGTCCGGCCAGCACCTCACTATCAGATCCCACAACGGTTAAACACCTGACGCGCGCCGACCCAACTTGGATAGGTCCTTTGCACAACTCACCCACAAACTATTCTAACCAAGAAAATTAAAAATTATTTGTCCAGTGTACTATTAAATTCTTCCCAAATTCTATTAATTATAAATGGATCTGAATTGATAATAAACCAAAAGGAAATATTCATATTATTGTCAAAACTGCTTTTTATGAAACAAGATTCAATTATATTCCTGTCGACCATGGACTTGCTTGATACTACTTTCTCAACTTTTTGAAAATCAATTGGATGGTTAAAATCTCTTACATGAATAAATAGAGCATTGGAATCTTGTCCAGTTCTAATGCTATAATATATGTTGCTTTAATCTTAGTTCGAGATTTTTACCAGTTTGACCGTAATAAACTTTATCGCAAATTTTACAAGGAATCTTATAGACACATCCATCAGCATTTTGGGGGAATTCTTTATCAAAAGTTTTTTTTACTGTATCAAAGATTTTTGAATACAACTTAATATTAAAAGTCTTAAGAAGAGAAGGCATATCAACCAAGTTTTCATGGTAAGGGAGAACCAACATATTTTTAGTTGAATAAGGCTGGTTGTCCCTTTTTGGATTATAAAAAGTATTTCTAGCAACTTCAAAAGATTTATCAATTACATTTCTTGGGTATTTTAAATCATTACCTATTTCATAAATTTTGGAATATTTCCTCATCTATGAACTCAGGACTACAAATTCGTAAAGCTCTCAAAAACATTGATGAGAAAACAGACAGTTTGACTCTATCTTGATGCGAGGAATAATAGTGGACATAGGAACAGTTATTTGTAGGTTTTCTGTAAATTTTAAATTTGAATTCATTACCCTTAATAATTAAAACATCTAGAAAAGGCAATGAGTTATTTTCTTCAAACTCAACAGTAAAGTTTATAGAATGGGCTAAGCTATTTAATTTTCCAAGGAAATGGTGTATATCTACATTTTTGGGCATAAGAAAAAAATATCATCAACATATCTAAACCCAAATTAGCTCTATTAGGGAGGATTGTTTAAGCAACCTTGTTTCAAAAAATTCCATGTATAGGTTACTAAGAAAAAGGTGAAAGAGGGATTTCCCATTGCCATCCCAAAACTCTGAGTGTAAACTTATCATTAAATACAAATTTTGCATCAACAATGCAAGTTTAATAAGTTAATGATAGTAGGAACTGGCAATGGTAATCATAGTTAACGAGTTCTTCAGATAAGAAACTTAATAAATCATCAACAGGAACTTTCGTAAACAAGGAAGTAACATCAAAACTAACCATGTTAAAATCATTTAAGTCAGTCAAGGAGCTTAATTTTATCAACCAAGTCTATGTTGTTTTTAAACTTTAAAGTTAGAAATTTTGCCAACAATAGGGTTTCAAAATATCAACAAGCCATTTGGATAATTTATATGAAACTGACGCTATGGAGCTAATAATTGGTCTGACTGGATTCCCTGGTTTTACAGAAAACCTACAAATAACTGTTCCTATGTCCACTATTATTCCTCGCATCAAGATAGAGTCAAACTGTCTGTTTTCCTCATCAATGTTTTTTGAGAGCTTTACGAAATTTGTAGTCCTGAGTTCATAGATGAGGAAATATCCAAAATTTATGAAATAGGTAATGATTCAAAATACCCAAGAAATGTAATTGATAAATCTTTTAAAGTTGCTAGAAATACTTTTTACAATCCAAAAAGGGACAACCAGCCTTATTCAACTAAAAATATGTTGGGGTTTTCCTTACCATGAAAACTTGGTTGATATCCTTCTCTTCTTAAGACTTTTAATATTAAAGTTGTATTCAAAAATCTTGATACAGTAAAAAAAACTTTTGATAAAGAATTCCCCACAAAATGCTGATGGATGTGTCTATAAAAATTCCTTGTTTAAAATTTGCGATAAAGTTTATTACGGTCAAACTGGTAAAATCTCGAACTAAGATTAAAACAACATAAATATAGCATTTGAATGGACAAGATTCCAATGCTCTATTTTTTCATGTAAGAGATTTTTAACCATCCAATTTTATTTTCAAAAAGTGAGGGAAAATAGTATCAAACAAGTCATGGTCGACAGGAATATATTGAATCTTGTTCATAAAAAGCATTTTGACAAAAATATGAATATTTCCTTTGGTTTATGTAAATTAGATCCATTTATAATTAATAGAATTTGGGAAGAATTTAATAATACACTGGTAATACACTGGACAAATAATTTTTAAATTTTCTTGGGTGAAAGTTTGTGGGTGAGTTGTGCAAAGGACCTATCCAAGTTGGGTCGCCGCGCGTCAAAGGGGTTTATAACCGTTGTGGGATCTGATAGTGAGGTGCTGGCCAGACCCTTTATATAGCTTCCTTGGATGCTTTACTTTCATAGTTCCTTGATAATGTGAGTAGTCACGAAGGCGCTTGGAATTTCTCTATTCTTTCAGGTGGTTGTTTTGCATATTCTGAAATCACCTGTTTACTGTGATCTTATTGCATATATATATATATATATTATATATATATTATATATATATATATATATATATATATATATATATATATACAAAACACACCCCATCCAATTCAACTTTCTTAAATCCCAAGAGCAAAACACACAAACACACACACACAAAAAAGACATTAGACAGCACCAAGGTTAATTAGACAAAAATGCTAATGATTACGACTGACCTTAATTGCGGGGAAAATTTATCCTAATTTGGATGAGGATAACGAGGCGAGTGCTGGCAGGATACCAATATACCAACACCAGTGCTGGCAGGATACCAATATACCAACACCAGTGCTGGCAGGATACCAATATACCAACACCAGTGCTGGCAGGATACCAATATACCAACACCAGTGCTGGCAGGATACCAATATACCAACACCAGTGCTGGCAGGATACCAATACACCACACACAGTGCTGGCAGGATACCAATATACTAACAACCAGTGCTGGCAGGATACCAATATACCAACACCAGTGTTGGCAGGATATCAATATACCAACACCAGTGCTGGCAGGATACCAATATACCAACACCAGTGCTGGCAGGATACCAATATACCAACACCAGTGCTGGCAGGATACCAATATACCAACACCAGTGCTGGCAGGATACCAATATACCACACCAGTGCTGGCAGGATACCAATATACCAACACCAGTGCTGGCAGGATACCAATATACCAACACCAGTGCTGGCAGGATACCAATATACCAACACCAGTGCTGGCAGGATACCAATATACCAACACCAGTGCTGGCAGGATACCAATATACCAACACCAGTGCTGGCAGGATACCAATATACCAACACCAGTGCTGGCAGGATCCATATATACCAACACCAGTGCTGGCAGGATACCAATATACCAACACCAGTGCTGGCAGGATACCAATATACCAACACCAGTGCTGGCAGGATACCAATATACCAACACCAGTGCTGGCAGGATACCAATACACCAACACCAGTGCTGGCAGGATACCAATATACCAACACCAGTGCTGGCAGGATACCAATATACCAACACCAGTGTTGGCAGGATATCAATTAACAACACCAGTGCTGGCAGGATACCAATATACCAACACCAGTGCTGGCAGGATACCAATATTACCAACACCAGTGCTGGCAGGATACCAATACACCAACACCAGTGCTGGCAGGATACCATTATCCACACCAGTGCTGGCAGGATACAATATACCAACACCAGTGTTGGCAGGATATCAATATACCAACACCAGTGCTGGCAGGATACCAATAACGAACACCAGTGCTGGCAGGATACCAATACACCAACACCAGTGCTGGCAGGATACCAAATATACCAACACCAGTGCTGGCAGGATACCAATATACCAACACCTGTGCTGGCAGGATACCAATTATACCAACACCAAGTGCTGGGCAGGATACCAATATACCAACACCAGTGCTGGCAGGATACCAATATACCAACACCAGTGCTGGCAGTATACCAATATACCAACACCAGAGCTGGCAGGATACCAATATACCAACACCAGTGCTGGCAGGATACCAATATACCAACACCAGTGCTGGCAGGATATCAATATACCAACACCAGTGCTGGCAGGATACCAACATACCAACACCAGTGCTGGCAGGATACCAAATATACCAACACCAGTGCTGGCAGGATACCAATATACCAACACCAGTGCTGGCAGGATACCAATATACCAACACCAGTGCTGGCAGGATACCAATATACCAACACCAGTGCTGGCAGGATACCAATAACCAACACCAGTGCGGCAGGATACCAATATACCAACACCAGTGCTGGCAGGATACCAATATACCAACACCAGTGCTGGCAGGAAACCAATATACCAACACCAGTGCTGGCAGGATACCAATTATACCAACACCAGTGCTGGCAGGATACCAATATACCAACACCAGTGCTGGCAGGATACCAATATACCAACACCAGTGCTGGCAGGATACCATATACCAACACCAGTGCTGGAGGGATACCAATATACCAATACCAGTGCTGGCAGGATACCAATATACCAACACCAGTGCTGGCAGGATATAAATATACCAACACCAGTGCTGGCAGGATACCAATATACCAACACCAGTGCTGGCAGGATACCATATACCAACAACAGTGCTGGCAGGATATCAATATACCAACACCAGTGACTGGCAGGATACCAATATACCAACACCAGTGCTGGCAGGATACCAATATACCAACACCAGTGCTGGCAGGATACCAATATACCAACACCAGTGCTGGCAGGATACCAATATACCAACACCAGTGCTGGCAGGATACCAATATACCAACACCGTGCTGGCAGGATATCAATATACAACCACCAGTGCTGGCAGGATACCAATATACCAACACCCATTCCTGGCATGATATCAATATACCAACACCAGTGCTGGCAGGATACCAATATACCAACACCATTGCTGGCAGGATATCAATATACCAACACCAGTGCTGGCAGGATATCAATATACCAACACCAGTGCTGGCAGGATACCAATATACCAACACCAGTGCTGGCAGGATACCAATATACCAACACCATTCCTGGCATGATATCAATATACCAACACCAGTGCTGGCAGGATACCAATATACCAACACCAGTGCTGGCAGGATACCAATATACCAACACCATTGCTGGCAGGATATCAATATACCAACACCAGTGCTGGCAGGATACCAATATACCAACACCAGTGCTGGCAGGATATCAATATACCAACACCAGTGCTGGCAGGATACCAATATACCAACACCAGTGCTGGCAGGATACCAATATACCAACACCAGTGCTGGCAGGATATCAATATACCAACACCAGTGCTGGCGGATACCAATATATCCAACACCATTGCTGGCAGGATATCAATATACCAACACCAGTGCTGGCAGGATACCAATATACCAACACCAGTGCTGGCAGGATACCAATATACCAACACCAGTGCTGGCAGGATATCAATATACCAACACCAGTGCTGGCAGGATACCAATATACCAACACCATTGCTGGCAGGATATCAATATACCAACACCAGTGCTGGCAGGATACCAAATATACCAACACCAGTGCTGGCAGGATACCAATATACCAACACCAGTGCTGGCCAGGATACCAATATACCAACACCAGTGCATGGCAGGATATCAATATACCAACACCCAGAGCTGGCAGGTACCAATATACCAACACCAGTGCTGGCAGGATACCAATATACCAACACCATTCTGGCATGATATCATTATACCAACACCAGTGCTGGAAGGATACCAATATACCAACACCATTGCTGGCAGGATATCAATATACCAACACCAGTGCTGGCAGGATATCAATATACCAACACCAGTGCTGGCAGGATACCAATATACCAACACCAATGCTGGCAGGATACCAATATACCAACACCAGTGCTGGCAGAATATCAATATACCAACACCAGTGCTGGCAGGATACCAATATACCAACACCAGTGCTGGCAGGATACCAATATTACCAACCACCAGTGCTGGCAGGATATCAATATACCAACACCAGTGCTGGCAGGATACCAATATACCAACACACATTGCTGGCAGGATATCAATATACCAACACCAGTGCTGGCAGGATACCAATATACCAACAACAGTGCTGGCAGGATACCAATATACCAACACCATTGCTGGCAGGATATCAATATAACCAACACCAGTGCTGGCAAGGATATCAATATACCAACACCAGTGCTGGCAGGATAGCAATATACCAACACCAGTGCTGGCAGGATATCAACTATACCACACCAGTGCTGGCAAGGATATCAATATACCAACACCAGTGCTGGCAGGATACCAATATACCAACACCAGTGCTGGCAGGATACCAATATACCAACACCAGTGCTGGCAGGATACCAATATACCAACACCAGTGCTGGCAGGATACAATATACCAACACCAGTGCTGGCAGGATACCAATATACCAACACCAGTGCTGGCAGGATACCAATATACCAACACCAGTGCTGGCAGGATACCAATATACCAACACCAGTGCTGGCAGGATATCAATATACCAATACCAGTGCTGGCAGGATATCAATATACCAACACCAGTGCTGGCAGGATATCAATATACCAACACCAGTGCTGGCAGGATATCAATATACCAACACCAGTGCTGGCAGGATACCAATATACCAACACCAGTGCTGGCAGGATACCAATATACCAACACCAGTGCTGGCAGGATATCAATATACCAACACCAGTATGTTATGACAGTATACAGATATAGAACAAGGTTTTATATCTGCAGAGTACTTTCCAGATATATATATTATTATGTCTCTCGCCTTCCCTCTAGTAAGTACATATTTAAGACTTTAAGGCGTCCCCGATACTTTAAATGCTTTATCGGCTCTCTTCGGGCTGTAAATAATCTCTATCTGTTTCAGCTCTGATATATCTCCTGCCCTGGACGGAGCCGTCAACACTGAACAATGCTCTAAACGAGAGAGCACAAGCGATCGAAAAAGTTATCATTGGTACTATTTCCCTACTTTTTACAAGTTCTCATTATCCACCCCGTCGTCTTACTGGCTGCTGTGACATTTGTCTTACTGTGTTCTCTGAAAGGTCAGCTGACATAATTACTCCCAGATCTTTCACGTGTTCCTTTTCACTCTATTCGATGGTCCTCTTCAGTTTTGTATAGTGTTCTCTGTGAGTTCATTCTTTCCGTATTAAAGTAGATGGAACTTATCACCACTGAACGTCATGTTGTTCTCCACTGCCCACTGCATAACACTGCTTATATCTCCCTGCAGTTTTTCAGTGTCTCCTACCGAGGTGACTTTCAGACTTATTTCATGCTGGTCTGTGTATTCCTCAGTGGTTGATGACGATGGTTTATATGCCAGGATAAGTACTAGATTGCTTTTTTTTTACACTTTAAGACCTAGAACTTCTACTGTATCATTCGAAATAATAAACAGTTTTGTGCCGGCGCTCTGGTGATGGTGCCCGTAACTGTTAGTGATGGTGAAACTGTCACTGGTTATGATGATAATAATGAGTGGTAAAGAGTAGTTGATGACAAGCGCAAAGGAACAATACTGAAGTAGCAAGAGCAGAATGAGAATAAATAATGCATTAGCAGTAGTAGAAACAGGAGAAAAAGAGGAATATGAGAGAGAAAGAGAGAGAGAGAGAGAGAGAGAGGAGAGAGAGGAGAGAAGAGAGAGAGAGGAGAGAGAGAGAGAGAGAGAGAGAGAGAGAGAGAGAGAGAGAGGTGAGAGAGAGAGAGAGAGTAGGACCAGCAGGACAGAAGGAACAAATCCTGAGCTGGGAATATTAAACTTGGGCAGCCGTAGCTCGGGGCGTTCCACGGGGCTCATAAACCCAGTTCATAGTCATCCAGGAAAATCCAAATTCTCTGCTCCCTCAGGCCAGGACAACACTGCCAACGCAGACAAACCAGCATTGCTCAGCAACCACCACCAGGCCAAACATAAGCGACACTCAGACACCACATATATGCTGTATACACAAGGACGAAAAACTTTAAGTCGACTGTGATTGCATCACGACCTAATCTTGACATCTTACAAACCCAGTGGAAACCTGATGCTACAAGTACCCTCCTGCAGAGATCATTTTTCCCCTACCACCATCCTTGGGTCAGGTGACCTGACTTCACTAATATGCTTCAGCTTAAGTAAATTCCTAAGTTTTCTGGAAAGAATCTCAGTAAGAAGAAATATATAATACACAATACAGTGCACAATACACAGTACAGTGCACAATACACCTCTTTGGCTTTATCAGAGGTTTTAAATCGTGAGCGAGCGATCCAGCAATCTTTCTAACATGTAGTTAGAAAGATGGACTGTAATTATTTTATTAGCCGCTGAAGTGTTTAGTATATTATGCACACCATCCTGTGTAGGGCAGCTCAAGAGGCTACGGATACAATAAAGGTCTAAGAATTAGGACCCAAAAGGGTTAACAGGAATACATCTAGATTTATACTTACAATTGTTTGATTTGTTGAGAGGGAGAGAGAGCACCGGCCTACCTGTGTAATGTTGCCTCCCACTACTCCTTACCTGAAAAATAAGGTTATTATATTAGATTATGAAAAACAACCATGGGGGGAGGTTGAATGATAGCTCTAGGCCTTTCGTGTTGCGATCATCACATCATCAGGACCTTGCAGCTCGAGCTAGAATCTTTCCACCTGAACGATACTACTTGGACTTCCTAGTCATTTCTGCAACAATGCAAGCTCCTGATGTGTTGATTGCAACACGAAAGGCCTACAGGTATCATTCAACTCCCCCTGCATCTTATATCGCTTGTTCGCGATTATTGCATAATGTTAGATTATATGTCCCCATTCAATTATTATTGTCGTGTTGACCTCAAACAATATAACATTTTAAGATGTATATTTAACCAAAAATAATTTTTATTACATGTATTTTTGTATTTCTCATATAAATGTATGAATTTATTAATACCGACAGGCACTATATAGTGTCCATTACAAGAATATTTGTTGTAGCAGTATATCTGCTGGTAACAGGTTGAAGAGTCTGGGACCTCGCATGTTGACACTTTAAGCCTCTGTCATCTTTGCTTTTCGCTGGGTTTATTCTACACTTCGTCCAGTATTTATGTTTTTATGGCAGTGTGTACACACTTCCTCCCGTATCTCTCTAAAATAAGTTATGGTAGTGTACTAAGCTCTCCTCTAAAGTGTACATTCCAAGTGCTTTACTACAGTTCTAATACTTTAAGTGTAACTGAGAGATGTTGCTTAACTTGCAAGAAGACGTAAAGAGAATAATATTGTGAACGTGAGATCACAAGCGTCCTGAAGATTACCATCAATAGTGTGCCATTTCTTCTGGCAAAATTTCTTGCAATTCACTACATAATTGCACTGATCTTGGCTACATTTACCTAAGTGTTCTCTAATGGTTAAGGTCATATTACTTAAATAAACCTATATCTCTTACCTGTTTCGTCCTCTCTTTATCTCTCTCTCTGTTATATATATATATATATATATATATATATATATATATATATATATATATATATATATATATATATTATATATATATATATAATTTTATTAACACATCGGCCGTCTCCCACCAAGGCAGGGTGGCCCGAAAAAGAAAAACTTTCATCATTCACTCCATCACTGTCTTGCCAGAGGTGCACTTACACTACGGTTATAAAACTGCAACATTAACACCCCTCCTTCAGAGTGCAGACACTGTACTTCCCATCTTCAGGACTCAAGTCCGGCCTGCCGGTTTCCCTGAATCCCTTTATAAATGTTACCTTGCTCACACTCCAACAGCACGGCAAGTCCTAAAAAACATTTGTCTCCATTCGCTCTTATCTAACATGCTCACGCATGCTTGCTGGAAGTCCAAGGCCCCTCGCACACAAAACCTTCTTTACCCCCCTCCCTCCAACCTTTCCCAGGAAGACCCCTACCCCGTTTTCCCTCCACTACAGATTTATACACTCTCGAAGTCATTCTACTTTGTTCCATCCTCTCTACATGTCCGAACCACCCGAACCATCCCGTCCACAGCCCTCCGGATAATCCCGCACCTCCTCGTAATTTCCAAACTACAAATTCTCTAAATTATATTCACAACACACATTGCCGTCAGATACGAGAAAATAGAATGACTTCGAGAGTGTATAAATCTGTAATGGAGGGAAAGAGAGGTAGAGGTCAGCCTAGGAAAATTTGGAAAGGTTTGTATTTAATGTCATTAGAGAGTAAAAGCGACACTAAGTATTAAGGTAGATGGAATGGCAGGTGATGTAGGTCTCCCAGTCTGGTACACTGAACATTAACCTGGGTAGGGAGCAGTGAGACAGCAGAGCACAGTGCTGGAGAAGCCTGGCCTGGAGATGGACACACGCACGCAAGGCCAACATTAATGACGCTTACACACCAGTATCGCTGACATGTTTACCCTCCAACTATTGGAAAGACAGTCAGGGAGAGGATGGTGGAGCACATACAGAGAATAGACTTCATTACGGAACACGAGCGAGAATTTAGGGAAGGTACGCGCTGCCTCACGAACCTACTGTAGCTCCATGACAAAATACCAAAGATCAAACACGAACGACATGAAATGGTCCACCTTCATTCTTGTACTGAAGGAAAGAATTCGAAACGTTACCAACTTGCTTCTAATGAGAAGAATTTAAAAAAAAAATGGGGAGCATAAATGTAAACAACAGAAACACTTAGACAGGATGCGAAGATGATTGTCACTTCTAACACCGAACTAAAACAGTCATGCAGTTTAGGGAGGAAAAAAATAACTCCAAAGCGGAGTATCGCCTAGGACGTGATAAACTAGAAACAAAATATAAAAATAAAAAGATCTTGGGGCGAACATCTAATCATCAGAGATGAATATAACATCGGCAGTATATGTGAGATTTGCTAATCTCACGTCCCTTAATATAACATCGGCAGTATGTGTGAGATTTGCTAATCTCACGTCCCTTAAAGGACCATATAAAATAATTCTTCAGAGCTGTGTATATGGCATAAGTAAACCTATCACTGAGTACAGAGCGCCAGCATAGAGCCCACACCTACTCAACAAATTCAATATTATACAAAACTGAACACAAACTGAATGAGATCCAGAGGTTTACAACAACAACTATGGCAGAGCTCAAGTGAATGAGTTATGAAGGTACTAAACTAACTGTCTTAGCTGTGACTAGGATCACGGAAGACACGATTACAACGTACAGGATACTTAGGGGATTTAATTAACAGAGAGAGACTGAAATGCAAGGCAAGGAGCATATTGAACCTATTCATTATCTAACACCCGCATCAACACATGTTTTAAGCGGCTTCCTGAGCCAGGAAGGGCTGGAGGGGAGGGAGAAAGGTAAAGGACGTTTTGAGTTCTAAGGGCTTGGACATCAAACAGGCCACGTGAACGTGTTAGACAGGAGTGGAGGCAAGTAATTTTTTATGATTTGACGCGCTGATGGAACGTGAGCAAAGTAACAGTTACGAAGGGATACGGGGAAACAGGTTAATCGGACTTGAGTCCTGGAGGTGAGAAGTACAGTGCCTGCACTCTGAAGGGGCAATAAGGGGATGTTGGAATTCAGAGAGTCATATGTGCTGTGATGTCAGCACTCTTCTTGGAAGACGGTAATTGAATGAATGATGGTGAAAGTGTTTCTTCTGTTGCAAGTCACCTGACCTCGCTGGGAGAATTATCAACCCAGGGAGGAAAATGTCTTCACGGAGAAATTTGAGACGCAGCTTAAAAGCAATCTATGTTGACCCAGTTTACTCTTGCCAACTGCCAGCACCAACAACCAGATTGATGAGGCCATCAACCTGCTGTTAGTAACCCACACGCAACTGGTTGAAAGTTAATAAAAGATTACAGCAGTGTGCCCATAAATTTCACAAAGATAAATGTCTTGATACAAGAGCAGACAGTACAAACAATCAGTCCTCTCATAGATTTCTTTCTACACTGAGCAACATTTGGGGTATCTTTTTTGGGTGAAACTTTTCGCCTCACAGTAGGCTTCTTCAAACACAGAGGGAGCAAGTAATGAAATAAAAATGGTGTAATCAGTCCCAAACCCCTGGAGGAAAATATTTGGGTGGTCAGTCCCTCTGGGTGAAGGGGGTGACTCTGTGCCCCTGTATTTGACGAAGAAGCCCGCACTGTGGGGCTACACATATGGGACTTGCCCATGAGCTAATAGGGTTATCAAAGCTTATTCTTTGGGTGGGCAAGTATTTTTGCTAATTGTGTTTAGGTTTGAGAAAGATCTGCCTAGTATGGGCCAGTAGGCCTGCTGCAGTGCTCATCCTTTATCTTTTTTTTATGCAAAAATCGAGAACCGCGTACAAATGCAAAAAACCACGGGGGGAGGGAGGAGTTCAATGATAGCTCTAGGCCTTTCGTATTGCATTCAACACATCAGGAGCTTGCAATGCTGCAAAAATTAATAAGAAATCCAGGATAACCCTTAAAGTTAACAAATTTGCCAGCTGTGATAATGATTCAGAGAACGCAGTTGAAAATTAGACACCTGTGCAACACTTGGGTTTCCCTGGAGTTTCCCTGGAGGGAGCCCGGGGGTAAAACGCCCCGCGGCCCGGTCAGACCAGGCCCCCGGGTGGATCAAGCCTGTCAACCAGTGTTGCTGCTGGCTGCAGCAAACCAACTACGAGCCACAGCCCGGTGATCCGGAACGACTTTAGGTGCTTGCCCAGGCCAGCTGAAGACGCCGGGGGTCTGTTGGAAACCCCCCTTAGTGTGTGGGGGCGTTGAACAGCCGGGCCCCTGACATTATTGTATGGTCTCTTAACGTGCTAGTGACCCCCCTGCTTTTCATTGGGGGGTGGTGATCGTTCCCAAATTCTTTGCTTTCGTAGTGGGGTTTTTTGGGTGGCAAGTTCGGTACTGTCCCTCTGGGATTTTCCAGGTGTATATAATCATTTTCCTCCCTCCTGCTTTCCCAGGGAATACGGGTTTAGGAACCTCAAGCGCTCCCAAAATTGGGGTGTTTTATCCCGTTATCCGCGCCGTGAAGTTTTTGCATTTTCTGGGGTCGGAAATTTCACCTCCCCTTAAAGGGTGCGTTAGTGTGCACAATTTTCCACCAGATAGAAAAAGGGGCCCTGAAGATGTCATCATGGGCTTGGCCCCCCTAGTTTTAAGGGTTTCTTTTTCCCACCCTGTCTTTTTTCAGCGATGCGATTGTACAATTTATGGCCTAAAGGTGAGATCCTCCACATGACACTCCCAGGTCTTTGAGTTGGGTTTTTTCGTCTATTTTGTGGAAAATTTGTTTTTACTTGATGAAGTTTTAAATTTTCCCTCATGTTTACCATATTGAGAAATTGAAATTTCTATCGTTGAACTTCATTTTGTTTTCTGACCCCACTGAAAGTTTTGGGTTGTTTGTCTGCCTGGAGCTTTGCTTCTGCAAGGGAAGACCTGTCATGCAGTTTCGGGTGTCTCTTGTCATGTGGATATAAGGATGGAAAAAGAGGGGGCGAGTTAGTGCCTTTGGGAAAACAGAGCTTTTACCGTAGCTGCCTGGATTTTACTCTGTTGCGACCCTCTGTGTTCTGTTAGGAGGAAATTATGATCCACGACCCACTTTTTCCTGTTATTCCCTTTTGCACGCATTTTGTCGGAAAAGTTTCGCCACACAGGGCTCATCAGTCCTACAAAAAAGAATGGTGAAAGGGGTTTTTTCACTTGCCTAAACCTTTAGGCAAGATACTTCCCCACCGACAAATGTGATACCCCTACGACTGCTGCACCCCCTCCTGCCTACGTATTAAACCCCTTTACCACTATGCTGTTACTTTTCAAGATTGATGGATGATTTCATCGACTCAAGGGTGAGGGCTGATTCCTTAAAACCCCCCTTTCACCATTTCCTTTTTTGGATGATGAGCCACTGGGGGCAAAGGTTTCTCGTTAAAAATACCCAAATGTTGTACATGTGTCTAATTATGATCAGCTAGAATCTTAGTTAAAAAAAACAACTAATACAATAAGAGGTGATAACATCCCTTACAACGCTTACACAATTAGGGTGGCGATAAAAATGGCTTCCCACACACATTACGACCTTAACCAATTTTGGGGATGACAATGCCAGAGCGGTTCCCCCCGTCTTGCCCCCAGGAGGAGGGGAAAAAATTTACGGGGGGGGGGAGAGGGGAAAGGGGGGGGAAGGGGGGGAAGAAGGGGAAAATCTGGGTGAAGGGGTAAATCAGAGAGTGTGAGCAGGATTTTGGTGTCAGTGTTGACTGCAAAATGAAAACCCTAACACTGGTATTACCCAAAACCCCGCAAAAATATGCAGCGTTTACCAACAAGCCATCAGCACAACATGGTTACAACATGCCTAGCAAAATACTCTGGTATTTTAACGCCGTGCTGGACAACCATAAAAATAATTCAGTGTGAATAGGGGCATTTTTATGGGGAGTAGGCCCATACAGTATCGTTTAACTCATGGGTAGGCCCACGCGTACTCGTTTAATCATGGAGTAGGCCACTACAGTACTGTTTAACTCATGGGTAGGCCTACGACAGTACCGTTTAATCATGGAGTAGGCCTACTACAGACTGTTTAACAATGGAGAAGGGCCAGTTCAGTACTCCCCTTTAAATCAAAGAAGTAGGCCCCATACTCTCCTGTCTCAAGTGTGCAACGAGGCAATGCAGAGCCCGGGTAAAAGTTCAACGGGAAGCCTTTTAAGAGGCCTAAGAACAACCCCGGGGGGGGGAAATGATAACAACATTCAAAATATTCCCAAAAAATATATTTATATTATATATATATATATATATATTATAAAATATATATATTTTTTATATATAAATAATTTCTATATATTTATATAATATATATAATATATATATATATATTTATATTTTTATATTTTTATATATATATAATTATATATAGATAAGAGTGTTGGAGGGGAAAAAAAAGGTACACAACTACTATATTACATGTACTAAACCCTTTGGGGGG